>JALMQS010000099.1:20277558-20782286 GCA_024734495.1 Forficula auricularia
GTATAATAGACTGATGAAGAGGACACAGCCCTCGAAACTACAGTCTCGTTATAAATAAATTAAAAATTTATTTTTCCAGCAGAAGACAAAACTCTTTTATTGTTTCCATCAATTTATAAAAATTCTGCTTTTTTCGGCAAAAAGCAACTTTCGATTTAATTTAAAATACATTTTTAATCGGTTTCTAATTTGTTCCGGTTTTTGACTCTGAATAAGTAAAGAATAAATTAATGAGTAAATCTTTTGTCAAAAACTGCAGTTGCCAAAGACACTCATGATTTGCAAAAATAATTTTGAACTTAGTTGAATGTAATTTTTTGAAAAGATTAAAATTGTTAAAAGTTTTGCTTAGAGTGTGCATTCTTTTTAAATCGATGATTATAATATTTCTGCTTGAAGTAAAAAGCATCAAAAAAGCAACAATAAAAAGTATAGTTAATCATAAGTCTTCTTAGTATTTGTATATTACGATCGCGAATCGATGTTCACAGTTGATTTTATCGGACATTAGTGAAAATAATATCGAATTTATATGTATATTTCTGACTTGAAATAATGAAGTTAAATAATATTCTAATTAATATATTAAAGAATAATTAACATATTAACGAAATTGTTTTGATCGCGTTTTTAAACAAGATATATAATATATATGTAAATTGTATCTCCCGCTTATATAAATTATATTAAATTATCTGAGGTTGGTAGTGTTGCATAGTGTCCTCGACTCAACTATGTTCACCCTTAATAGACACATGTTATGACATTATATGAGTGTGTATATTGATGAAAGGACTCTTATTCAATTCTACTATACTTTCAGAATCGTCTAAAGTTCAATTTACCCAATCCACACTCTTACATATATATATCGCGAGACTACTGCTGGTTTAGGCTATTGAAGTCTGCTGAAATCTTAAGTCTGGACCAAGAGAGAATGAAAAAGATGTAATCCAGCATCATTTCGCGATTAGCCTGCATGACGCTTTTTATATCAAACACTGATATGGATCACCAAATGGATTTGTAATCTGAGATGTTGTATATTCAAACCCCCCAGTCCAGCGGGCTCGATCTGTTAACACGTGTGTTAGGTGATATTAATTGAAAATAATGTCCGAATTTATATGTATACGAGCTGCTCCAGGCGTGCCTTCGGCACGCCCTCTACAGCTCCTCCCTCCGGGAAGGTGGCCCTGGCGGGCGGCGTCTCGGCATGTGATTATTAGGTCTGTAATATATATTTGTAATATTTTGCCCCCTCTTTCGCCCCCACGCACTCATTTTGGCTATTGATTTTTACAGCATACATTTTATATAGTCTTAAAAACTAACATTACAAAATTTGATCTATATCGGAGAGAGTATTAATTTTTGCCCCCACTCACATTTTGGGAGGTTGAAATTATTTTTTAGATATTTGCAAATATTTAGATATTTGCAAATAAATAACTCTCAGTTTTCTAAAGAGTAAATGTACTAAAAAGCTAAAAATTTCTATATTTTGCCCCCCCCCCTTCGCCCCCATACAGTCAATTTTGATAGTTGATTTTTACAGGAATAGTTTCTTAAAGTAATAAAGAATAACTCTAAAAAATTTGATCAAGATAGGACAGAGTTTTAATTTTTGCCCCCACTCACATTTTGGATAGTTGGGAATCGAATTTCAAAAAATCCTGAAATTACTTTTTAGATATTTGTATTTAGAATTTTATTAAGTAAAAATCAAGTAGATATCTTATCGTTCTTAATTGAAAATGCATAATTAGTGTAAACACATTGCAAAGATATTTTGCTCCTTTTGACCCCTTTGGGGGACGAATTTCAAAATATCTTAAAATTAGTTTTTAGATATTTTAATTTAGTATTTTTATAAGTAAAAAGGAAGTAGATATTTTATCGACCTTAAGAGATATCGCATAGTCAGTGAAAACACACTTTGGCCCCTTTGACCCCCTTAGGGGTCGAATTTCAAAATCCTTTCTTAGTGAGCCCCTATGTCATAGATGTAATATCATCTCCGAATTTCATGTTTCTATGTCCAGTGGTTCTGGCTGTTTTGATGATGAGTGAGTGAGTGAGTGTATCGGGCAAATAATTTTATATATATATAGATTTCTGACTTGAAATATTGAAGTTAAATAATTTTCTCATTAATATATTAAAGAATAATTAACATATTAATTAGAAAATTATTTAAAAGTATAGGGTGTCAGGGATTATCGAGAAGTCTTATAACTTCCAAAATACTTAAGAAATCAAATTCGTTTATAATTTTCATTAATAAAGAGAGAAATAGTGAATTCGTGCAACATTTTCATTAATTTATTTCTAAACGCCTGACAACTATGCAATAAAATAAGCATCTCTGCTCACCGAATGCCTACCCTAACAACAGCAGGCGCGTCAATATATCTCGTTAAAAATCTCTTTCTAGATTAACTGCAGTCGGAAGGAAAGAGAGTCATTATTTTCAATAATTTTCTTTTAATTAAGTGGTTATAATACCTAATATTTCGAGGGCTTGCAGCACCTCTTCATCATTGAATAACACTTCAAAATATTTGGTATTATATATATCGATTTAATTAAAATAACATTACTGGAAAGCAAATTTTTTAACTACTCGCTTCATTCTAATTTAACCGTAGAACGCATAACCCGGGCCTGTCTGTCTATTGTTTTCAATAACTTTCAGAAAAGGGGTCACATAAACTCCAAGTTTTTAATACTCCTTCATTAATATATAATAAAAGTATTTTTAAAAGATTTTTCTAAAAAATTTTTTTATATATGGTACTACCTACATAATTTTTTCTTCGAACCATTTTATAGAGACAAAGTCATAATAATTTCGTTTCTGCCCTTTCTCTGTACTACAGATACTATCATGGTGTCTGTTCAGTCGAGCTGAAATCAATTATCCCCCCTAAAGCCCTCTTTGCGAGAAACGTACGGTTTTCGAACGCTCAGCACCCCTTCGCTGTCAAATTGGATAAAAATCGAACTCTTATTCCTATGACCTCCAGAGACTGGAACTCGACCCCAGCCACCGTCTTCTCCGCGACTTATAACCTTCTGCTGTTTAAGACCCGTATCGACAGATACCTTCGACCCCTACCCAGCCCATAAAATCCTTTCTTCATCTTCTTTTCCCGATGGAGGGGCCAACCCAGGCCTTTAAGGGATCGCCTTTTTGGTGTAACTTCTTCTCTAATCATTTTCATTAAAAAAAATAAGAAGGTCCTCTCAGGCCCGGTTTTTTTTTGTGTATTAAAACAGTAAAAAGTATTGATTTATTATTTGTTTTTATAAAACTTGATATAAAATAATAAAAAAAAATTTAATTAATGAAAAAGGTGTTATAAACCAATTAAACATATAGTTGGCTTGACAGGGCCGAATCGTGACATTGTGTTTGTAAAAAAGCTTGTGTGTTCTAGGGTTAAAATATCTAGAACACACTGAGTCACATAAAAGTACATTGATAAAAGTATATAAATATCTTAGAGCCCGGGCCCCAGGTCTCTATAAGTTCATACCTCCCTAAGGACGTTCCCTAATAAATCGATTTTCTTGAAATCCATTTAAAACTTTGAATACAAATATTTATAAGTGTCCTTTATACGTAGAATTTTTTTTCAATAGTCCTTGGGACAATAAATTTGTAAATATTAACCATTGAAATTTGCATATTTAACAACCTAACCACTATTCCGATTGATGTTAAATCGACTGTTTCATTAAATAACAATCGTAATTTTTTTGAAATTATTTTGAAAAACTGAGAATCATTAACTGAAGATGTAACAAATATTTTTCTGTTAAAATATTTATATCAAGCCGTATTCGTTTTGTATAAAAAATGTTAAAAGTTAGGTACTTTTGTTGGTGTTTATTTTTTCTCTCATGGCATGGCAAGTGAGAGATTGCGACTTGGCAACCTCGCACTAAAATCACTCAATTTTTCCATATTTATACTTCTGCAGCTGGTGCATTTGAGATTTTTAGCTAATTCTCTCAACTTAACTATACTGTTCTCATTTGGAATTTCGCATTGAGCTGTTTCATGAAGTGTTTTTTATATTCTTTGTCTTTTAGAGTCCGTAAGAATTCAATGTTGCCAGACTCGAGAAACGACGCAGTAAAAATATTTTGCCTTTCTGCGCATGTGAGAGCAGGGGAAATAGCGAACTGCATCTGAGCTATATTAGGGAACGTCCTTAAGACACGCTTTAAGCTCTAATTATCATCCAATATCCAATATAGTTCCAACTGATTCTGTTTGACTTAAGAACCCTTTGCTTTTTCACAGTGAATAATCTTGCTCACTCTATTCCGAGATAGTTTCCTTAAATTCCCAAAGGACTAAACAAGCTAAATTGTCAACGTTATTGATCAGATGATGAAATTCCCTCCTAGTCTTATTATTTGTATTGAGCTCGAGAGAGAGAGGAAACGTTTGGAATGGATTTTCTTAAGCCTTTTGAGCTGCAGCTTAGATCTTTCCTTTTGCTCCTTTCCTCCATCTGTCCTTCTCTTTCCCTCAACCTGCTTTTGCCATTTGCTTTCTCGCTCCCTCCCTCTCTTCTCCCAAATATCCAAGTCAAATTCAAAGACAAAATTTCAAACAGATTCCACTAACGTAAAGAGAAAAGCAATCACAAGAGTACAAGCCTAAAAGATTTTTAGAAATAAATAAATAAATAGATTTATTATCCGGTACTCAGGGATAGTCACCTCCAGTATATTGAATTTATCAAGCGTTTTCAATTTTCTAATTATAATCGAATATAATTTTACTTTAAAAATAAGAATTTATAAATTTTTAAAGTGAATAAACTTTGGTGGTTGAATATTTTATTAGAACTTTTTAAAATAATTCACATGGTTAAATCTATATGTTTAAATTTGGATGTTTGTTGGTCTGTCTGTCTGTTTGACTCCGACACCACTTGTCTGATTGAGATGAAATTATGTAAACACATTATTTTCTCACTTTCGCGGATCGCACTGATTTAGTATCATCAATTTAAAATTAATTTAATTTTTCAATTTTATTTACAGCCCCTAAAATAAATATGAATGAACAGATTTTTGTTATGATAAAAATAGAGAGAGAACAAAAGAAGGGTTCTTTTAGACCTTTTAACACCTATTCATTCAAAAAAGGGTAGATGGGTTGTTTACTTGCCCTTTTATATTCATGAAAATTTTTTCAAGCATTGTTCGATTTATTTTTTAGTTGCATTTTAATAAACGAATATTTTTAAATAAGTTGAATCTTTCTTTAAATGGTCAAAGTCACCCAAGAAATCCCTATTTATATATAAAAAAATAAAAATAATTTTTAAGAAAAAATAAAAACCGACTTCAAAAATTAAATGCAACAAATAAAATACACTAAAAGGTATAAAATAATTATTATCTTATTTAGTTACAACTAAACGACGGAATATTAACATGAAATTACTTTTTGAAGTCGGTGCCAAACAAACTATACCTATAAGCGAGCGTACCCGCCAAACGTACTAAGTAAGATCCGTCGAGTGCGATTCATAAAAGGTATATGTTTGGCACCAACTTCAAAAAGTAATTTCATGTTAATATTTCGTCGTTTAGTTGTAACTAAATAAGATAATAATTATTTTATACCTTTTAGTGTATTTTATTTGTTGCATTTAATTTTTTGAAGTCGGTTTTTATTTTTTTCTTAAAAATTATTTTTAACCGACTTCAAAAAAGGAGGAGGTTCTCTATTCGACTGATTTTTTTTTTTTTGTGCCTATGTTACCTCATATCTCCGCCAATTGTCAACCGATTTTGAAAAAATTTTTTGCATTGGGTCCAGTCTAGCTTCCGATTGGTCCCATTTTTTTTCGATTTTTTTCCATAGCTATTAGACCTTTTGTATTAGGCTTGTTTAGACCTAACCTCTTTGTTTATGAACCGATTTCGATGGTTCTTTTTTATCCGAAAGGGGTGTCTTAGGGATGGTGTCATATTAATTTGGTCAAGTTCTGATGATATGATCACTATTAATGACATCACTAAAAAGAGAAAAATAAAAATAATTTTTAAGAAAAATAAAAACCGACTTCAAAAATTAAATGCAACAAATAAAATACACTAAAAGGTATAAAATAATTATTATCTTATTTAGTTACAACTAAACGACTGAAATATTAACATGAAATTACTTTTTGAAGTTGGTGCCAAACATATACCTTTTATGAATCGCACTCGACGGATCTTACTTAGTATGTTTGGCGGGTACGCTCGCTTATAGGTATAGTTTGTTTGGCACCGACTTCAAAAAGTAATTTCATGTTAATATTTCGTCGTTTAGTTGTAACTAAATAAGATAATAATTATTTTATACCTTTTAGTGTATTTTATTTGTTGCATTTAATTTTTTGAAGTCGGTTTTTATTTTTTTCTTAAAAATTATTTTTATTTTTCTCATTTTAGTGATGTTATTAATAGTGATCATATAATCAGAACTCGACCAAATTAATATGACACCACCCCTAAGACACCCCATATCGGATAAAAAAAGAACCATCGAAATCGGTTCATAAACAAAGAGGTTAGGTCTAAACAAACCTAATAAAAAAGGTCTAATACCTATGAAAAAAAATGGGATCAATCGGAAGCTAGACTGGACCCAATGCAAAAAAAATTTCAAAATCGGTTGACAATTGGCGGAGATATGAGGTAACATAGGCACAAAAAAAAAATTCAGTCGAATAGAGAACCTCCTCCTTTTTTGAAGTCGGTTAAAAAAACAATTTACATAATAGGTAATCAATTTCGGACAGCTAATATTTGAATCCTGAGACGCCGCCCGACCAGTGTTCCTCTAATTTTTTGTGGCCTGTGCGCGCACTTTTTTAAGTGTGTTCAGTTTTGTGCAAAATAAAATTTTTTATATAATAAATAAACTGCAATGGATCGTTGCTAAACTTTATCCAAATTCATTTGAAATATTAATATGTTTATTCCTTTATATAAAAAAAAAAAAAAAAAAATTCAATCGAATAGAGAACCTCCTCCTTTTTTGAAGTCGGTTAATCAAACATCACTTGCAATTTGCAGTTCATGTTGACTTTAATTCAAAAATAATGATCGATTCTCATTTAACAGTCGAGGAATAACAATTCTACATTGGATTTTTGGCATTTCGGTTATTATTGGTAGCCATTGGTGAAGACATGGAGGAATCGACTTAAAATCAAAAATAACGATCGATTCTTATCTAATACTAGAGGAATAACCTTATTGCATTCCATTTTTGATGCCGAAGGCGGGCCTTGAAGCTAGTAGATATATAAATATTTTTTACTAATTAAGATAAACAAAGGTAACTAGTTTTCAATCCAAGGAAAATTTAATAAAAAAGTACGTCTTTAAATATGTATACTTTTAATAGTATTGAACAAATTAAAATATATTTTTAACCTTAATGAAAATAAATATGTGTAGCTTTCTTATTCTTTTTAACCAAGAGGTGGACTCATAACTGTACTTCACGCTGAATTAACCAAGAGGGTGGATAATTCTTAAGGGATGTAGATGGTGCTTATTTGATGTTCGTTTTCGTTCAAGGGCCTTTTGACTTGTTTTGACCAGGTTTAACATCCATATCACCAACTTGCTATCAAAACTCAACCTGGTGGCAAATTATTTCATATTTTAAGGCTTTAGCGAGGTCACTCAAGCCTATTTGATTCAAATAAGCTTAAGGTAAAATTTTCACTGGATATTTTAAAGGTTTAAAAGATTAACATTTAATCGAATTTCTAATTATAATTTCGTCTCGCTTATGTCTCGCTTGAAATCCCAATTTAGCCTTTGGACGTAACTTCATAAATGTATAGGTATTATCCTATTTATTAAAATCTTAATATATATAAATCTCGTGTCACAATGTATGTTCTCAATGGACTCCTAAACCACTGAACCGATTATAATAAAATTCGCACACCATGTGCAGTTCGATCCAACTTGAGAAATAGGATAGTTTAAATCTCAAATTATAGTCGCAATTTTAATTTATTGCTAATTATTTGTCTGTTATTATTTGACAGTCATTTGACTCCAAATGATTCTAACAGATGTCGATACCTTTCGACTGGGTTGAGTAAGTAATCAATAGATGGCGCTGCTATGGTAAATCTACGAACGTGTCATATAAGCTACATTTTAACAGCATAATTACCACGTGTTGTTGACGCTATAAAATTAATTAAATTTATTTTGTAGTGAACGAAATACCGTATAATTCAATTATTTCCACTTTTTAAATTTTTGGTGTTAGCATAGCCGGCCACGTGTTACTTAGACTGAAGTGTAAATTGCATTCATATTATAATGAAGATAATACAGTTAAATTAATCCTGTTTTTTACTTATTTGTGCTTCATTGATCAAAACTTTATAATTTAATAATTATTTGAATCATGAATGGCTCAGTCAACGGGCGATTTTGGCAGCCAAAAACGTTGATGTTGACGAAATTAACTTCCAGATACAACAGTTGTTACCAGGCGATCTGATGTCTTTTAAATCAATCGATACTGTTGTTGATGAAAATGAAAGTATAAATTTTCCGATTGAATTTTTAAATTCATTAGATATCCCTGGAATGCCACCACATAATCTTCGATTAAAGATTGGTTCCCCTATTATTCTCCTCCGTAATTTGAATCCACCTCAATTATGTAACGGTACGCGTTTGGTCATCAAAAAGATCACCGGAAACATTCTTGAAGCAACCATTTTGGCTGGGAAGTTTAAAGGAAAAATGGTCCTGCTGCCACGTATTCCGATGATACCATCAGATTCTACCATACCCTTCAAAAGGCTACAGTTTCCAATTCGTTTAGCTTTCGCCATGTCTATAAATAAATCTCAAGGTCAAACAATGTCCATTTGTGGTTTAGATTTGGAAAATACATGTTTTTCTCATGGGCAACTATATGTTGCGTGTTCACGTGTTGGGAAACCGTCGAATCTATTTGTGTTAGCTAAAGACAGGTTAACCAAAAACATTGTGCACCGATTGGTGTTAAATTAAATTGAAATTGAAAGTATTTATAATTCAAAAAATAGATATCAATGTTTAAAAGTTTAAGACTGTCTGCCTTGCCTACCTCATTTATGAGTTTAAGCGTCACATGTTATTTACTGTATTATACTGTAATATACTTATTTGTTATAAAATTAAATGGAAATAATAAATCTGATAAATTTTATTTTGTATTGATTTCTGCTTAATATCAAGTGTAAGAACATTTTAATTAATTGTGTTCAACGTACTTCCCCTTCAAATCTCAATCCAGTGAATTTGTATACCAACATCAACATTTTCGTCTTTGTTCGTAAATAATTTCATTGTACTAAAGGGTTATAGTAGTAGAAAGTCAAATAAGGAGATCACCATATTTTTTTACAAATACTATCTGTGTGAAAAAGCATAGTGGACTCCGTGACTGATGTTCTCTTATCGTTCCTCTTAGATTGTTTACTATAATGTAATATAACAAAAACTTTAGCCACAGCAACGCGTGGCCGGGTCAACTATATATATATAAAAAAAAAAAAAAAAAAAACAATTTACATAAAAGGTAATCAATTTTGGACACCTCATACTTTCATTCCGAGACGCCGCCCGCCAGGGCAACCCGCCCGGAGGGCCTAGCTGGGACAGGCGTGCCGGAGGCACGCCGGGTACAGCTAGTATATATATATATATATATATATATATATATATATAAAACTGACACGTTCTGATGTGGCCATCTACTTGACTTTACCATAAAACCTGGCTCGTCGCTTATATTTAATAATTAAAAAAATTATTTATAATCATGTAGGGGGGGGGGTTAGTTTTTGCATTTTTATATAATTAATTATTATTTTATAAACAAGAAGACTGGGTTTGCCAAAATATTAGTGTTCGGGTTTACCGAGCTAAAAATTCAGATTCAATTACTGCAGCCACTGCTTAAATCTACAGATAAGTGACTTTTTTATACTTTATTAAATTAAGCCCACACATAAAAAGACATAACCAAAGTGTGACAAAAATATTAATTTGTTCTGGGCAAATCCACAAGTATTACGGCTAAAAATAAAAAAAATTAGATATATACTATGTTGCAGAAAAAACCTCGCTGGATACCTTTATGGCAACTAGAATTTACTGATGTTGGTTGGGTTTGGCCCAAATGTCTAGAATCTTTAATTTTGACCTTCCGCATCATTTTGGGTGTTTATTTTCAAAAGTTTTTAAACGAAAATGTGAAAAATAGTAATTTTTTTTTATGAATAAATAGTAATTTTTGACATTTTCGTTTAGAAAATGTTGAAAATAAACACCCAACCCAAAATGAGTCGGAACGTCAAAAATGAAGATTCTAGACATTTGGACCAAACTCAACCAATATCAGTGAATTTCAGATGCCACAAAGGTATTCAGTGAAACGAGTTTTAACTAGTAAGAACCCGTTTTTACTAAAAAAACGGGGTTTTACTGGAACATATAAATATAATAGTATAAAATATAGATACCTATAGAAAAATTTTCCTCACTGTTTTTTTACTTTACCATACAGGGTATGGTCAAGTATTGTAATCGCTCATGAAAAAAGTGGTTTTTTCCTTCTTTTTTTCAAAATATCTCAAAACGGCTGAAATTATTTTGATTAAAAATATTGAGCGAAAGCATGGCATTTCGCAAAGCCCAAATAAGTGAACATCGAAAAAATTGTGTTTTTCGAGGTTGTTAGTCTGTGCGTTACCAAATTTTTGTGGACGAGCTAGCTCATAAACTAATGTGAATATCAAAACCAAATTTCACACAAAGTTTTGGTGCATTGAGATTAAGAGCTGATTAGATTTTGGTGCATATGGAGCCTAAATTAAGGGGGGTGGAGGGTGGTTAAAAATTAAAAATATAGGCCATTTGAGCAAACTCAACCAAATTCTGTATACATAACCAGTGGGACCCCAGAAGTCTAAAAATGCAAAAACTAAGTCCCAAAATGGTAGAGAGGGGGTGGGGGTGTAGCATCAAAAAATGAAAATCTAGGCTCTTGTACCAAACTCAACCAAATTTTGTATACCTACATAATCAGTGGGAACCCAGAAGTCTAAAAGTGCAAAAATTAACCCCCCCCCCTACATGATTATAAATAATTTTATTAAATATTAAATATAAGTGAGGGGCCAGGTTGTATGGTAAAGTCAAGTGGATGGCCACATCAGAACACATCAGCTTATTTTTATATAAATCAATTTTTTATATTTTCCACAACATCGCAGCCATGGTGCTTGCTTGCATATTTAATATATTATAGGTGAAAGCAATAATTCAATTGGATTCTATATTTTTTTTTATTTTATTTTTTTTTACTTTTAGAGACCAGACACGATTGCTTTCTCTCCATTTCCTTTACTTTCTCTATATCTATCTTTCTCACTCTATCACTTAACACAATATTTCTGTCTCTCTCTCCTTTAAGAAATGTTTCATGCTAAAATGGATATCGATCGGAATTCTAAATTTAATATTAGATTGCGTTTAGTGGCGGGTAAGAGAAAAGGCAAGGTTGCTGGGCGTTTAAATTGCCATCACCAACACTAGTAGAATTAAAATATCTTTGAATATTTTATATAAAGACTAGCTGCAAGGCCCGCCTTCGGCGGCCCTCTTGCTAGCCAGAGGGCACGCCCCCTGGACCCCAGCCCACGAACCCCACCCTCACACCCCACTCTCACCAAGCACACCCCACCGAAACCCACCCAGCACCACCACGCTCCCGTGCCAAACCCCCGCCCCACCACCCCACCCGTGACCTCCACCCCGCCTCAACCCCTCCACCCACCCCACTTCGCCTCTGGGTCCTCACCTCAAACCCATTCTCCACCCTGCACCACCACCCCTTCACCCCACCCACCCCAGATCCCACCCCATGCTTCCACCCCCACGCACCACACCCCCGCCTAGCCCCCTGGGCCCCCACACCCACTACGCCTTCCGGACACCCGGCTTAAACTATTTTGATTAAAAAACCTAGGCAAAACCATGGCATTTCGATCTACAAAAAAGTTATAATAAGGAAAATATTTTTATTCTAGCGTCAAAATTAAGGGGGGGGGGGGCGGGTCAAAAAATAAATATCTAAGCCATTTGAGTAAACTCAACCAAATTTTGTATACATAATCAGTGGGCCCCCAGAACACTAAAAATACAAAAACAAACCGCTTAAAATGGGGGACGGGGGGTCAAAAATGAAAATCTAGGCCCTTGGACTAAACTCAACCAGAAATGTATGGTAAAGTCAAGTGGATGGCTACATCAGAACGTGTCACTTTATTTAATGACAAATTCCAAATACAGAAACGATACCTATTGCATCTATGAATTTAATTTGTATAATTTGTTTTAATATTTTTGAAAAAGTTTTTATTTTTTAAGAAATGTTTCTTTCCTTTAGTAGGTACCCAGTGGTGATCGAAACTCCCTAGCGAATCATTTCATAATATATTAAAATAATTTATCGAGATTATTAAATTTATTTCATTAACCACCCTTGAAGGTGAAGATTATTTTTCTATGGTGTTAACGTTTTTAATGAAAAGGTCACATAATTTTTTTTCAAAACGTTGTATAAAAGTTAATTTTAAGGTGAAATTTGGATCAAGGGGTTTACGAATTTTAGTAAAAGTGTGGTTTACTTTGATTCAAAGCACGTAAAATTAGGAGTTAATTCTAATTAATTTAAGGTCAGAAATCGTTAAATGAATCTTTTTATATACAGTCTTGGTAGAGTCATCCAAATTTTAGTGATTTGGTAAATTTTTATAAACAAAGGATTTGTTATAAAGTTAAAACTAGGCACAAGGGTAAATAATAAATAGATATAATAGATGCCAAATTTCAGCTCTTAGTTGAAATCTTTCGATTTAACTATATGACATTTTTTTCACATTTTTAACCGACTTCAAAAAAGGAGGAGTTCTCTATTCGACTGAATTTTTTTTTTTTTTTTTTTTTTGTCTATTGTACTTCATATTTCCGCCAATTGTGAACCGATTTTGAAAAAAAAATTTGCATTGGGTTCAGCCTAGCTTCCGATTGGTCCCGTTTTTTTTTTTTATTGGTATTAGACCTTTTTTGCTAGGTTTGTTAACCCTAACTTCTTTGTTTATGAACCGATTTCGATGATTCTTTTTTTATTGGAAAGGGGTATCTTAGGGATGGTGCCCTATTATTTTGGTTAAGTTCTGAAGATATGATGAACGACGAAATAACATAAATCTCCAATTCTTATGAGCAAATAATCGAAATTATGATAAATAAAATCTTTTATAAAAAAAATCTTATAACATTCATTTAAAACCCGCAAACGTTTTGAGAAAATTTCCATATTTATGAATCATTCGCCTGACGCTTTCTCTTACGAGATGCATACAAGGTATTATATTAAGTCACTATTAATAACATCACTAAAAAGAGAAAAATAAAAATAATTTTTATAAAAAAAAATAAAACCGACTTCAAAAAACTTAAATGCAACAAATAAAATAATAATAACTTAAAAATAAAATAAAATACACTAAAAGGTATAAAATAATTATCTTATTTAGTTACAACTAACCGACGAAATATTAGCATGAAATTACTTTTTGAAGTCGGTGCCAAACATATACATTTTATGAATCGCACTTGACGGATCTTACTTAGTACGTTTGGCGGGTACGCTCGCTTATAGGTATAGTGTGTTTGGCACCGACTTCAAAAAGTAATTTCATGTTAATATTTTGTCATTTAGTTGTAACTAAATAAGATAATTATTTTATACCTTTTAGTGGATTTTATTTTATTTTTAATTTATTATTATTTTATTTGTTGTATTTAAGTTTTTTGAAGTCGGTTTTATTTTTTTTATAATCTACTTTTTTGAACCGGAAGTAATGAAGCTAGAAAGTTCAAAATTTATTTAATTCTTCGCCTACCGATCCTTCCTAGTAATATTATTATTATTATTAATTTATTTTCTAAATTATAGCTTCGGCTTATCACTATTTCGCCAGTAACAAAATTCTTTAATATATGTATACTATCTAAAAATAATATAATTATATAGGTATGAAAACTGTTTTAGGTATTTTATAACGACTAAAAGATAAGTCTTAATTCGTTAAGTAATGATACCTCGAATGCAAATAAAAGGATTTCTCTGTCTCTTTCTATTATAATTCCGTTTCTCTCATAAAATTTCACTAAGGCAATAAGAGTGATAATAATATTACCGTTTACGCATTTTTTTGTTTTTTTATTTCTTTTCTCATTTAAACATAATATAATCCTTCTAGTATGTCATTTATATTAAAAATAAAACAAGACAAACTCTTTGAAATATACATATATTTAATTTTATTGGTGTTTTTATATTTTTGTTTTTATTATTATTATTTCCAATCTTCTGAGAAAGAAACTTGGTGAAAATTCTCTTAATGTGTTTTGGGAAAGTTACTGGTATTTTGAAAAAACACAAGACGCTAAGTGTCTGTTTGTTTTAATCCTGAATTACACTTTGTAATTTTTCACTTGGATTCTAATATTTAAAGTGGGATTATCTTAAATCTAAATAGATATCTATCATGCAAGTTCTAGAGTAAATTTTGTGAAAATTCATATTTTCAAAATTTGAGGATATTCGGATGAGAGGGCCAAATAACGTTTAGGATTTTTAATGGAAAAGTAACTAAATTTGATTAAACACCTATAAAATAATGTTAGGGGTTAATCTTAATTAATTTAGGGTGATATACAATGAATATGAATTCATTTATATACCTACACAGTAGAATTTCTTTCGAAGATGCCAAAGAGAGAGTCGCAAGTAAACTGATTCTTAGGACATGTTTTCTCTTCTTATATAATATTATTAAAGAGAAAATATATGGAGGGGGAAATTTTCAATATTCAAAAAAAAAATATCTTCAAAATGCATAGATCTAGATATTAAACCCTTTTTCCTATTCAAAAATCTACTTATAACATTCAAAATACTCTTGGTTTTATGATTTTAATTAATGTTAAGTTATTTCTGAACCTAGATCTTGAATTTGAACTACAGTAAGATTGAGGAATGAAGAGAATCCCAGTTTTTTAGAAATTTTAAGAATGAAGAGAGATAACTAAAAAAAATAAAAATCCAATTTTTTTAAATTTCTAAAAATCCTTATTATGAAGAAACATATTAAAGATGTGACTTTATGTCAAAAAGAAAAAGAATGTGAGGCAGTAGGAAGAAGAAATGTAAAGACCCTCAGGGCTAATCAGAACATTAGTCTACTCTAAAGGAAAAAAAACAGAAGAAAACTTATACTGACAGGCTATATAAGTCAAATGGAAGAAGATATAAAAAACTCAATATTCTTTGCAGGTCACTAGCCTCCTCGATTTTCCGAAAAAGATAGAGGTAAAGGTGGTATTATTGGCTACCACTTTATTTTTTCACTATAAATACCTATATTATGATTGAAATTTCCTGAAAATTTTTACTTTAAATTGTTTTTCACACTATAGTAATAATATTATATTACAAAAGTTATATATTTTGAAAAAATAAAATTGTGGTGGTAATATGAGCTACCCAATAAAAGAAAGAGCAGTAAAAATTATATCTAACAAAAAAAATAATTAACTTTCTAGACACCGCTTCTTCAGGAGGTATACCAAGATGAACTAGATCTTGCAAAGTAGTTCATGGTACAGAAAATTGCTTAGAGGCTTTTAAAAATCCCATTTTCTTCTCTGAAACAGCTATAATCGCAGATATCATGTCATCCTGATTCTAACATTGCCTAATTTTATTTTTCTTCCGTTGATTCAGTAATTTGCGAGGAATCTAAATCAGAAAACCACACAAGATTTGAAGATGTTCTAATAAGGAGTCCAGATGCGTAGCCCATATAACCACCAAAGCGTATTGCCCATATTTTACCACCTTGGAAAGTGAAGAATCACCACCCGTTAAAAACTACTTATAATTATTTAATTTGTGGAGGAATCGAATTCCCGATATTTATACAATATCTAGTTATCAAATTAACAACTAATTAAGCATAAGTAGTAATATTAAATATAGCTGTAAATGCTTATCTTCCAAACTTTTAAAACACTCAAAAACACAAACTGGTTCACCACTAACGTTCTCCAAACTGACTGCACTAGTGAATCCTTGGTGCTCTTAGACAAACTATTACTAATAGTTAAAGTGTTTTGCGGAAGCATGCACAGACTTGTTTTCCAGATATTAAGGTGGCCCATATTTCAACCCTAGCCCATAATACCACCTTTACCTCTAAGAATAAACGTTTTATTTTTTAATTAGTCACCGATTTAGTCTTGATCAATGTTTCCCAACCTTTTTTTGGGATACACTAGAAATGTTTAACAAATTCTTAGGGATCGTCTGAAACGTGGTTAAAGATATCATTGGTCTAGTCTAGATAAAGTCCACATACATAAACCTTATAATATTTTCTAATATACCATTCTGCTTATATAAGGCAAACTGAATCCGACAATCTTTCTTCCAAATAAATAATTAAAATGAAGAAGAATATGTAAGATAATAATTTTTAAGCATCCATTGACAATCTGTTGAATGGATTTAGTGTAAATGAAGAAATACTACGTAGTTCTTTTTGGATTCAATTAAGTAAACAAAATGTTGATTTTTATTTTCTTCTTCTCGGAAAGAGATAGGGAGAAAGAAAGGTGTAGGAGGGTAATATATACATTGACCTCTGCTGGTAAGGTCTCATTAATTCCCTTCATCTCCCCAAGGACATCTTAATTTGGTGTTTCGTTTCGAGATTGATATTTTATTTAAAGAGACACAAGAGGAGTAGGAGTAGACATCGTTATTTTCACTTTAATGGACGTTAGGAAAATAATTTGCGGCAAAACAGAGGCGGGTTGTTTGTTTAATAAGGGTCTCGTCTCTTAATAGCAACAGCGAACAACATGAATCAAATCATAATAGCACCCACACTTTTCCTCCAGGGGTCCCTGCACTCAGACGCTAGAGGTCTCTGTACACACACTCTTTGCTGTCAGAGGTCTCTGCACACACACTTTTCCTTCCAACATTGTTTAGTTCTCGTTTACATTTCGATCAGAGTTCGGAATTATCCCTGACAGGAGCTGGATGATAAATGACACCTCAATGGGTGATATACTGACACTTTGAACTTGCTTTAGTTAACTAAACTCTTTTAAAGGACAATTTTTAACATTTTTGTTAAAAAGAAAAAAGCAGATTTTAATTGGCCCCGGAGTCGTATTTCTCTCGATTAATTTAAAGAGAAATTGATATGGAAGGGTTTCCGTGTCAAGGGTTATTAAGAGGGACATTCAATCTCACTTTTATATCACTTCCCCCACTTTCTCCCATTTAACGTCCGTTATTTCTCCTACCAGCACTTCACCGAGCCAGTATCGTTTTTATTTTTGTTTTTTATTAAACATTTGATGTAACATTTCTATGGATGATGATTTAATAAAACAAAACAGAAGACAAATTGACCCACATTATTGACAGAAAAATTGCAAACCCATATTTTACCATGTTATCTAAAAAAATGGACCATTGGAAATTCAATTTTGAACAAAGCTTCAAACTTGTAAATTTTTTAAAAAAAAACATATTTTTCAACTGCATAAGTGGGTATTTAATTAATTTATTCTAAAATGTCAGTTTTTACAAATTTATTATTTTTAAGAAAACAATGATATTCAAAAATTTGAGTGTCTCATGGAGGCATAAATAAAAATAATAAAAATAATAAAAAATAAAAATAAATTGGCAAATTATGGATTTGGTAAATCTAATGAGGAAAAGGCCAGTTTTAAGATCAAGATAAATATATTTATTTTATATAAGAAGAGTAAATATATAGGTATACCCGAGGGGTGAACCGCGACCTAATACCGTGTACACCTACTTCCACTTCCACTTTCATTTCCATGTAGAAGACAATAGATGTAGGGACATTATCTAATGATTAAAATAAAGTTTTAAGCACCTTTTTTTGAAAATTGTTGGAAGTTTTTTCAAAAAATCAGCTCGGGTTCAGATGAGCTGACTGCCCGGATAGCATGTTAGTTCTCAGGTTCGACTCCTGAGGGGATGAATCCCCTCTGATATCGCAATTTAATAATATTTCTACTAAAATCCTAGAATTTGTCCGAAAAAGATTGATTGAATTCTTTCTCTTTTAAAATACATCTTGGTTAATCTGAACCCGAGCTGATTTTTTGAAAAAACTTCCAACTATTTTCAAAAAAAAGATGCTCAAAACTTTAGTTTAATATTTAAATAAGAGGACTTGTATGAAAAACTTTTTTTCAATTTAAGCTAAATTTTTTAATTTCCTTTATAGAAGAATTGAGAAAAAAATTTCTGTGCTTATATCATATATTGCGATTCAGAGAGAGGTTTTTGTCTCGAGGGTATGAGCTGACTGCCCGGAAAGCATGTTAGTTCTCAGGTTCGACTCCTGAGGGGATGAATCCCCTCTGATATCGCAATTTAATAATATTTCTACTAAAATCTTAGAATTTGTCGGAAAAAGATTGATTGAATTCTTTTTCTTTTAAAATTATCTAATGAATTCCAAAATAATTCCACATAATTCCAAAGACGTGTACTAATTCCAATCGCCTTTCACCCCTCGCGTATACCTAAGTATTTTTTATATTCTTTTGTTTGTCACCGAACGAATTAATTTGTTCGTTTTTAGATTTTTGAAAATTCAACTAGAAGGAAATTTTTACTTTTCTATTTAGAGATATATTTTATTCCATTTCGTTTAACTATAAAAGTTTCAAATTTAAAAAATCTTTTTCAAACTATTTCCCCTTGACCTTAACATAAATCATTTCTTGTATATATAATTATGAAACAAAACAAAAAAAAAAAACACTTTTCCTAATGGCTTTTGAATGGGCTTAAGCAATAAAAAATAATGTGAATATATTATTTAGGAAAAAAGGAGATTAGAATAAAAAATTAATGTCTGCATTTTCCAACCGGAAGTTTTGCATCAAGAAAGCTCAAAATGTACTTAATTGTTCGTTTCAAAATTACAAGTATTTTGTCTATTTTCGATTTATTGTAGTTATCCAACCAACCAAACAGAAAAAAATGACTTATTAAACACGATCAAGCAAAAAACTAATGTTTAAGAAAATTTAATTATTTTCACCCGAGGTTAGTTTGAAAAATTCTAATTTTTACCTATTATTTGAAGTAGGTAAATACAAGTGGTGGTTGGTGAGTTTTCAACCAGGGGATGCTGTCCAAAAAAGTACCCTTAATTTTTTGAAATTTTATTTTAATCTTGGCTATTTTTTTGCAAATTTCATCGAATACAGAATCATTTTCGTTATTTTTAAAATTTAACATTAGATTTTTAAAAAATAAATTTTTTAGACCTTCGCCCCAAACGGATACTGCTTTGTGTGAGTGAGGGTTGGTGTCAGAAATTAAATCTTGTGACTCAAATTCCACAGTCCCTGAGATGGAAATCGACCATCTACCACAATGAATCCGCCAGTCCTATAAGAAAATCTTAAATTTCTCCTAATTATATTCTTATAAGCAAGCTATGACTTGTCTATAACAGTCTTAGTTATTTCCTATCTTATATATTGAGAGTTGTTAGAAATGGATTAGTCCAAAAATTCCCGAATCATCTTTATTTATACCTTTTGTGTATTATTACTAATTTAATAGTTCCTCAGCGAGAACAATTTTTATTCGACTAAAACTCGTCTGAACTTGTCTTTGACATCTTTGAACTGGAACATATACCAGGCAGGGGGCTTAAAACTTCTATCAGCACCCTTTTCGGAAAATCATTTATTTTAATTGCCCCTTGAAACTATGCAACAATTTTATTTCATTTCGAGAACCAATATACTTTTCAAAATGTTTTTTATAGAAATATTTGAAATAACGGATAATAATAATTTCAAAATTTAAAGATCATGAAATTTTGAAGTCAATATTTATGAAAATAATATATTTTTTTTATTAAATTGAAGGGTTGGTTTTGTCACAAATATAATAAAACAATAATTTTAATAACTATTAGAATTATTTAATTGATAACTATACAGTTTCGGTCACCACTGGTCGACCATCCTCAGTAGTTCTAAAAATTGAAATGAAGGAGGAAGAAATTTAATAAATAGAAAATAATATACTCTAAATGTTTGAAATTTTAGGGATGCGCCACATCCGCAGCATCCATGGACCGCATGCCACTGAAAACTATCTAATAATGTGTATGTACAGTTTATGTACCAAATTATTGTAAAATGATTAAAAAAAAAATAAAGACAATTTTTTTTTGCTGTATCTTTAATTTTTTAAGGCGGGTATGAAAGCTTTAATATCCTACATCCCAGGACCATCTAGAAGCTAGATCAGCCCTGAGAACGCTTCTGACATCTTAAATTAATTAATTAATTAATCTTTATTCGTCCTACTACTATTGCTTAGAGGCACAAGTTCTCGGTGGCTAGGTCAACCAAACATCAATATAAATTAACTACATCAAATTAAAAAATAATAAAGAAGTAGAAAAAAAATAGAAATGTATGCTCATTCATAAATAACATGGCCATAGATTTCCATCAAAAGACAAAAAGTAATTGAAAAATTCCGCGCAAAAACTCGATACTAGGAGCAAACGACGCATTAGCCACCCCGGCATTTGTCAAGGTAAGTTGTTAAGGAAACCTGGTCAAAACTTTAACAAGGATGATATGACCTCTCCATTCATTAACTCGGATAATAATAATAAGACTAATCCTAAATAAGATCTAAAGGGATAGATGAAATTTTTCCAACGTAAGCTGAGAAAGTGCATTAACTTGGATAATAATAATAAATAAATACATAAAAATAGGTAGGTTTATTAAATTGTGCAAGGATTGGCAAAACTTAAAGCTCATGTTATTTATAGATTATTAAAAAAATCAAAAAACAATGTAATAGGTAATTACACATTAAGTACAAATGTACATATTATTATAAAAAAGACCACTAATTTCTTCAATTTTTTTTTAATTGGATAAATATAAAAAACTGTGAAGATTTCTCAATTTTAATTAAAACAAGAAAGTTCTTGTACTTTGAAAAAAAAGGTTATTTATTTCAAAAGTTTAACAAAAAAAATAATTTTTTACTTTATCACAATGTATGGTCAAGTATTGAAATCGTGCATGAAAAAAGTGTTTTTTCCTTCTTATTTTCTAAATATCTCAAAAACGGCTGAAACTATCTTGATTAAAAAAATTGAGCGAAACCATGGCATTTCGCATCTAGAAAAAAGCTCTAATAAGTGAACATCGAAAAAATTATATTTTTTAGGGATAATAATTGTTTTGTAAAAATGTATGTTAGTCTGTCCGGTTGTCTGGTTGGTTGTCTGTTAGTCTGTGCGTTACCAAATTTTTGTGGACGAGCTAGCTCAAAAACTAGATGTGAATATCGAAACCAAATTTCACACGTAGTTTTGGTCCATTGAGATTAAGAGCTGATTAGATTTTGGTGCATATCGACCCAAAATTAAGGGGTGGAGGGGGGGGTTAAAAATTAAAAATCTAGGCCATTTGAGCAAACTCAACCAAATTTTGTATACATAATCAGTGGGACCCTGACGTCTAAAATGCAAAAACTAATCCCCGCTACATGATTATAAATAATTTTATTAAATATTAAATATAAGTGAGGGGACAGGTTGTATGGTAGTCAAGTGGATGGCAACATCACAACACGTCAGCTTTTTTTTTGTAATTTTAAATCTAATTTTTTTCATTGGAATGATTAATTTAACTAGAAATAATGAGAGAGATGATTCCAAATAATTAATCATTAAATGTTTGTTTATTTACTAAAGCAGAGAAATGATTGAATGCATAATTCATTGTGCTGAATAGATAAGAGATAAGAGCTGAAGATGAAACTGAATGCTGGCACTCTTCCTAATCCCCTTCAAATATTGATATTCTTAAACAATTAAGTGCAGATTCCAGTTAATCCAACTAAAAGCGACGGACATCAGCTATTCATTAATAAAGCAAAAAACAACAACAGCAATGTAAACAAGATATTGCAATTTCGGGAATTTCGAATAATTAAATCAGACACTGACGTCTTCCAGCCCCATTAGATATCTCAATTTCTTCATTTATTTATGTCTGAATTAATTCAAAAAATTTCTCTTAATAAATTAATTTTCACTTCCAATTACTTAAATTTAATAGTAAATTTTTAATGAGAATTAAAAAGTACCGAGCAAATAAATAATCGTAATATATATAAGAAGAGTTTAAGGTAGTTGTTTCGCGACAATACTAGCAAAAAGTTATTGCTAGAGTATATAGAACAGAAAATAAGGATTCATAATTCATAAGCCCAAAACTTTTTGCTGTTTATGTACCGATTCTAGCCAATCCTGTGCTCATTTGACAAATCTGGCACCATTGTAAAAGATTGAATATTTTTATATTAAAATGACAGTTAAAATACATTTTAAAACTAAAATTTTTTTTTATAATAATCGTTTTGTTATTTTTTAACAAATGTAATCAACGCCGACGTTACATCTTATGAAAATTATAATTTTGAAAAAATCTAGAGCATGCGCGCTTTATACATCTTAGCTGGTTAAATAAATGCTCTGTTGCCAAATTGTTTTTAGAGGAAATTTTTTTTAATACATTTTTCATTATTATCTCAGAAACTGTGTTGTAACTATGAATCAAAATTGTCTTAAAATATGTAGTGGTTATTGTTTAATATTCGTTTAGTTTTTTATAAAAATGGTAAGAAGGGTTTCTTAATTATAATTAAATATGTATGTAAATTTTCCGATGTCCCGTATAGTGCAATGTATAAGAGTCTGAAAAACTATATTTTTGAAATTTAATATTGTTAATAAATTTCGTTTTGCCACCAATCGATGCAAAAATATTTAAATAATAATCTGTCTATATTTCAAAAAAATCCTATGAAAACCCATTTGACGGAACAACTACCTTGTGCCATCGACACGAAAGAAGAAGAAGATATATAAAAAGAGAAGGTGATGTTTCATTCATTCATCTATCAACCGACTGACCTAGAAAGATGAAATTTGGAATGTATATTCTTACAACGATTTATGGGTGTGCAAAGAAGGGATTTTTTGAAATTCGAAACCTAAAGGGGGGAAAGGGCCCCAAAATTTTTTTCAAGATCTCTTAAACCAGAAAAGATATCGATATGGGTTTAGTTTAGAAAGGTGAAGCATTGAAATATAAAAAAAAACATATTTGAGTATTTTGCTCTATTTGTCCATGAAAGGGAGATATAGTCATTTTGGGGTAAATTTTTGAAATTTTTAATGTGCTTTATCTCCTCGAGTTTTTAAGTTTTTGCATTCAAATTTGGTACATAGGTTTATTAATGTTAAATATCGGGAAGTTTTTTTTAATTTATTTTTTTTAAATTTGACCACTGAACTGAAAAAAGGGGGATTTTTGATTTTGTGGTCAAAAAACAAAATATTAGCTCTAAGGCAAATTTTGTTATGAACAAAGTTGTAGAGGATGTGATTTCTGACAACTTTTGTTGTGGGGGGGGGGGGGGTCAAAAAATGAAAATTCTTGCCCTTGGAACAAACTCAACCAAATTTTGTAAACATATTCTGTGGGCCACTAGAAGGCTAGAAATGCAAAAACTGGGTGAGGGGGTGGGGTGTGGAGGTGGTTGGGGTGCAGTGGTAGGAGCCGCCAAAGGTGACCGACAGTATAGTAACTCAATTAAATAAAGTGTTAATTAACAGAAATTACTCTATTTGTTAATGTGGTTTGTGACTAAACAAATCCTAAAATTTATAAAATTAAAAAATTAAAAAATATTTTTTTATCATGATGTGTAGGAATCCATTAATATATCTTTAAGTAGAGAATATATATATATTTTATTTAATTTACTCTAAAATCATGGTGTGAGATTCCGAAATTTCATTTTTAGATAATTATTGTACCTGTTGGTGTTCATAAATGGCTTAACTAAAAATTACGAAAAAATACACGAATTGCCTCATTCACCCCTTATCATTGGCAAACAAAATGAATTTGATATCTCAATAATTTAAGATGTATAAATAAGATCAGGAAGATTCAGTGAACTTCTCGCACTTGGTCGGATTATTTAGAAAACATTTGTCTATTCTTAAATGTCAGAAGAGTTTTGTCTCAAACAAATCTAACAGATAGTGTTTTTTATAATTATCATAATATTAAACAAGTATTTTAGTGAAAATAGCTGTTAGTAAAGATTCTATGGGGCACTCCACACCAAATCGGACGGTTTGAAAAATTTTAATTTTTGATTTCGTTCATTTTTTGATATTTTTTAGTACCCATCAAAAAAATTATTCCTGGTAAATTTTGAAATTTTTTTGATAACCGGTTTAAAAGATATCGAATTTTGGTTTTGAGCTCATAACTTCTTCAAAAATAGTCCAAATTAAAAATTATTTTTTTTTGAAATTTTTGTTTTTTTACATACTTTTTAGGAAAAAATACAGAAAAAAAATATTTAAAGTGTTTTTATATGCGATTTTGAATTTGGACCATTTTTGAAGAAGTTAGAGCGAAAAAACCGAAATTTTAAAACGGGATCAAAAAAATTTCAAAATTTACCAGAAAGAGTTTTTTGATGGGTACTAATAAATATCAAAAAATGAAGGAAATCAAAAATTACAAATTCTCAAACCCTTCGATTTGGCAAGGAATCTCTCTTATGCAATAGTACATTTTGAATTAGCTGAAAATTCTCAAATTAAGTTTAAATTCGAATTTGTTAATTTTCATTGATATATTCGGCGCGGAACCCTTGGTTTGTAAGCCTCAATCGCACTTGACACTATTTTATAAACTTTTTTAATTTTACTAATATAACTTCCATATAATAATAATTTAATATAACAAGTATTGTATTTCTCTCCCGGTGTTTTCTACATTACCTATATATTAATATTAACAATAATAATAATAACCATAATAATTAAGGGTAGGTAGATGTAATAAGCCAGGTCAACTCTACTTGTTGCTTAATGTGATCGGGTGCTTTAGACATGTCAAAGTCGTTACAGTTAATTAAATTCAATTTCGAACAGCCATTTAGGTAATTACACCCTTTGGGCTATTTATATATAAATTTACATTTTTTGGGGTCAGATTGATTATTTTAACGTATAGGATCTTTTAAGAGTACTCATCCTCAAGGATAGAAAATATTTATGAAAGGAAAATAATTATTATTAGAGACTGGTTGATCTTCGAAAAAATCTTTTGTATTTCTCCAGAGTGACAACGTCTGCATACCAAATCTTTTAATAAAAAAATTGTTAATAATGAGGTTAATTTCGAATAAAAATCTTTGTTTTGATAATATTAATAAAAAGAATATAGAGATAAATTTTTTCTCATTATAAAAACATTTATTTAACACAAAATCAATTTCAATAAAAGGAGTTACTAGTGCTTTTGTCATATTCTGTTGGCTGCAAACTACTTTTTTATTTTTTCATTTATGAATAACTAATTAATTAGATTGTCAAATCTATTGAAAAATATATCATTCGATTCATAAAAGTTGAATTATTGATCTGTATAAATTTGTTGAAAATGGTATAATTTGTATAGAAGTTATAGCCCATTTAAAAGCTCGGTCCATTTACTTCCATGTTAAAAGGACAATTATCAATAATTTATTTCTCGGTAATGAGACAGACGATCAACTTCAAATAAATATTTAATACATCAATGATTCGATGGTAATAATTTGTAGAATTTTCTTATAAAAATGATAAACAGTCCCAAACCTCCTTAAGGTAAAAGTAAGAAGAGAAAGAATCCATAGAATAAAATAAGCCCCTTATTATCACGTAGTTTCTAGTTTGAGAAACCAGTATTCCGGGCATCCATTTTCAATAGTTTATTATTATTTAAAGTCAGTTTTTTTTAGACTTTAACTCTAGCTGTCTGAGATAGCAACCCCTGCTTTCTACCATCTGTGAAATTTACGGAGAACGTACCGGGGTCTTGGGGAAAACTTTTTTCAATATTCTTCTATTCTAAAATTATTAAAAAATTTAAAAATTTTTAGCATTGAATGGTTTTAAATTTAAAATAAAAAACAATTTTCTCCCTTCTTTGTTTCTGCAACCACGACTAGATGAATTTCGTTTGAACAAATTCAAATTTTTCCAAAATGTGGTACAATTTTTTAAAAATCTTAATGTTCTGGCAATTTATTTTTTCAAAGAACTGTTTTAGCTAGAAAAGTAAAACTTGGCAGAATGTTTTGGATTATAAATGAGAAGCTCATTTCCAAAAGGTACTAAATTCATTTTTTGTAAAAAATGAGATAATGCCGGTTTCAATTAACTATTATCTTTGTTATTATTATTTCATGACAAAACCTACTAAATCCTTTACTAAAATAAGTTTTATTTCGAAAGGTACTATATCTAGTTGAGTAACAAAATAAAAATATTAATAAATGAATTTACTTTAAGGACCAATCATAGATTTTAGAAAATATTTTTACATTGCATATCAGAGAGGTTCGTCCCTTAGGAATCGAACCAATGGTCTTCGAAAGGCTAGTTAGCGCTTGGGTTTGATTCCTGGGACGAATCTCTCTGATATGCAATGTAAAAATATTTTCTCTAAAATCTATGATTGGTCCTTAAAGTAAATTCATTTATTAATATTATAAGTCTGGGTTAATTTTTCAAATAATTTCCATCTTTTTTTCAAAAAAAGAAACTCAAAATAAAATGCTTCAATCTTTGCATTCATTATTTAAAATAAAAATAAATAAAAATGTTAATTTACTCGCAATAAAAAAAAATGAATTTAGTCCTTTTTGGAAATGAGCTTCTCAAATACAAATTCGAGTGCCAAATTTTAGCTCACTATATAAATAGAGATTAACTTATATATAGATATACATATGTGAAATAATTTGTTGATTTCTTTTCCTATATAAACAAATCCAATTCAATAATATTTTAAATCAATATCAAAATGTTTATTAGAAATCCAAACGTTTCTCACTTTATCAACGGAAATTTTAACAATTAGTTGCATTAAAAAGTAAATATATCTAAAGTAAAATATAATCAAATAAATATTTCGAAAATAGATAATAATGTTACATATTGTCAAAATGGAAGATAACTGGTAAAAGAAGCGTTTGTGTCAACTTATTTATTTATTTTGATCCATATAACCACCACTTGAATTATTATCTTCATGCATCTTAGATTCTTCTTCTTCTTCTTCTTCCGGATTTCTACGTCTGGCGTTGCTTCTCCACGTTTCATGGTCCTAGACTAGATTTCTGGAACTCATAACCTCGTTCACCTCGTCCATCCAAGAGCGCCTGGGTCGACCCCTTTTTCGTCTTTCAGAAGGGATCCATTCTAAAGCCTTTTTGGGATTCGTTCTTCATCCATCCTTTTCACGTCTCCAAACCAACTAATTGTTTTTTTTATTTCGTCAATAAGTTCTCTTCATTTCGAACTCTATCAGTTCTCGTCAACCCACAACATCTTCTTAGGAAATCCATTTCAGTGACTAAAAGTCGGCCTTAGTTTCTAACTCCGATATCCCATACCTCAGTCCCATAGATATTAACACGAGGCTGGTATAGATTTTCATTTTTGTGGATCTCCTAATTTTGTCCCATAAAACTGAGTGCAAGGCCCTTGTTATCTTTCTACCCTTTATAATCCTTTCGTTTACTTTAACTTTATTATATATTACACCCAAATATTTATATTTTTCAACCCCCGATAACTTCTTCCCTTCCTCAAATATTCAGATTTTTTATTATTTATTTTCAAGCCCCCCTGGTTAAAAGTCTCATTTAGTTTCCTCACCATGTAGTCAACATCCATTTCATCATTTGCAATAACCAGCTGGTCGTCCGCAAAAAATAGCGTAGAAATCATTCATTCTTCGATTTGTATTCCCATGCTGTTGCACTTTCTTGACCACCCGGGAAGAATCCTTTCCAATTAGATCTTGAAGAGAGCCGGCGATAGACTACATCCCTTCTGAGATCTTTTGAGATTTCAAACCGATAAGACACATTGTTATTCATTTTTATTTGTAAGGTGTTATCTTTATATAGATTTACAATAGCAATTATTAATGTAGGGTTTATTATTAGTTCTTCAATTTTTTCCCAGAGATAGTCAATAGGAACGCTATCATAGGCTTTCTCGAGGTCTATAAAAGCAATATGTGTTTCCTGATTTCTTTGAAGTCTTTTTCCAATATCATTTTTAGGCTGCTATATACTATCTATTGTGGACCTTCACGTTCTAAAACCAGCCTGTACTTCTTGTTGTTTATCCTTAATTTCATTTTCTAATATATATGTGGGTTTGAAATCTTATTATAGAAATTTTTTTAATTACGCTCATCTGCAGCACAGATGTAATGGTCAAGTGATTTCCGCCCCGACAAAAGAATCCTCCTTGCAAAAGAAGCCTTCCGCTCTTTTCAAGTACGCCATGGACCCTTAGTCTCCGAGATTATATGACGAGAGGAAATCCGACATAAATCAAAGAGTATGATGACAAGTCTGTGAATTCTCCAAATATTGTTATTAACGAATGTATGGAATTTTCCATCTATGTCACGGGATATTTGTCCCCACCACCCTTAAAGACATCATGTCAGCAGAAGCACTTGCAATCTGACTTGCAGTCTGACAACGAACAGTCGAGGCTCAGATTCAAACGTATAACGACACGATAGATTCAGCCCTTCCGCTTAAACGAATAACGAAGTCTCTCAAACGATTAACGAATACAATTAATATTACACCTTTATCAATTAAGGCCCTTCAAGTGAAAGTGTTATTTAACCTATATATAGAATATTTCACTTGTTAATAAATATTTTATCCTAAATGAACACCTTTTATTTCATAAACCCCTAGACACATAAGACGTCAAGCCACAGTGAACCCACACGCGGGGATTAGTTAAGAATATAAGCCCCACATATATGTGAGGAACTTTGAATAGATTCGGGTATTACGGCAATTCTTCTATAATTTCCTGCATCTTAGATACACCCTGAATATGGTATATACCTACTATATAGGTATATGTTTATTTGCATTATCTTCTTCGCGATAGGTATGTATTCCATTTCTTAGAAATTATATAAATTTTCATTTGAATTCTTTATACACCCCCCCCCCCCATCTACTCCTTCTGTATATTCAAAAACAACCAGTCGTCTTTGTAAAAAAAAAGAAAGTTTTTCGTTTGTATCATCTTCCTCGTCCCTCCCAGATTCATGTTTTATTACTCTGAACTTTTTTCTAAATCCTTCGTATCCCACCCCCTCTCTTTCTCTCTGCTTACTTTTACTTTCTCTTTCTCTCTTATCTCTTTTTAACCAACTCCCTTTTACTTATTAGCCTTTTGACTAGTAAAAAGTTGTTATTTCTGTGAATTTATTTTTTCTCTCTTTCTTTTTTTTTTAATGCACGCAAAGGATGGATTATTCTGATGATTAAAAAGAAATAAATTTATTTATATTGTAAATCTTTTTATCATCGTTTCCCATATTTCAAAATTAATTAAAAATCATTTAATTCTTTTTTATGAGAGTATATCAAATATGGTTTTTTGCTCTCTGCTTCATGCCAATAAACATAGATTTAATAAATAAATAAAATTCTTTTATAAAACAATCTCAAACCGTTTATTACAAATACACAATTCCAAATTTAGAGATTATCCCTTTATCAATGAAAATTTGGAAAAATTTTCTTTAAAACGGAGAAGTGTCAGCAACTATATATGTGTAAACAAACATAAACTTTTTGAAAATAGACAATGATACAGCTATTTTCGAAAATATAATTATATATTCTTTTTTTAAATTTCTGATACCGAATTACCGACAAGTATAACCCTAGTAGCACAATGTTTTAAACTATATAGTAACTATATTGTCCTTATATAGATTTTGAGAATCTATATAGGCGCTATATAGTTACTATATAGTTTGAAACATTGTGCTACTATTAAAAAAATAAGTTTAATTCTATTTAAAATGATCTTTGAAGTGGTATTATACTCCCTGATAATTTTTTCATCCACCCCACACAAAAATCGGAATATGTACTTAAAAATATTCATCAGATAAAAATTGTAATAAGATTTTTTATTTAAGAGAGAATATTTTAAATACATATAATTTGTAAATCGCAAGGATCTTATTCAGTTTAAGAGTTATATAATGCTCTGATATACATTGTATCAACAATAATAGGCTTCCGTTTTACTTTAGAATGGAAACCAAAGAAATTATGTTTTTAAATTTCCCGCCACAAGAGATCAGAGCGCTCAATAACCTAAAAATATTTGTTAAAATACTGCAACTAAATTGTTTCCAGTTCCGCGAGTATAAATATAGTCATTTGATATTTAAATAATCGAAATTCGATACATTTATAATTAAGGGTTGTCTGATCAAATTGCAAATTGTATTAAAAAAATATCCAATTTCATTCTTTTTGTACAATTGCCATAATAGAATAAAAGAAAAATGGTATGGAAAGCTGATCGTGTCCAATACTTTCGTTTCATTTTAGATTCGCGAATGTAGCAATGTCTTCAGTTTTTTCGCGGAATTTATTCAAATGGTTGCATTTCGATTGGGCTCTTTAATCCTCGTCGTTAATTGGTCGTAAGAAGCTGTCACGATTGGTTTTATTGGCCAGCCGAGTGGTGTACAGAGGGGTAGATTGTGGGTCCTCAATTTCGCAGGTGGGATCCCCCCCTAAAATAAAGGAGGACGGGTTGTTCTTTAACGAACCTCCGCATCGGCGCTAGAGATTCGATTAAATGCGCCGTCAGGTTGCGCCAGGAAGCCAAACCACCCTCATAAATTCAAATAGCACCCTTTCTCTACAACTCTGCTTTCGCTATATACCCGAATACCTCTCACGCATACATTCCATCCGCACTCATTGTAACTTTTATAGCGATTCTAAATTAGTATAATAAAAATAGATGATTTTCGAAAAAGGAAAGAAGTAGAGAGGGTTAATTTAGAATTTTTATTATATATGTATTTTGACAGGGATAAAGTAATAAAGAAGCAGGAAATTGGTATTTAGAAAGACTGTAATAAGAAGATTGCTTTTATAGGAGATGATTACATAGTATAGAAACAGTGCAGGATTTACGTACAAGCTACTCAAGCTATAGCCTAGGGCCCCCACTTTCTTGGGGGCCCTCAAAAAACAATTGTCCGAGTGAACAATTGTCATTATACTTAAATATACTGCAGCATTATTTGTCCCAATGCCGCACGCTCGGAACGTTCCATACTCTTCACTCAATTTCAAGAGATTAGAAAATAAGGTTTTGTAATTGTACCTTTTAAAAGAACTTTTGTTTCTTTTTACCAGAGTTTGCATTTTTAAGTTTGTTATGAATAAAAATGATTTTAAGTTAAAGATTTATTATTTCTCTATCTATCTTCTTCTTTAATTGTCATATCAGGTCTCCTGTCGTTTTGGCTCCTCTCCACATATACCTGTGCTGAGTGTGTTTAGCAGTTTTTACACAGATATACGGGACCTACATTTTAACGCCGGTTCCGAACGGCTAGTTTGGAGAGGTTACTAGGCAATTATACTCTTGGTAGGCTGCCATTGCTTTCCAAAAGGAGGTGACTGCAAATATCTACGGAGACTTGGTCTCGAACCAGCGTATTTCAGCCCAGCGGCCCGACACTCTAACCACTGACCCACTCACTATCTATATACTTCTTAATTGTAAAATTCTTCCAAACGATGCGAGGTATATAGAGTTACAAGTTGAGATCAGATGTAGGATATCAGTTTTTGACCAAAGGAATTTTCTATAAATAAAAAAGTGTTCTTATATTGGTTGTTGATTTAATTGTAACAGAAAAAGAAACATTTCAGCGAACATGCTTCGGCATCCTCAGTATGGAAATAAGATTGAGAAACACGCATCGTTTGGAAGAATTTTAATCCTTTCAGTACTTTTATTTTTATAAGATTCTTAATTTTATTTCAGTTAAACCCTCTAGGTATCCGAAAATCATATTTGTCACTGACATAATATAATATCTGGACTTATAAAGGGCCCCATATCTCAAATGTCTTAGGGCGTTATCAAGTCTAAATCCGTCTCTGATCAGAAGGATTAGTACTTAATTCTTTTATGATAGATAGCGTTCGCATACAGTTTGAAACTACCAGACACATGCATAGTTCCTTGTATTACTGCTAAAAGTATAGTAGTAGATTTTAAACAATTCGCAACTGTTGTAGTAATAAAATAATTAATTATTCAGGCTTTACTAGCTCACTTTTGAACTAAAGATAAAAACTTAGCGGGGAAGATCAAAGAAGTGAGCAAAGCTGTAAAACAAACTTGGTTTAATTCTACGCTAAGTCGGTAGAAACATGATCTTAGATAAGAATGATAATAAATTTGAAGCAAGTTTGTTTTGTGACTTTGTTCAAGGTAGAGAAACGTTTCTATTCTTCCACTTTCTTGCAAATTCTATCATGCTATTTTATTTTAATAAATTAATTTAAATAATAGCGTTTCCTTATTACTCAAATAAGTTCCTTCCTTGTTTTAAGACGTCTAGAGTTCCCGGATACTTTCATACATTTAAATAGGCTGATCTTGGCAAATTACTAACTAATCAAAATACAAAGACTATAAAGAGATAATTTTTTCAACTTTCCATTACATTTTCAATATTTTTTCTAACTTTTGCTATTAGGATTTTATTTTATTACTTTTTAAAACTTAAAATTCAAAAAATAAGTTATCATAATTTTTTTTCCTGAAATCGATTGTATAACTATCGCTTTGTTCTTTTTTAAATTTTTTTCTACATATTTTTATATTGCGACTTTACCTTTTAGTTGCGCATTATATTTGGCGTATTAATGATTAGTTTGCATGTCAGAGGATAATTTTTACAATCATTTCTTTATTACATTTTATAGTCATAGTGTATTAAGAAAATAAAAAAATAAATATATAGTAAATAAGTAACCCTTGATCATGGGATATTGATATTAATCACAACAGTGCTAATTGAATATAATAACTAATAAAAAAACTAATAAAAAATTGACTTCTAGCTAGTTTTCTTTCATTTATCTTGTATTTTGCCTTATATTTTTTTAATTTTTCATTTCTGAGTTTCCTTAATTGAATTAACTCACTGTTTGAGATGCGTGTTGACCTCAGTAATTTAATTTCTTTTCATTTTGCCTCTGTGAAGAAAATATAATGATATCTTATTTTTTAACATAGACTGAAGATGGCATTGAGTTAATGCCAAAACGTCTCTTGTTTCAAATAAAATTAAATTATAAACCCTGATGAAAATTTTTTATTGAAAAAAAGAAAAAATAACCATCATTCTATAATGACTCGATCTTCCTACTGTGATTCAAAAAGCCTCGTTCCTGATTATAAAAAATAATAAAAAAAATATAAATACAAATCTTTTATAGAGCAATCTAGAAACGTTTGTTACGTTTCAGGACTGATTGTATCTTTATCAATGGAAATTTGAAGTTTTGAAAAATAATTGCTTCAAAAAGAAATGATAAAGCAACTATTTTTTTCAAATTTTCAATAATAAAGGGAAAATTTCTCCCGAAAATTCTTGATTTTTCAATAGATTGTTCTATAAAAGATTTGTATTTATTTATATACCTAAATTAAACAATCAATAAAATTGTTTAGAGTAAAAATATAATTTGTCTAATAATAATTCTTATTAAAATCTAAACTATTCATATTTAAGTTATTAAGTAATTAAATACCTAAGAATATATTTATAATTGGATTAATTTAAATAGAAAGAGAACAAAATCTTCCACAAGCAATTTGGACAAATCTTTGGGTTTTCAATAATTTCTTAAACTATAAGAGGCTTATAAATACTTAGAGGTTTAATATCCCGTTCTAGTATGATATACTATATTTTAGTCCTACTTATAGATTAGAGAATCAGCCCGCCTGGTTGCGGAAGGGTATGCATTCGAATAGAAAGTACTGTGCGGCGGGTTGCATCGTCAGGGGCTTCATTTTAAACCTTTATTTTCATGTAACTCCTTTTCATATCATGGTTTCGGAAAAAAATATTTTTGGCCCTTGAATATTACTATTATTCCATTTGTCCATATCAATGAAGGATGGTCAAATTAATTAATAATTAAACTAAAAGCAGAGAGTGTTTCTATATCAAAGCGCTCAGAGTGCGCAAGCCATAATGACTTAGAGCAGGGGTGCCAAAAACAAACTCGTTAATTGTCAATTTTTTGTTTTGAATATTACAGCGGACCAGATTAAAAATAAAATGAAAATATAACACTAGGTATAAGTAAGAATTATGGTATATAAAAATAATATTATTCAAGAAATTTTTTTTACTTTATCCAATGCGAAGCATGGTGAGAGTATAGTAATCGGCCTCGCGGCAAGCGTGACTTTAAATAGTCCTCAGGCAAAGACAACGGAACCCATGGTGTCACAAATTGTAGTATTCTATTAGTTTGAATTTTAGCACGTGATGGTTTTGCCAAAAATTACATGGGGTCTGACCGAGAGGCCAAAAAGTGGGATTTTTTCATTTAGTTCGTGCGGATCTATGGATGGATGGATGGATGGATGTTATCGTTTTTTTGGTCCACGATTTTTTCCACACCGTTGCACTGATTGAAATGAAATTGAAAACCTACCATTCTTTTAACAAAATGATTAGTTTTTGAAACATATCGGCCGACAAACATTAGTACTTTATTTCAGTACCTTTTTAGTTTTTTCTAAATATTTTGAAAATGACTTGACCAATTTTGATGAAATTTAATATCCCAATTAAGTACCTTGCGGACCACAAAAAAAGTTAAATAAAGTTTTTAGTAAAATTATATTTTAAAGTACTTTACTCTAGAGTATGATAGTACTTTTTTAAATTCTTTAAAATTTATTCATTTGATCGTTTTAATATAGCTCATTTTCAGCTTGAGTTGTTTGCCATAAAAGAATTTAGTCTTTTTGATTTTAAGTCGATTCTTCCACGTTTTCAGTAGAGGTTGCCATTAATAGTCACTACATCAAAAATGGAATGCAATAAGGTTATTCCTCTAGTATTCGATAAGAATTGATCGTTATTTTTGATTTTAAGCCGATTCCTCCATGTCTTCAGCAATGGTTACCAATAACAATCGAAGCGTCAAAAATCTAATGTAAAATTGTTATTCCTCAAGTATTAGATGAGAATCGATGGCTATTTTTGATTTTAACTCGATTCCTCCATGTCTTCAGCAATGGTTACCAATAATAACCGAAACATCAAAAATCCAATGTAGAATGGTTATTCCTCGTAAAGTCAACATGAACTGCAAATTGCAAGTGATATCTGATTAATAATAAAGGAATAAACATATTAATATTTCAAATGAATTTGGATAAAGTTAAGCAACGATCCGTTGCAGCTTATTTTAAGTAGAGTCGTATTAAACAGCAATATTATTTTGATGATCCAAAAACTTGACTTCTTATACGCTTCATTAACTCCTCGACCCACGGGCCGTATCTTTGACCAATTTCCAAAATATAAGGAAATAATTATAATATATATTTAGAATATGAGCAAAAGTAGAATAAAAACTATAACATATAATATAAAGCCTACTAAGGCACTTAAGTTTGGTATCAAATGTTGAAAATTTTCCTTATATTGAAAGGGACAAAATACACTTTTTTTAATGCGAAAATATAGTACTAAGAACAACTGAATGTGTTTCATTGTATTTTATTCAGATAGCCAATAAATTGAAGTTTTTAATTCTATTTGACCTCTTTAATATGTTATATTATTTATTTGCTAGAGCCTCCACAGCAAAAATGTCCCTTTCATGCCCCCTCCCCCTACTGGTATGTAATTTTACTAAAAAGTTTCATTTTTACTTTCACATTTATTTATAGTAAAATTATATAAGAAATTTTTTAACAGACTCGCTACAATATAACGGAAACCTAAATTTAATTAATTTACTGGAAGATGATAGCTTTTCTAATGGAGTCAAAATCAAAAGACTCTCTTTAATATAATGGAAACCTAAATTAAATTAAATTTCTGTTTTTGAATATTTCCCCCACTCTCAATAATTGTTTTATTCCGAGTATCGTAATAAAACAATTTGTTGTCCATGCAAGCAGGCAAGGGTAGCGATGACGAACGATTCCGAGTGGTTGCCGTCCTAACTCACCCTCAACGACCCAGCCACTTTCATTTCCACCCCTTGTGATAGACGATGGGTGGAAAAAGGGTTGCAGGTAGAGGCAGAGGAGCCGGAAACGGGAAGAATCGCTCTGACATTGGCGGGTGTCAAAAGTTGGGTGGTCCAGGGACGCCCGGGCTCCATGCTACACCGATTCTGGGATGTATGGATGCGATCGATAAGCCTGGGGTATCCGACCACTGTGCCTTTGCCAAATATACCAACATCCCATGCGCATTCACACTTGCAGAAACAGAGAACAGATCGAAATAAACCCGTGCAAACAAATAATACGATTAAGCAGCCGGATAAAAATGAAACAGAACAACCGCGTACACATACACACACAGAGACACTCACAGATATATATATATATATATATATAAACATCAAAAATATTGGAGGCAAATGTTAGCTTTGCGTATTTATTCTTACGCAGGAAACTATTTAGAATGGTTATCCCTGATTAAAAACATAAATTGCAAATAATGAAATTGCTAGAAATATATACCATATTTGATCATAAGGGCTTATTGTCTGAGGAGCAATTTTCTTTAAATACAATAATAAAAGTAAAGTGTCTTTTATATAATGTACTATTTTATATTATATACTAAAATAAATACAAATCTTTTACAAAAACAATCTTCAAAACGTTTAATAAATCAGACGTTTCGGGAGAATTTCTCCCTTTTTCAAGTGAGAAAAAAATTAAAAAGTTATATCTTTAAGGTGGTTGTTTCATGACAATACTAGCAAAAAGTTAATGCTAGAGTATATAGTACAGACAATAAGGATTCATAATTCATAAGCCCAAAACTTTTTGCTGTTTATGTACTACTACTAGCTAATCCCGTAACTTTTAAGGAGTTAGGTGTTGGTTCTAGGTGAAACATTTTAATATAATAATAAAACTCGAGCAAGATGCGAGGTAGGTTTTCACAAAAAAAGAAATAAAACAAAATTGAGTTTTGAATTCGATATATTTCGGGGGTGAGTTTTCTTTGACTCCTGATGATGGGCTCACCCCCGAATATATCGAATTCAAAACTCAATTTTGTTTCATTTCTTTTTTTGTGAAATCTACTGCATCTTTGCTCAAGTTTTATTATTATAAGCTAATCCCGTGCTCGTTTGACAAATCTGGCAACACTGTCCGAGCTTATATATATTTTATCATAGAAATTTCAGATAAAGTACATTATAAAGGGAGATTTATAAAACAAAAAGTTCTTAATAAGCGATTGAAAGCTGTTGCGACAATGGCTGAAGCGAAAAAACGTCAAAAAATTTCTAAAGTTAACCCACTTTTTAGGTTAAATAAATGCGTTGTTGTCAACTTGTTTTTAGTGTAAATTTTTCATAATTTATTCATTATTATCTCAGAAACTGTGTTGTAACTATGAATTAAAATTTTCTTAAAAAACGAATTCGTTATTGTTTAATGTTTGTTTAGTTTTTTATAACAATTGTAAGAAGAGTTTCTTAATTATAATTAAATATGTATGTAAACTTTCCAGTATCCAGTATAGTCTGAAGAATTCTATCTTTGGAATTTAATATCTCCGGAACTATATTGTTTATAAATTTCGCTTTGCCACCAATCGATGCAGAAGTATTTAAATAATAATCTATCTAAATTGCAAATAAATCCTAAGAAAACCCATATGGTGAAACAACTATCTTAAAAAAAATATTAAAAGAAAGTTCCCTGGAAATTTTCTAATTTAAAAATCAAGGAATATGCTCTATTTGTAATTTCTATCTTTAGTATATGCCACTATGCATTCAAAGTTTTAGAAGTGAGTTATAGTTTGTCGAAGTTAAATAAATCCAAATTTGTGTTTTTATTCAAGTTTTTGTTTTATTTTTAAAATAAAACTTATAAGAGAAATACTAATTTGATTCGCTGTAAAAATTATTTATTTTAATAAAAGTTAAATAAACACGGTAAATAAAAATCTTGTGATTCCGCATACTAATTTACCGAAATTAAAAATATTAATAGTCGTTCATTGAAAGGTATAAAATATAATAAAATATTAAGGTGAGGTATTTATTTTCATTTCCATTTGACCTCATTCGAACTTTTGCGCCCTTCATTTCAAACCCACCCCTTTGAAAGCCCTTCACTCCCGCCCTCATAGCGCCAAACAAAAAGCAAAAAAATGGGGGAAGTTTTTCACTTTCATTTCAGTTGCACACTTTCTTTTGTATTTGGACTTGAAATTTATTCATTGACTCACTATTGAATCACTATTTTTATTTTTAAAAGTGACCCTCTCTTTATAGAATACTAGCTGCGACGCCCGCCTAAGGCGGGCCTTTTGCTAGCCAGATCTGCACCCCCCTCCTTGAACTCTCCCCTATCTCAACCACTTTCCACCCCACCGACCATGTCCCCAAACCCACCTTCCGCCCCCGATCACTCTCCACCACACCAACCCTCTCCGATCCTTCTCCTGAGCCTCCGGTTACTCTCCACCCCATTTCTACACAAATTATGTATACATAATTTGGTTGAGTTTGGTCTAAAGGGCTAAAATTTTCAATTTTTGACCCTCCCCCATTTTGGGGGGAATTTTTTTAAACAAAAGTTGTCAGAAATCACATCCTCTACAACTTTGATTCTAACAGAATTTGCCGTAGAGTTAATAGGTTTTATTTTTATAATTTCCATTATTGTCCCTCTAAAACCCCCAAAACCCCCTTTTGGGGTCAAAACATCAAAATATTCTATAGATCAAATTTAAAGTTAACAGACATCTGATCCAAATACAAAATGTCATAAGGATATCTCCAGTCCTTTTTATGGTAGGTAAGTCTGCACAAAAGAGCGCGGATAGACTGAAAAAAAGACAGACAAACAGAAATTTTGTTGAAGGCGTTTTTTTTTATAACTTTCCTTGAAAACGTGTGCATCCAAAATTTGAGGCGATTTGTACTAATTTACAGACAAAACCTTAATTTTATATATTAGGTCATATACAAAGTCTCTGCGGTTTCGGAATTATGAAGCTACCCAAAAAATGGCAAAAGGTCATACATAATAATGGTTAATATGTACTTGATTAAAATTGATTTTCAATAAAGAAATTTTTTGTTCAAAAATGTACCAAAAAACCGCGGAGACTTTTTATATGACCTAATATATAGATCCTTCTTTTTTAGGTTTATCTGAGTCCTATATGTTATAAAACACTAGTACTACCTCGTATGGAAATAAATAGATTATCGAAATATCTTTTTTATATATTTTTGGAAATATATTAAAAATATAAAATTTTTGTGTTAAATTTATATAAAGTTTATGTTTTCTATATATATTCTTAAAATACAAACTATTTTTATGTCGCTCTAGTATAAATTTTATATAAATTTAACACAAAAATTTTATATTTTTTAATATATTTTCAAAAAATATATAAAAAACATATTTCGAAAATCTATTTATTTCTATACGAGACGAATAATAGTAAAATTATAGAAATAAATTATATGCCTTATTTACCTACATTGATAAAAAAGAAAAAAAAATAGAAATGGCATTTTTTTCGCGTTAAAGATAGACGTTTCTGACCTGATAGAAATTGATGATGATGATCGTTGAACGAGAGGTTGATGACGATAAATGGTAGACAAAGCGAATAAAAAATGAAGCCATGCTCATACGACTCTTACCTGAAACAAAAGAAAATTCAAAAAAATCAATAAAATTGAATACTAGAAAAGTAAAGTCAAAACATTAAAAGGGAATGAAAAAACAGCAATAAAACAAAGAAAGTTTCATCAAAAAGTAAAAAGGGATAAAAATAAAGAATACATTTTCGTTTTTTTTTATTAATTTGAGTTTGATGGGTTTTTCATATAGGTAAGGTCAAATTATGAACAAAAGATAAACAATTTGGCATGAGTTGTGCACACCACGTGACTTTATTTTGGTATTAATTCAGTTGATTTTATAGATACTGAGTCTGATTGGAAATATTTTTTTCACCGCTATTTTTAGAGGGCAGTTTATTGATATATAATACATCAATGTTCGATAGTATCGCCTTATTTTTTTAAAGATAATATTTTTTTATTTAGATTATAAATGGCTAGAGAAGAGGCCCGAAGAGCGAGCCATCTTTGTCTCGTAACCAGAGACCGTCCATTCATAATAAATTTGTTTATTGTTTGTTTAAAATAAATTTATCGCCGAAACCCATTTAGTTGGTGATATATTATTATTATGGCATATAAATCTTTAAGTCTATTGATTTTCAACCCGTCGTTTCTCTTTTGATACACTCAAGGGATGGTGCTGAGGGAGGGGTAGGGGATTCCCTATAGGGATGGCAAGCGGGGGAGGGGCACCCTGGCAAAAAAAAAATAAAGTTAACGGAAGGGATGAGGGTTGCGCATGCCGAAGGGACAAGTCAAATTCTTCGCTAAGATCACAAAAACCGACCAGACACAAACAAATAATCGAATGTTTGTAAACATTTTATGGGCCTAGAGAGAGGTCACTAGGGAATTTCGGATCGATCTGTTTATCGCAGACAATTTGTGGGGAAAAGGGGGAGAATCCGAAAAACGGAAGGAAAAAACTGATATTGAGTACAGGGGGTTGGAAAAAAAGGTTCTATTATATATTATGTATATAGGGAGTGAGGTTCCAAAACGGCCATTAACATAAAATTGGGAAAATCAAGTTAAGGGTGACATCTATTCAAGATATATTGGATTGATAAAGTAGCGCAAATTCTATGCGAATTCAATCTTCTGGCAACAACTTGAATCGCTCGCCATCGGTGAATGACAAACACCTCGTAATTTTATCTAATTTTTTATTATTAAAAAATGTTTCACCTTGAACCAACACCTATATCCTTAAAAGTTTATAATGACAAAAATATTCTTATAGGAAAAATGTTGTTATTCAGCGATGGCAAGCGCACCTCAGTGGCTGCTAATTTTCGCGAATTACATAGCGGTTAGTTTTGATTGCAGGCTGAAAATTAGTTCAAAAGTTTCAAAAAGTCGTTGGTTATAAACTTATAGAAACAAACATTAAAGTAGTTGTTCCACCAAATCGGTTTTCTTAGGATTTTTTTGAAATTTAGATAGCTTATTATTTAAATACATCTGCATCGATTGGTGGCAAAACGAAATTTATGAGCAATATAGTTCCGGAGAAATTAAATTCCACAGATAGAGTTTTTCAGACTCTTATACATTGCACTAAACAGGATATCGGAAAATTTACATACATATTTAATTATAATTAAGAAACCCTTCATACCATTTTTATAAAAAACTAAACCAACATTAAACAATAACCAATACATATTTTAAGTCAATTTTGATTCATAGTTACAACACAGTTTCTGAGATAATAATGAATAAATAATAAAAAATGTATAAAAAAATTTACTCTAAAAACAATCTGGCAACAAAGAATTTATTTAACCTAAAAAGTGGGTTACCTTTAGTACTTTTTTTGACGTTTTTTGTTTCAGCTATTGCCGCAACACCTTTCAATCGCTTATTAAGAACTTTTTGTTTTATAAATCTCCCTTTATAATGTACTTTATCTGAAATTTCTATTATAAAATATATTCATGCTCTTACAATGTTGCTAGATTTGTAAAACGAGCAGGGGATTGACTAGAATCGGTACATAACAGCAAAAAGTTATGAATTATGAATCCTTATTGACTGTTCTCTATACTCTAGCATTAACTTTTTATTAGTACCTACTGTCCGCGAAACAACTACCTTAGTAGAAATAATTTCAATATATTTATTTCCCGACTCAACTCCAGCAAATTCTTCACTTTTCTGTGACGGACAGCCATTTACTTGACGAGTGGCCATTTTTATTTGTAAGGGGACTCCCCTTATATCGAATTCAACTCCCAACCTAGTACCGCACTAACAAAATAGCCAATAGAAATTAAGAAGGCCAAAAGAATTATAGATGGTTCTAAAAAAAAGGTCGGCCTCTATAGATAAAAAAAATAAAAAGGGCGGATGTTAATATAAATAGAAAAAAGGAAAATGACGACGCCTAGTTTAAAGATGGAGGATGATATAATAAAATCTAATAAACTGACGTCTTCTGATGAGGCCATCCACTTGACTTTACCATACAACCTGGCCCCTAAAATTATTTATAATCATGTAGGGGGGGGTTTAGTTTTTGCATTTTTAGACTTCTAGGGACTACTGATTATTATGTATACAAACATTGGTTGAGTTTGCTCAAACGGCCTAGATTTTTAATTTTTAACCCCCCCTCCACCCCCCTTAATTTTGGGTCGATAATTTTTTCGATGTTCACTTATTAGGGCTTTTTTGTAGACCGAAATGCCATGGTTTGGCTCAATTTTTTAAATCAAAATAGTTTCAGCCGTTTTTTAGATATTTAGAAAAAAAACACTTTTTTCATGCACGATTACAATACTTGACCATAAATTGTAAAAATAAAGGTAAAGTAAAAATATATAGGTATCAGTGGCCTGCGGTGACATTTCAACCAGGGGATGCTGTCCAAAAAATAGCCCTTCATTTTTTTTAATTTTATTTTATTCTTTGCTCCTTTTTGCAAATTTATCGATAACCGCATCATTCAAATTTAACATTAGATTGCGGCGAGAGATTTCACGAGGATATTTCTGTCCTATGGAGAAACGATTTGCATGAAAATCGGTACAGAACATGTTAGCAGACTATTGTTGGGACCACAAGGGAGAGATTTATTTCTGTTGGCAGAGTTCTAGAAACAAATTTTGAAAATCCTAGTGAAATTGTGTTTTTGGTACCACACACAACCAAATTTTGTGTACATAACCAGTGGGACCCCAGAAGTCTAAAAATGCAAAAACTAACCGCCAAAATGGGAGGGGGGGGGTTGTATGCTCAAAAATGAAAATCTAGGCTCTTGTACCTAACTAAACCAAATTTTGTATACATAATCAGTGGGATCCCAGAAGTCTAAAAATGAACAAACTAAGCGTCTAAAATGGGGGGATGTGTAGGTTAAAAAATGAAAAGATAGGCTCTTGTACCAAACTCGACCAAATTTTGGATACATATATCAGTGGTCTAAAAATGGAAAAACTAACCCCCCTCCCCTACATGATTATAAATAATTTTATTAAATATAAGTAAGGGGCCAGGTTGTAAGGTAAAGAAAACTGGATGGCCACATCAGAACACGTCAGCTTATTTTTCTTTTTTTTTTGCATGACATTTCTTCATTGAACAGTCAAAATTGGTCCTATACATATTTTTTTTTTTTTATTTATTTCATAGTTATTCACTTAAATATTTAAATCCTATTTCATGAGCAAACAAACAAAAATAATTTAAAATTTCGAAGTATTATTACAAAGGGAATTAAATTTTTACTAAAAACAAAAGATGAAAATCCTAGGAAACGATAGGCGCTACAGTATTTCTACTTTCAGATTTGGATTCATTGGGGTCGAATTATAAATAATCACCTATTTTTGTTCAAAGGAGCAAAAAAAATTGAATTTGTTCATCAGTGTAATTTGTCTAAATTTTAAATAAGCTGACGTGTTCTGATGTGGCCATCCACTTGACTTTACCATACAACCTGGCCCCTCACTTATATTTGATATTTATTAAAATTATTTATAATCATGTAGGGGAGGGGGTTAGTATTTGCATTTTTAGACTTCGGGGTTCTACCGATTATGCATAGGTACAACATTTGGCTGAGTTTGCTCAAATGGCCTAGATTTTTAATTTTTAACCCCTCTTTACCCCCCTTAATTTTGAGTCGATATGCACAAAAATCAAATCAGCTCTTAATCTCAATGGACCAAAACTACGTGTAGAAATTTGGTCTCGATATTCAGACTAGTTTTTGAGCTAGCTCGTCCACAAAAATTTGGTAACGCACAGACAAACAGACTAACTAAAACTAACAGACATTTTGACAAAACAATTATTATCTCAAAAAATATAGTTTTTTCGATGTTTACTTTTAGGGCATTTTTGTAGAGCGAAATGCCATGGCTTCGCTCAATTTTTTTAATCAAAATAGTTTCATCTGTTTTTGAGATATTTCGAAAAAAAGAAGGAAAAAAACACTTTTTTCATACACGATTACAATAGTTGACCAAACCCTGTATGGTAAAGTAAAAAAATCCTAAGAAACCCCATATGGCGAAACAACTACTTTAAATACCCGATTGGATGAAAGTAAATTCGTTTTGTTGTTATAGTAAGCTGGTCATTTATAATAAATGGTTATTGTTTATTTGAATCAAGCAGAGGACAACCTCATTGATTTATTTTCTAGAGTCAACAACTCGACTCGGCAAGCAATTTTTTTCAAAAGTGTCAGTGCAAACTTTTTTTTTATAACCAATTTAATTTTTGTAAATAAATAATAAATAAATAAACATAAGTGAAAATAGTGTGATTTTACATAATATATTTTTTAAAATGTTTTTGATTTTACGAAAATTCCGTGAATTTTCGGGTCATTAATGCTGCCCTTAATTTAATTGGCGCATTGTTAATAGGAGACTAAAATAATTGTTCAACTGTAAATTCCTCCAATGAATATTCGTCCGAGTTGCAATTATAACCATAATCAACATCCGGACTATATAGGTATGTCCATGCCTGGAACCAATCCACTCTACCCATTACGGAGAATTTCAAATTCGTAAAGGGATTTCTCGATGTATAAAGCAATCATCAAATGAAATTAGATACGGACGAGAAGCTTCTTTCAATAGAAATCAATCATCGTGTCTGCATTTGCAAACCACCCGAAAACACGCTACATCAAATCATTTTTCATATTCACGATTTAATTTATCTATCTCCACCTCCCCCCCCCCTTCATCCCCGCTATCTCTCACGCTCGTACTATTTATATAGAAATAATGAAGGGTGAAATGAAATTATGCAAATAGCCAATTTCATTTTATGAAATATTAAATGGAATTATAATTTTATTGATAATAAAATTATATTAAAAAAAAAACTTTTTTATTTCGAAATATGTAAAACAAAAAATAAAAAAATAAATAAATTTTTCTCCAGTACCAGAAAATTTTAATAATACAAAACTCATGTCGCTATTCGGAACCTTAGTAAGGGCGTGGGTTAATTTTTTGTCCCATAGTGACTAGTTTCAATTTAGACCACCAGATAGAGCGTATCGGAATTCTTAGTTTTCCATTCGATTCTTGGTAGAGGCATGACTTTTCACTTTATACAATGCGAAGCATGGGTAAAGTATTGTAATCGGACTCGCGGCAAGCGGGACTTCAAATGCTCTTTAGGTAAAGACTACGGAACCCATGGTCTCAATTAAAGTCATAAATTGTACTATTCAATTAGGTTGAATTTTAGCACGTGAAAGTTTTGCCAAAAATTACATGGGGTCTCGTCGAGAGGTCAAAAGTGCGATTTTTTCAGGAAGTGCGTGCGGATGGATGGTATGTATGTTATCGTTTTTTTCGTCCACGATTTTTTCCACATCGTTGAACCGATTGAAATGAAATTGAAAACCTACCATTATTTTAAGAAAATGAAGCCCTGATTAGTTTTTGGTTCATATCGGCCCGCAAACATTAGTACTTTATTTCAGTAGATACTTTTTTAGTTTTTTCTAAATATCTTGAAAATGACTTAACCAATTTTGATGAAATTTTATATCCTAATTAAGGACCTCGGGGACCACAAAAAAGGTTAAATAAAGTTTTTAGTAAAATTATATTTTAAAGTACTTTACTCTAGAGTAAGATAGTACTTTTTTCTAATTCTTTATTAATTTATTTTAAACATGGACCGCAAATAGGCAGTGATATATGATTATTAATAAAGGAATAAAAATATTGATATTTCAAATGACTTTGGATAAAGTTTAGCAACGATTCGTTGCTGTTTATTTTTATGATGATATTGATGAGAGAAGGAGATACTCCAAAAAGGTGCATCCCCTAAAGGCCTGGACTGGCCCCTCCATCGTGAAAAGAAGAAGAAGAGGAGATTTTAAGGGCTGGGTAGTTGTTGAAGGTATCTGTGGAGGCGGGTCTTAAACAGCTGAATGTTATGAGTTGAGGGGAAGACGGTGGCTGCAAGTGAGTTCCAGTCTCTTGAGGTCATAGGAATAAAAGAGTTGGCGAAAGCGTTGGTTCGGGTTTTATCCAATTTGACAGCGAAGGGGTACTGAGCTTTCGAAAACCGCGTGTTTCTAGCAAAGAGGGCTTTAGGGGGGATAATTGATTTCAGATCGACTAAACAGACACCGTGATAGTATCTGTACTACAGGGAAAGGGCAGAAACGGTTCTTCGGTGAGCCAGGGAGTCGAGTGGGTTTGTTAGGGCTGGGTTTCCTATTAGTTTAATTGCTCGTTTCTGAATTGCATCCGCAGTGTGGCAAGAGAATGCTTGGAGGCCCCTCTCCACAGATGAGAGCCATATTCGAGACAGGGACGAATTTGAGGCTTATTTTTAGACAACAGTGGCTAGTTTCAATTTAAACCACCAGATAGCGTATTGGAATTCTCAGTATTACAGTGACCCTATATAGTCACTCTACTCAGTATTATAGTGACCCTATATAGTCACTCTACTCAGTATTATAGTGACCCTATATAGTCACTCTACTTAGTATTATAGGGACTCTATGGGGACAGTGGCGACAAGTAGGGCCATCCACCATTTTTAATCTTATTTTAAATTGAAGAATATTTAATATTTAAACACATTCTTTACACATATTAAAAACTATTTAATTAAAAATAAAAGGTAATAAAATAATAATATTATTTTAAATTTCCTAATATTCTTCAACTTAAAATGAACTAAAAATGGCGGATGACCCTACGTGTCTCTACTGTACCTATAGAGTCACTGTACACAGTATCCCAATATGGGTTAATTTAATTAAATTTGAAATCATACGTGGACACGCTTTTATTTTTAGTAATACGAGTTTAGAAATATTTTCAGTAATACTAAAGCAAGTAATTTCAACCATGGAGTCAGACCAAAGTTTTGATGAAGATAAATCAATGAGGTTATCCTATGCTTGATGAAAATAAACAGACAAAAGTAGTGAATTCACTCGAAGTATAAATGTCTAAAACGTGGAGAAAAATAATTTCAAGAATGAAGAATGCTAACGTATTGATAAATCAATGAGGTTGTCCTCTGCTTGATGCTAATAAACGAGACAAAGATAGGGAATTCCCTCGAAGTATAAATGTCAAAAACGTGGAGAAAAATAATTTAAAGCATAAAGAATGCTAAGGTATTGATAAAGATAAATCATTGATGTTGTCCTCTGCTTGATGCAACTATAAACATACGAATGTATTGAATTCATTTAAATTAGAAATGTCTTAAAACGTGGAGAAAAATAGTTTCAAGCATGATTTCTCTCGCCTGTATGTCTGTGTGTTAGCCTTATTTAAAAATAAAATAAAAATGAATAAAAAAAATCAACCAAACAAATTTAATCAAATAAATCTCTCTTCAATTTCCCCCTAAGTCTTACTTTTACTTTTTAAACGAGTTGTGAAAATTTCCGCCAATTACCCAATCTATAGATTTTAGATTTTTCTTTTCTTTTTTCCCATTCCGCTTCTTTCCTTCTCGTTTGTGTTTTAATTAAAACTGCCTTCTGAATAATTAATTTTCAAGAACTTTAGGGAGAAAGCTTTTTGTATTTCAATTTCTAACTAGACTATCAATTAAAATGGGATTTTTATATTGGAATTTATTTCGGTATTTTTTTTAACCAATGAATGAATAATTAAACGGATGGCGACAATTTGAAGAAAAAAAAAGATTAAATAAAAATGTTCGTTTTATGAGTTAAGTGATGGAAAAACGCATCGTTGGTTAATCGTCTGATGGTACTCTTTTTTCTCTTAGCATCATTATTTTAATTAATTGACAAAGAGATGATATAAAAAATGAATTATATTAATTTTATCATGATTATTTATTTGTATAAATCTAAAACTCTTAGTATAGTCCGTATAAAAGGAAATTTTTTAAGTATGTGATTTTTTTTCGTTTCTTTAAGTCCGGGTAGATTTATTTTTAAATCAAATTTATACCAATTATATCTAGAAATTGTTCACAAAAGGTATATATTTGACATGACAATACGTCAATTTATCACTTCCTAGTAATTAAAGAAAAATTCCTTAAGGAGAAATCAATAAGACTCTCTTATGCATGATTAGAATAAATATAAACCTACATATTATAAGTATAATGAAATTTAGATTTCAATTAAAATTGAATCAAATTTCACTTAAATTTATCTAATTATTGTTTATATAAGTATAAATAAATAATATAAAGCTAGATAATATTAACAAAAAATAAATAAATAAAAAAATGAATTTTGAGATGTTAAAAAAAAATCGGGACTTGTTCCCGCTCTGATAAATTTAAAAGACCATAGGACGATGATAAGCAAAGTGAATCGGCCTCAGAAGAATATCTGGATCATCATTTGAGGGTATGTTGGTACTAATAAGATAAAGATAAAAGTAAATAAATATTATATGAAATATTCATTTACTATGAGTTAAGATTTCTAGGTCACTTGTTTCACATTAAAATTAAAAAAATACAGAGAGGTAAATTTTAATTTTAATGTGAAATAAGTGACCTCGAAAATCTTAACTCAAAAATATAGGGGCAACTCCAGTCTTGTGGATAATATTGCGTAGCGATTTGGCGTCGGGGCGGGCTCGGTCAGGGTCGAGGCCATCACACTCTCGTGGAAGGGAGTGTGGTGGCATAAAGCGGTGGAGTCCCTCATCGCCCTGGGTATATCCCAAAAAACAATAAACGATTTGACATATAGGGCGATGAGGGGATCTCTCCTTAATTTTTACACTTTCGGCAGAAGAACATATAGAGAGGGTGGCGTATGATTATTTTTTGTGAATAAAAAAAAAAAAAAAGAAATGTGAAATGTGAGCCAGGATTAATCCTGGCTCTCTCAGCTACCCGCTCTGAATCTGAATTAATTTGTTCTGAAGCTGAAAGTGTGAAAGATGTGTAAATAAATTTGTCTAATGTTCTTTCTTTTGTCTTTGTAAGATGCGGCCCGCTCCTCGGAGGCCCAATAAACAAAATAAATGAATATTTCATATAATATTCATTTACTTTTATCTTTATTAAAGATGTTTCACGTTGAACCAACACCAAAATCCCTATAAATTACTAATAAGATACGTTGATCCTGCAAGTTTGAGATCTATATCTAGGTACTTTGGTTTTTGAATAAATCGAAAAAAAAATGAAAATCAGAAAATAATTTTTTCTCAAAAACGCCTTGACCGATTTGAATGAAATTTAGCCACATCATAAGGCTATAATTGGTAAAAATAACTACTCATAATCTTCATAATAACTGTTTGAAAAAGAAATTATTTTTCGAAATTATATTTTTTCTTTATTAGTTGAATAAAAGATTTCACTGTCGATGGTAACAGAATTGTTTTTATTTTAGGTTAAAAACAAAATAAAATGAGAGAGTCCTCCGTTTTTTAAATAAAATAATTTTTAATTATTTCTAGAGACTATAGTTTCGAAGGCATCGCCTTCATCATCAGTCCATCACAAATATTTCAAATCAGTTACAAATTAAGATTTATACATAGAAAATTTTGAAAAATATATAATGTCTTTTTCTTCATGTTTCCTCTTGGGAGATTAGAATATAACTTTATGTTCAGATCTCCCAAGAGAAACATGAAAAAAAGACATTATATATTTTTCAAAATTTTGTATGTATAAACACTTGGTTTATACTAATTTGAAATCATTGTGATAGACGATGATGAGAGCAATGCCTTCGAAAACTATAGTCTCTAGAAATAATTAAAAATTATTTTATTTAAAAAACAGAAGACTCTCTCATTTTATTTTATTTTTAACCTAATATATTTTCTCTTTGATAACATTTTTATACAATTTTGAAATTAATTTTTTTTTAATATCTTTTTAGATGTAGAATATCCTCATCAAACCCACAAATTGATCGCAAAGGTACACCATATTGAAAATTATAAAAAATTGATTTTTTGATGTAAAAACCGATTTATTTCAATGTTTTTACCCTTGAAACAACAGAAACGAACATTTCAATATACATTGAAGTGCTAAAAAAATCGACTCACCAATAAAAACTTTATTAAATAATAAATCATTTTTAATTTTTTTACAAGGAACCATACCTTCATTATTGAAATTATTGCTTATTCCAAGTGTAATTGCTACTTGTTGTTGACTTAGCCCTTGATTAATTAGGCACACAACTCGAATTGCTTGAACTTCAGAAATATCCATTTTGTATATTTTATCTTTCTATGAATGATTCGAAATTATTCATTTTATTGATATTTCAAATAGAATTTGATCTTTTATTAAAACTTTATTTAAATTAAAGTGATATTGAAAAAGTATGATAATTTGTAATTGTATCTTTTAATTTAATCTGACTTATCTTTTTTTTTATAAAATTCAAAAATTATCAACAAATTTATTGAATATGTTAGTTTAAGAGTTAATGGAACAAATTATATGAATATTTTAAAAATAATTAGTGGGTCGATTTTTTTGCACCGTAGTGTAGTAGTTTATAATTAATTTTAACCTATTTTAATAAAAAAATTGCTTCCATATTATTGTTTTGAATATTTTATGTTATCTGTACTTATAAAGTAATCAAATAAGCTTCGTTTTTGTTGTTACAGGGCTAAAAACATTGAAATAAATCGGCTTTTAGATCAAAAAATCACTTTTTTATTATTTTCAATATGGCGTACATTTTCGATCAATTTGTGGATTTGAGAGGATATTTTACCTCGAAAAGGATATTAAAAAAAATCAGTTTCAAATTTGTACGAAAACGTTATCATAGAGAAAAAAATAATTTCGAAAAAAATCGCCTGAATCAAGATTATGAAGTGTTATTTTATAGCCAGTATATAGCCAGTATATATTATAGCTCTATGATGTGACTAAATTTCATTCAAATCGGTCAAGCCGTTTTTGAGAAAAAAATTATTTTCTGATTTTCAGTTTTTTCGATTTATTCAAAAACCAAAATAGATAAAGATCTGACTGAAACTTGCAGGCTCAACGTATCTTATTAATACTAACATACCCTCAAATGATGATCCAGATATCCTTCTGGGGCCGATTCATAATGCTTATCGTTCTATGACCTTTCGAGAAATTAAGTTTGGCATATATAGGAACAAAATGTGAGTATCCGGGACAGGGTGGAGCATCTTAGGCTAAAATTCGAGTGGGTGTCCATCTGTCCTACTTGAAAAAGATCGCAGATTAAGAGATCAAAACGTCTCGTTGTAGCTACATTGTAATATTCTTTGTTGTTAAATACCTATGTAAGATTTTATGGTAAATATAATATTAATTTTAATATTTTTTGTTGTTAAATAAATATTTATGAGTAGGTAATGATGAGTGATTTAAATAAAAATTTAACATTCAATAAGTTTTTTTTTAATATAATTTTATTCTTCAAATTATTTTTAATATATTTCTATTCCTCCAATTAAAGATCGAATCGTTGTATAAAAAATAAATAATTGAATACAAAAAAACGCGTTTCTTTGCTTGGTTTAATAAAGTGAGAGATTTCAGTAGGAAAGAAAAGAAATCGATCCCAAAGGGATAGAGAAGCCTTCCAAGTCAATGGAATTAATATATGCAGCGTGTTTTTTCCTCCTTATTTATTTGGAATTGAATCCTTAAAGGGAATAAACATTATCTATTTTTATTAAAATTTCTTCTTCACCATTCCCTACCCTTTTAAAACCCTCCTTTTTAGCTTTTTTTTGTTGTTTTGTTTAAATTTCTAATTGAATTGAATCTCAAACGGAAACCGCATTTGAATTCGAATTTCTGTCTTTAATTAAGAAACCATTCGGATGGCTATACCATTTGGATTGGTTGGAATTGGATTATCTCCAGCCGAGAGGGGGGGGGGTGGTCTTCGATGTTGGAATTTCTAGAATTAATTCCGTTTCAAACCAATTTGTACCATTAGAGAAAACTATTGTTTTATCCATGTATTATCCATCTATTTACTTATTTATAACCAACTGCGAAGCCCGCCTGGCTAGGGGACCTATTTGAAAAATTTAGACTTTAAATTATTTTTCAACTCTCACGTATTTATTTAACGCATTGCTTAAGCACGGCCAATCACTGACTTCCATTCGATCTTTTTAGCCAATCGAAGAGATCACGTCGTCGACGCCGTCATAAGCCTATTATTATTAAGTATAGATTTAGATTAATAAATAGACTTGAGCAAAATGTGAAAACTTTTTCAAAACTTTGTATTCAGATAGACAGTGTGAATATTTCAACGGAACCCTAAAAATTTCATTTATAATATAAACTATTGTTTTATCCATGTATTTTCCATCTATTTACTTATTTATAACCAGCTTCGAAGCCCGCCTGGCTAGGGGGCCTGTTTGAAAATTTTAGATTTTAAATTATTTTTAAACTCTCACGCATTTATTTAACGCATTGCTTAATCAGGACCAATCACTGACTTCCATTCGATCTCTTTAGCCAATAAAAGAATCACGTCGTCGACGCCGTCCTAACTCATTTTAATTAAGTATAGAAATAGATTAATAAATAAACTTGAACAAAATGTGAAAACTTTTTCAAACCATGGTGTTCAGACAGACAGTGTAAATATTTCAACGGAACCTTAAAAATTTCATTTATAATATAGCCGGAGAAAAATGATAAATAATTATTCTCTAAATACCAATAGCAGAAAAATTAGACTTCTGCTGGTCAATAAATATGCAAAAACTGGAAATAAAAAAATAAATAAGAATTTGCGACGGTTTCTGGCTGGTGCTAAATTTCTGAGGCCCTAAAAAGCACGAAAATTTTGGACTTTTTTCAGATATTTGCGTATAACTCGAAAACCATGAGACCAACAGAAAATTTTGCTCTTACGAAAACGAAAGTGCATAAAGTTTTGCGTCGAATAATGTATTTAAAAGTTAAGATTAATTTTGCCGTTTAGTTACAATCGATCGTCTAAAATAGGCAATTATTACCAACTTGGTGAATTATGCTCATTAGGTGGTCACAAAAAACGATCTTCGATTAAATTTGGGATGCCTAACGTCGATTAAAATTATTTTCGGTTTGTGCATATTTATTGACCAGTATGGCCTTTTTTCGGTCTAATTTGGTTGGGCCATAACTTAAAAATTCTGTTTCTAATATTTTTTATATGAAAATATCAATTTATTTGAAATACAAATTATTTGCAGAAATGTATGTGAAATATGAATTACAATATACTTTGATTTAATGTATTTCAAATATATCTATATATTTAACATTTTCATCTCTGCATACAAGCTATAAGTAAGTTTTACTTGTACCTGCAATTGTAATAAAAATTGTAATAAAAAAAAAAATATTTTAATAAAAGACCATCATAGGACATCACAAAATCAATTTTTTCATTATTATTTTTGCTTTAGGAAGTTATTTTATTTTATTTTTTTTATAAAAATCGCATAAAACATTTTATTCCCTTGTAAATTTATATATAAAAAAAAAATAATGACTAAAATGGCTTTTGTTTCGCTCCATTTTAAAATATTGAATAGAAAAGACTATTAATGGATGTGAATATATATATATATGTATATATCCAGAAATGGAAATTTTCCGAGACCAATAAATAATGGCGGAATGACTCCCCGAGTAGCCATCACGAGGCCCTTGGGGGTAAACCAGATATACGTACATATATAGGTATATATCACACGAGGAAGTTATTCGGATTAGATTATAGAAGAGAATAATAGATGTGGTCAGTAGCTGGAATGGAAATAAAAAGAAGAGAGTGTAAAGTGAATTAAATGTTTAGTATTAATAGGGATGTACCATAAGAACAGTATAATGACTCTACGTGCTACAGGCTGGTCGTGGAATCACTTCCATTTTATATTTGCGAAAATCAGGGATGTTAGTTAACGGGGAAGTAAATGAGTTATTTATTGGTAATGAAACTGTTGAAGCTTTTATTTTTGTGATTAATTTGATTAAAATTTGAATTTTTATTTAAATCACACATAATTAATTATAATTATATATTGAACACGAACAAATAACACAATAAAACTACGACGTTTCGATCGACTTATTCTGCGATCGTTCTCAAGTATGAACAGCCACACCGATTATAGGTTAACTGAGACAATCACGTGTCGGTCAGGCTTATATAGACTCCATGTACAGTCCGGTCAAAAAACCAACACACTGACGGCCTTAGCGCCCCTGTCGAACTGAGGATTTTTTTTCACGTTATGATTTTTAAAAACATGTAATGCTCAGTCCGATAGGGGGCTCTGAGGTTGTCAGTGTGTTGGTTTTTTGACTAGCCTGTACATGGTGTCTATATAAAACTGACCGACACGTGATTAGCTCAGTTAATATATAATCGGAGTAGGTGCTATATATTTGAGAACGATCACAGAATAAGTCGATCGAAACGTCGTAGTTTTATTGCATTATTTGTTCGTGTTCAATAAATAATTATAATTAATTAGATGTGATTTAAATAAAAATTCAAAATTTAAATGAGTTATTCTTAAAGGGTAAAGTGAATTAAATCTTTAGTATAAACAGGGATGTAAGAACACTACAATGCCTATACATTAGGGCTGTCCAACCCGTGGCCCGCGGGCCGCATGCGCCCCAGCACTGCAATGAGTGTAATTCAACATAAAATCATAAACTTCCTTAAAACATTGAGATTTATATGTAGAAATATATTTGAGGCATTCCACGCCAAATCGGACGGTTTGAAAAATTTTAATTTTTCATTTCTTTCATTTTTTTGACATTTTTTAGTACTCATCAAAAAAACTCTTCATGGTAAATTTTGAAATTTTTTTTGATAACCAATTTAAAAGATATCGAATTTCGGGTTTTCGCTCATAACTTCTTCAAAAATGGTCCAAATTCAAATTTTTTTTTGAAATCTTTGTTTTTTAACATAAACTTTTTTAAACAAAAAACTGTGTGTACTCTTAGATTTTTTTGATAATTTTTTCTTTTAAACTTCTATCCATTCTACAAATTTTAAGACCAGGTTGATAGTGGTCCTATGATAATTAAAACCGTCACGTGCTAAAATTCACCTAATTGAATACTACAATTTGTGACTTTAATTGAGACCATGTGTACTGTAGTCTTTACCTGAGGACACTTTGAACTCGCGCTTGCCGCGAGACCGATTACAATACTTTCCCCATGCTTCGAATTGGATATAGTATTGTATATCGTACCGGCCTATATTCAAATGTTTCACTGTAATTGTCTCAAATATTGTGTTCTCGAATCAAATGAAATTTATTTGACTCAAATGTGGATTGGCCATATACGTGGCGTATTTGAGAAAAAAAATATTATTTTTATCAGTGCAGATCATGTTTCCTTCATTTAAGTACAAGGTGTACAACTTTTCTTCCGCCGTTTTTTCGCCAAAATTTGAGGCTTTAATTAAAAAAAATTGGCTACACATGTATCATTCAAAGTATTTTCCATTGCTGGCAACTACTTTCTTCCATCTTTCTGGCAGCATACGGATACCGCTTCGGAAGAATGCTTCATCTTTTGAGGCTATCCACGAATTGACTCAATTTTTGGTATCTTCATATGATGTAAAGTGCTGCTCAGACAAGCCATGCGCCATCGATCGAAACAAGTGGACATCAGAAGGAGTAATGTCTGGTGAATATAGCGGCTGGGATAAAACTTCCCAATTGAGTGTTTCCAAAAAGGTTTTGACCGGTTTTGTGAAAAACCGGCATTCAACGTTTTTCGGCGTCAGTTCATATGGAACCCAATTTCCTTGTTTTAGAATCATTCTCAACGATTTCAACCAATGTGAAATTGCTTTTTGAGTCACTCCTAATGTATATGCAAGTTCTTCTAGCGTTTGGCACGAATCTTAGTCTGATAATGCTTTCAATTCCGAGTCTTCGTACACTTTCGGCCTTCCGGGACGTTCTTTATCTTCGATGTCGAATTCACCCTTCTTAAACTTTTGAAACCACTCACGTCAACTTTTCTCTCTTAAAACAGCCTCACCATATGCTTCTCCAAGCAATCGATGCGCCTCAGCTGCAGATTTTTTCAAATTTGAAGAAGTAAATCAAAAGCTCCTCAAATGACGCTTATTCGGCTCAAAACTCGACATTTTCGCACAAAAAAAAATATAATATACTGATGAAATTTCACTAAGATTTCAAGGTTATTTTGTTAACAAATATACAACCTTACGATAATTAAGTTTTAATTATGACAAATTTAATCATAACTCACTGGTGGGACCAGCTTTGTCAAACGGCAGAAACTAAATTATACACCTTATAATATTAAATTTAAAGTAAGTTTAATAAAATAAGATTTAGAAGATTTGAAAAAGTCTATTCCCTTTAGTTACTTATTCTATATATTTTAGGTTAAAAATAAAATTATTCTATATAGCTGAGATGTAGTGAAAGTAAATAAGAATTTAAGAAAGAAGAGATTTAGATGTGAAAAGTGATCCTTCTTCCTTTGAATTGATGTCCTGCTCTCTAACCTTCATTGCACCTACTCCACTTGACATTTTCTAAATGTTGTTTTCAATGTTTCAATTGACCCTCTAAGGAGATATAATATATTTAGTTGTATGTATGTGTGTAAACTTTTCTCTTTGCAACTTCAAACTTTCTTCTTCTTCTGCACTACTACTCTTTTATCAAATTAATTATTCTCGTTTTCTTTTTTCTTTTTTTTCTACTTTAAACTTGGAGATTATAATTTGGAACATTTCAAAAAAAGGTCTTCAACTTTACCAGGAAAAAGAGAGAGAGAATTCGTTATTAAGATGGAAAAAGTTTTTTTTCTTAAGTAGTATTATCTCTTTTCTATCCCTCACTTTAACTAGTCTGGTTTTTGACACTTAGGGTATTATCATAAATACCTTTTGTTTCTCTATTGAAAAAAGTAAAAGAAAGTTTCTATGGATAGGTACTAAAATTAATAAATATTCCATTCAATGGATTAGAATATGAAAAAGGAGCTAGTCTATACGTTTCTATTTTAACAATAAATACAAATTAAGGATAATTTGAAAATATCTTTAAACATCTAATAATTTTTTTTTTTAATTAAAAGTTTCTTTTTGCCGAGAGTAGCAGAATTTTTATAAGTTGAAAGAAACACTCTTTATTGTCTCCTTCAAAATTTTATTTGATTAAAAACTTTCCATAAATTTGGGGTGGGTCTTATGTACGAAAAATACAGGATATCATTAAATTGAAAGTTTCTTTTTGCCTAAGTAGCAGAATTTTTATAAATTAAAGCAAACAATAAAAGAGTGTCTCTTCTACTGGAAAAATATAGTTTTAATTTATTTATATAGAGACTATATTTTCGAGGGCTTTGCCCTCTTCATCAGTCTATTAAAATTGATTCAGAGAAATTGGCAAATCCTCAAAACTATAGTCTCGTTTTAAATAAATTAAAAATCTATTGAAGACACACTCTTTTATTGTCTCCTTCAATTTATAAAAATTCTACTTCTCTTGGGAAAAAGAAACTTTCAATTTAAAAATAAAATTTTATTAGGTGTTTAAAGATATTTTCAAATTCTCATTTAATTTGTATTTATTATTAATAATTCGTCCTATCAATAGTTAGAGATTACTCTCCATACCTACTTTCACTCTGCTGTACCAATTTTATTTACATATTGGACCCAGGGTCGTAACTAGGCATTTAGGGGACCCGGTAAGGACGCGAATTGGGCCCCAGAGTAAATATCTGAGTATTATCTTGGGGGGGGCATTGCCCTTGTTGGCACCAGCCAGTTACGTCCTTGATTGCACCAGTAATTAAACTTCTCTAATAGCTTTGATTCAGTAAAAAAATTCATAGTTTAATGTTACCTTCAGATCATAAGAAGAATTTATAATCGCTTTTATATTCCTTACATAATGCAAATTTTCTTTTTTGAATTAAAATTAAATTCCAGAGAAATTCTCTAGAAACCTTTGAAGATTTTTTATAAAGGATTTGTATTTATTTATATTAAAAAAATTCAATCAATAACATATTTTCTATAACAAGAAAACTATGTTTCAGATTTTGATGGATTGAACACGAGTTAGAAAGTATTTGAAAATTCTAGACAAAGTTCTAATTTCTCAAACACTTTTAGGCTATATCGAATTCAATTTGATTGAGTGAAATTTCTTCCCAATCGATCAAAGAGTCACTTTGAAATGAACAAATAAGTAATAAACGTTAAGCTGTTCCTTAAGATCCCTTTTATGAGCTATAAATTGTCACCAGTAGATGGAATTTGTAGTGGTTAATCCTACTCACCCATGAACCTTTAACCTTACCCCGATTCCAATCCGTTGACCATTAAAAGGAAATTTGGTCCTGTTAGTAGTCATCGATCATCAGATGAAATGTCAACGAAAGAGAAGGGTTTATAGGGCGGTAAAGGGGACATTCCAGCCAGGGGTACTCTCCTCCCCATACCCTGTACTCTCCACTCCATACTATGTATAATTGGTTCATTACGACTGAATTATACGTTGACTCGCTCGGAGGCGTTCAGCTTAATACAACTCAGCAAATTGAATGGATGAATTTAAATGTTAAGCAAACAAATCAAAAATCAAATTGTTATTTGAAACTCGCTCTATCTCTTCGTCATTTGTCTCTACAATAATAATTTGATTAGACACTGATGTGATTTTTTGGTTTGTCTGCGAATGCTTGAAACTAGAAAATTTGACAGAGAAACTCAATTTATTTTGTGTTTCGAATTTTAGCTCAGGTGTACTACAGGCATGTAACATTTCAATTTTATTTTTATTACTCAACAAAAGGAATTATTTGTATGTGATTCTAATAGTAGTGTAGGAAATCTTGTTTTTGTGAACAAATTCGATGTGAATATTTTTGCAGTTCAAAGTTCTTTGAGTCCTTAAAAAAGGTTTTTAGAAAATATGTCTGTTTGTTGTGTGCGATCTTATGCTTTTAACAACAGCAAATCACACGAATTTGGGAATTTATTTAAATTAGCTATACAGGAGAAGTACAGCAAGATTTTGGTGAAAATCAGACTAACAGAAGTAGTTCTTTCAATGAAAGATTGGTTTTTGCTATATCCTCAAAAATGGTTCTAGCAATTTTTAACCGACTTCAAAAAAGGAGGAGGTTATTTAATCAATGAGCTTATCAAGTAGAGTGTAGAGTTAGTTCTTCTACGAGAATAAATTTTATTCCGATTCAAATTAAGGAAGGTGAATTAATTAGGCGTGTCAAGAAAATATTTAAAACATCCATAAGTAAATCAGAAATGGAAAGATAAGTCGCAGAGCAATGAGATTTAAAACTTAAGCTAAGTATTGGCTAGAACAAGAACGGTAAGATTTTGGTTGAAATTGTACAATCAAAAGTAGGTAGCCTTTTAAATCATTTTTTTTCCAATTATCAAAAACTGCAATAGGTATAGACTTTTATAATTACACCGCTTATCAACTGGCCTAAATTCTTAGACAAGTATAAATTTTATTCTGATAAAAATTAGAAACAAATTAGTTGGGCGTGTAGCAAAAAAGACTAATGATTTTTTTCAAAATCGGCGTGCTTTTGAAACAGTATATATTCTAAAATTTGGTAGAATGATTTGGAAGAATTCGAGGTTATATGGAAAAGTCCTCTGGCATCAGTATATTTAAAATTGAAAAGATTTTTCTTGTCCGAGATTAGCAGAGTTGTTCATTTTTAAAATTAAAAAAAAAAAAAAAAAAAATTGAGAGGAATCAATGAGCATGTCATCTGTTTTAGGAAAATTAACATATATTTATATATAGGTAAATGAATTTAATTGTCTATAGACTATAGTTTTGAAAGCTTGGCCTTCATCTTCTGTCATTTTTTTATTAAAAATAATTTATCTATTATTTGTCATGAGCAGACCGGATTGAATGGAAATTTGTTGGTCAGTAAGTTCATTCACCTCCAAACAAATAGTTGTATTTTGGTCTATATGTTTTTTATTAAAAAAGATTGAAGATGACAAGATTTCGAAACTATAGTGACTAACAACAAAATTATGTGGTATGTATAATTATACCTATAACATATATTCATTTATACATAGGTTTATGATAAATATGTTAAATACTGTATTTATAAAAGAGTAATCAACCTTTTATTAATGGAAAATTATTTAAAATTATATAGTATAAGTTTGTTTGCATTAAGTAGATGACACTCTCATTGATCGAATGTTTTCTACATTTGATTCAATCGCGAATCAACGGTAGGGAATTTTTGTCAAATATTGAGTGAAAATAATATTTGAACTTATATATTTCTAACTTGAAATAATGATCTGAAATAAATTTTTTTATAATTTTTCTAACCAATATAACAAAGAATAATTTCTATATCAATGAGACTACTGCGGATTACGCTATTGAAGTCTGTTGAGTCTTAAGTCTGGACCAAGAGAGAAAAAGATGTGATCAACTTAGCTACAATCCAACGTCATTTCGCGTATAGCCCGCTAGACATTCGGATGGATCCACAGACTTCAATAGCGCAATCCACACTAGTCTCGTGATAAATATCTTTTTCAAATAAGCGCGGTCAAAACAATTCTCATTGATATAGCAATTATTCTTTGTTATATTAGTTAGAAAAATTATAAAAAAAATTTACTCTCATTGATCTTTGTAAAATCCAGTATAGTTCTATTAGAATCAACTTTTTAAAAGGAAACTATCGACATATAATGATATAATCATCCACTTATTCTTTTTTAATAATTAAAAAGTTTTTGCTTAATTTACACATTGAAAACAAAAATCTTTTCTCAAAATCAACAACCCTATTAAATCAAATCTGCACAGAAGAAATTAAAAATAGTAAAACTTAATTGCGAAATCTAGTTTCCTCCTGCTAACTAGCTTTAACTCTAAAAAGGGTTTATTAGGGCGTGCAGAAACTTTTGCAAAGGATGATATATATGTATATATTTAATGTCAGAGAAATAATTGGTCTCCAGGGACAATTTCAACGTTCCTCACGTGTCCCTAGGGATGGAATCTTCCCTTCATCCGTCCAGCCTCCCTTTAACTATAGCCCTCCAATTAACGTGAAAATTCGTTCAAATTGGTCACGATTATTGGTTGAGTAGGAAAATGAATTGACTACTATTGTACAATATTCATTAAGTGTGTGTATGTCAGTGTGGGTTGGTTAATGGATTGGTATTGTTTCATTTTTTTCTGGATTTATTGTCTAATTTTTTTTAGTAGGTAAAATTTATAATTTTTGAAGTGAAAACTTCTTTAGGCACGTTGGGCACTTTTGGAATGGGGAAAAAGCACTGAACACGCGTGACCGTCACGATTGCTTAAGATAGGAGGACGGTGGCCATGGAAGTCGGAATCTGCTAAGGTTTGTGTATTTTTCTTGCCTAGAGTAGCTAGCAAAGTTGTTGATTTTATAAAAGAAAATCAAAGAGAGTGTTTTTTGCTTGAAGCACATAATTTTACTTTATTTTTTTAATTTTTATTATTCATAAAGATTTAACTTTGAAAATCTGAATTTTTTTTTTAATTATATCAATTTGCTTGAAAAAGATTTACGTCCAATTTAATCAACCAAACTTAAGCTAAGGTGTATTACTTAACCAAAAACCAACTATTTAACCAGTGATATTTAGGGGAAGAACATCGATTAGCCTAATTTAAATGTATGCATTATTTCTTCTAAGTATAAAATAGGTTAAATTCAAGACGTGTTTTTTACAACAATTAAAAATTTTAAAAAATGTTATAATCAAAAAGATATTGTTGTAAATATGGACAAGGGTAGGGATTGTTGATTCGATGCCTAAATTATTGTCAAAATAATAATGTACATTTTTTTAAAAAAATTTGAAATATAAGTACATTATGTTCGAAAACATTGGTTAAATCCAAAGGCTAGTTTCAAGTCAATTTAAGTGATAGGTTAATGTAATTTTAGTTAAGAAAGATTCTAAATTTAAGGTCACAATTTCAAAGATTTTAGTAGTAATAATTTTATATTGCTTATCAGAGGGGGTTCATCCCCTCAGAAATTAAACCTCAGAACCAACAAGCTTTCCGGGAAGTTGATCTTTTTTCGGTTAAGCTTTATTTTTTGCTTTTCCGCTTGAATTGAGTGGAATAAAGAATTTTGGCTTTCCTCACATTTATATTGCGAGTCGGAGAGATTTTTATCACAAGGATTAAATCAATTGCCTGGAAAGCATGTTGGTTCTCAGGTTCAACTCCTGAGGGGTGAACACCCTCTAATAAGCAATATAAAATTATTTCTACTAAAATCTTTGAATTTTTGACCTTAAATTTAGAATCTTTCTTAATAATATATTCTGGTTTCAGCCATCTAGTTGATTTTTAAAAAAAATTACCATCTAATTTTCAAAAAAAGATATTTAATTCTTTCGAATAATTTTAGTTGGTGAAATCGGGTTTTAGAAACTTATCGGCCATGGGTTCAGATCCCTGACAATGGAATTTTTTAAACCGTTTTTCCAAAACAAATGTGTAGGTATAGATAAATTTCCTTTCGACTAATATCCATTTTAATTAGATTAATCGTAAAAAGAGTATGTATTAGAGTTCATAGATTCATACAGTGTCTGTATGTTGGAGTATTGTAGAGATTGTAAACTAAATAAGATACAAACTTCAAATCTACAAGTTTTATTTATTTTCATGTTCCCTGAAATCATAAATTGTATAAAATTTTTATTTGAATGATTATTTTGGGAAGGATCTAATTTTTCATGACAAAAATGGGGTGTAGAGTATCTTCTGTAAAAATATTTTTAAGCAGAATTAAGCTACTTTATTTATTGTTAATTTAATTCAATTTTAAATTTATAGTGTCAGAGGGCCCCAAAGTGGTAATTTTTGTACCTGCAGATGTTTAGAAATAACTTACTTTAAAAATTATGAAAAAATTCAAAAAATTTACTTATTCTTTTCTTATCGTTGACACATAAGAAGGAATTCGATTTCACAAATATTTTCTAGGATTTCGCCCTATTTGCCTTTTTTTATTTATAGCTTAAAATTTAAGCCAATATGATATCTACGCGTTTCATTAAATTCTGAATAAAATAAGAGTTATTTTTTAGTGCCTATTCTGGGTGTTAGTGCATATTTAATCTATTAAATGGCTTTTTTAATTCCTATTTCAACTAAAATTAGTATTTTTCATTTTTTACGATACATTTTTTAAATTTAAAAGTTTTTTTGAATTATTAAGCAAATATTCCTAAAAAATTATTAAGGTGGGGAATCTGGATCCAAGCATATATTATGCTTGGATGAAATTCAAAAGGTACATTTGAAATTTATTTTTAAATATTGTTCTGTAATTCTATTTATTTATTAATTTAGGTCATAGAAATAATCAATGAAGATTATGCTTTATCTATAAGGGAGGCTAAGAATTATTTATCTTCCATTACTCTTGAGGCTGATTTAGCATATATAAGGTGTAATTTTAACAATCTGCCTGTAATCATTACAGCATTAGAAGCAAGAAATCTCTAATTTAATAGAGCCCATAAAAATATTCCAGAGATTTCAAGAAAATATAAAAATAGCACCTGGTCCTATTGCCTTCAAGCTCAATCAAAAAATGGACAAAATACTGAAGCAGAATCCTGGTTGTACAATAATGGAAAGAATAGCCTGGAATTTAGAAGAATATAGTAGTGCAAAAGAAGAAAATTGAACACGATCCGAAATGGTTTATTTGAAATGAAGTGCCTATTTTTACTTAAAATGCCTTTTTTAAGTGCCTATTTTAGTTATTTTTAGTGCTTAGTTGCCTGCCTATTTTAAAGATTTTTAGTGCCTATAAATCCGAGTCCTAGTTATAAGATTCGGAACCCTTGGTATGTGGTCGAGTCCCACTTGGCCGGCTTATTTTTTAATTATTTGAATTTTGTCTTGATTTTTATTAATGCGGGGGTAAGAAAAAATCAAGTGATGTGCGGGAAACAGGTTAGAATTTATCTTTTGTTCTACTTTTACTATTTGTTTTTTAAAATGAGTGGAAATAAATTGCCCAATAGATTTGATGATGATGACGATAGCGATCGCTGCGCCACTTATCGGGGGAACAATGAAAACTCCTGAGTCAGCAAGTTCTTCACACCAGGCTTTTGATTTACGAGTCCTGGAATCGAACGCATCCCCCTCTCGTTCCCACTTCATCTTCCTCTGATTTCACCCTTTAATGCTCAACGATCTACCCCCATCAATGTTAATTGATTTCTACCATAAATCTTTAGATTCGTCGATTTTTGTTAACAATAAAAAAATCACAAATTTAAAAACTATGGTGATGGAAATGCAGCACTAAGATAATGGCAAATAAAATTCCGAATAAAAGAACACCATTTTCATTCTCTTAAAAACCAACGTTTCGGAGGATCTTCCTTCCCTCTTCAGGTTTAAAAGATTCAACGAAGGAAATAAACTACCTGGCTCACCGAAGAAACGTTTCTGCCATTTCCTTGTACTACAGATACTATCATGGGGTCTGTTCAGTCGAGCTGAAATCAATTATCCCCCTTAAAGCCCTCTTTACGAGAAACACGCGGTTTTCGAACGCTCAGCACCCCTTCGCTGTCGAATTGGATAAAAATTGAACAAGCGCTTTCGCCAACTCTTTTATTCCTATGACCTCCAGAGGCTGGAACTCGCTCCCAGCCACCGTCTTCCCCGCGACTTATAACCTTCAACTGTTTAAGACCCACATCCACAGATACCTTAGTCCTCTACCCAGCCATAAAATCACTTCTTCTTCTTTTCACGATGGAGGGCCCAATCCAGGCCTTTAGGGGATGCACCTTTTTGGTGTATAACTAGGTTCCCATTTCTCTCTCTCTTCAGTGATAGTAACAATATTACAATACTTTTCAAAATTATATCATAAGTGTAGGTACTTAGTTAACTGTAATATTGTTGCTATCACTGAAAAGAGAGACAAATGGGAACCGAGTTATACTCACCCATCTATAAATTTTCAATACCTAGAAGGAGAGAAAAAGACTCCGAAACGTCGGAATTTGAATAAAATTTAAATAACTTATGGACTGCCTTTCATTATAACCTAGTTATTTGGCTTACCAGTCCGTCTTTCTAAGAAAATAAATAACTTTAATACAATTTTTGCTCCAATTCTCCCAAAATAATTTGAATAAATAAACACAAGAGAGCGCTACCTTCGGTAGAAGTGCTACCTCTATGTTTAACGCATGGTCCCTATAGTCATAGAAATAATAAATTAAGAACCAATTACTAAATATTTATGGGATATGGGAGTGAGTCTTTTAGGGAAGTCAAGAAGTGCGAATATGGGACAGAGTCGAGTGGAAACGGGTAATTGCGTCAAACCAGACTTAGTATTGTATACTCAATGATGATGATATTTTTCTGAACAAAGGATTGTTAAAATATATAGATATTACTCTAGCAGGGTCGGCAGGCTTGTTGTTAATCAAGGCGGGGCTCCTGGCATTTAGCCAGCTAAGCCACCCTTTAGTTACGCCACTGCCCCAAATACCCAAAATCGGTTAAAATTTACCCATTTTCTATTGAGCTTATAAGTTTTTTTTTATGAAAATGATGAACGAAGGATTTACACCAAAAAGGTACATCCTCTTAAATGCCTGGGTTGGCCCCTCCATCGTGAAAAAAAGAAGAGGGTATCTTATGGGCTGGGTAGGAGTCGAAGGTATCTATGGATACCGGTCTTAAACAGCCGAAAGTTATAAGTCGCGGGGAAGACGGTGACAGGGAGCGAGTTAAAACTTGTACAGAGAAGTATTGAAAAATTAGTAGAACTTATAATAAGGATCTAATAAGTAAAATCATGAGAGATTGTCTTCTACTAAATCAGAGCTACTACTTCTGATAATTTTTACTAAATACCAGAAAGATTCCTGGACAGCACCACGACAAAAATAAAACTCGTTTGTTATGTGACTAGCTTGTTATAACAACAATTTTTTTTTATATATCATATCGGGTAGGTAATTGAATTTATGAGAAACAACAGGTAAAATATTTCTAATTAAAAGACTGATGATGAAGGTCAAATCTTCAAAACTATAGTCTCAAACAAATAAATTAAATGTATACATATTTATAGTTGATATAATGGGCTGCCTTTCCATCACTTATCAATTAAAATTTCTACCAGTCCGTCTCTCTCCGAAGAGAAAATTTCTCCTAATATAAATGTATTAAATGAATACTGTTTTTAGTAAATTTTAAATTTTAGTTTAAGGGGCTTGGACTTTCGGAAAAAACGAAAAATCAATATTTATCAATGTTTTTTTTTATTGAGAATATTTCAAGTTCTTCGATTTTTTTTTTTTTGGTATAGTGCTTGAAAAAGTATCCGTAAAGAGACAAAACGTCGCTTTTGAATTAAATATGTTGGTTCAATTTTTCTAGAAGTCATAGATCCTGAGGCATATTTTTAAAAAATTTATAAATTCAACCGGCTTGAAATTTATCATGTAAAATTCTATTATCCCCTCCTTCATCATAGAGAAATTTACCATTAAAAATGTTGACTTTATAATTAATACAGTGGCGTAGCCAGAACTTAGTTCTGGGGGGGGGGGGGTGTTCTATGAGTTTTTTTTTTTTTTGAACAAAATAATTTTATTTCCAAATTAAAATTTATATATTTATTTTTCATTTTACAATTATTTGAGAATCGAGCAATAAATACTCCCTACCCATGTCCATATTTACAACAATGATTTTTTTTTTATTTTAATGATTTTTGTAAATTTTAGTGTTGAAATTTTGAAAAAACCCACGACTTGAATACTATAATAGTTACCATAGTTAAAAGGATATATAGCCCAGTATATAGGGGGTTTCAGCTTACATTAATTGCGGGAAAATATTTTTTTTTCTAGGATCGTTTGGTATGCTATAGGTACTTATGCCAAATCTAAGTTTGCGACCTCGTAAGTGTAGGGGACAACTTTTGGTGTCCGAAAAACCTCGAAATTTTCAGACATTTTCCATTTTTTCGCTTATATCTCGAAAACAGTCCATATTTATTAATAACCGTCCTATAGTAAATTTTTTTTATTGTTTGAAGAGAATTTTTACAATCAGTCAATAAAATTTTGACTATAAGTAAAATTTATAAAATTTCTACATTCACGCAACACAATTATATCCCATTCACACAATTGAGAGGTTATTCTTCCAGTGAAGGATCCCTCAATTAAATTTATTAGTCCAGCTGTATGTGGCAGAACGTTCTTCCATGTCCAAAATGTGGTATTTTTTTAGTCTCCTTAGAGTTAAACTGTTGTCCAAAAGAGTGATGGCTGATGAATTCGAATGATCTTCCAATTTTTTGATATGTTTTTTATACTGATCAAGGATGACTTTTCTGACCGATGGAACGATAAGGTCGTTGTGTATGCTAGCATTGGTGACATACCATGGAGCGTTGACGATATTTCTTAGTATTTTGGATTGAGTCCTCTGTATTATACTAATGTTTGACTCGCTGGCAATTCCCCAGATTTGACAAGAAAATGTCCAAATTGGTTTAAGAATTGATTTGTATAGCAGTACCTTAGATTTTAATGCCAATTGAGAATTTTTCCCAAGAAGCCAGTACATCTTTTTGTATTTTAAATTTAATTCATTTCTTTTTTTAATTATGTGCTCTTTCCAAGTTAATCGTGAATCAAGATGCAATCCCAAATATAGTAAATTAAAGAGGACAAAATTTTGAGTCGATTAATTGGTCCAGTAGTTCGATTTTAAATGGGCATCCAAAAAACAGCCCCCGGAATCACTTTTTCGATTTTTCCCATTTTGACCATGAAGGAGCACGTTTTCGAAAAAGACCAGTCTATACATTTTTAAACTAGATTAAATTTGCTACAAGTCGAACAAAGTTTTATCTTAATTGGATAATGGTAACCCGTGCCCCAACGAGGTTGAAGTTTTTCTTTCATAAAATGAAAACCACTCATCCTAGAAACTTGATTCCTATCTCACGCTGTTTATTTAACTTTAAATTTGACAGATAGATAGGGTCTGCCTCTGAACCCAACCCCCCCCTCATGTATACGCCAGTAATTAATATACATACATATTTATTTGATATTTTTTTTTGGTTTATTTTTTTTCCCCCTTAGCCTGACATTTATACTAAATATTTAATTGTATTTTTTTGGCCTTGAAGAATAGAATAAAAAATAATCATATCATTCCGACACACAGCAACAGACAGATAGACAGACATGCTGTCAGATTCTGTCTTGAAGATTGAATGCATGCATTTGCATTTGATAGGGAAACAAGAATAGAAATCTAAATGGAATTTTTTTCTTTATTTTTCCCCCCTTTTCCCCCTCCTTTCTTCGTTCCTAGTTACATTTGATTAAAGTTTCAAATGCAAAGTGTATTTATGAATCTCTTTTTATTTTTTTATTTATATAAAATCTTGTTTTAAATGTTTATAGACCACTCTAAACTTCAATCTAGTTGTTGTTTTTTATCCGATTCAAGATCAATTTCATTCTACCCTTGGTTGCTCTAAATTTTATATTGAACAGCATCTGCCTGTACTGGCACTTAGGGGCTGTTTTTTTAATGGAGATAAAGTGTTGGAACTTCTAGTTTTTTAAACGAATTCAATACATGCTCCATTACTAGAAGAATTGTGGTAGATGTTTTGAACAAAAATCCATTATGTGTTGTTAAGGGAGAATGGTTTGGGTTCTTGGTGAAATATTTTAAATAAATTAAAGGAAATTTTGAAAAAATTTTGAAACTTTTTAAAATTTAAAATAATAGGTAGGTTTCACAAAAATAAAAGATAAGATGCTTGTTTAGCACGACTCTATATATACTTCGGGGTATGAGCCCATCTTCAGGAGTTCACAGAGGAAAAAAGTAAAGAAAAATGCGAAAAATTTTGAAACTTTTTAAAATTTTAAATATAAAATACTAGGAAAGTTTCACAAAAATAAAAGGAGGAAAAGTTTCCTCTGTGAACTCCTGAAGATGAGCTCATACTCAGAAATATATATAGAGTCGTGCTAAAGAAGCATCTTAACTTTTAAATTGAAAATTTTTTGCCGAGGGGAGCAGAATTTTTATATATTGAAGGAGACAATAAAAGAGTGTGTCTTCTGCTAGAATTATAAATTTTATTTATAACGAGACTATAGTTTCGAGGGCTTTGCTGCTTGAATCAATTGTAATAGACTGATGAAGAGGGCAAAGCCGTCGAAACAATAGTCTCGTTATAAATAAAATTTATAATTCCAGCAGAAGACACACTCTTTTATTGTCTGCTTCAATCTTATATTTTATGTTTGTAAAATCTACCTAGTATTTCTTAAATTTAAAATTTTAAAAAGTTTCAAAAATTTTTCAAAATTTTCTTTACTATTCCATTCATCATCATTGAGTATACAGTCCTAAGACTGGTTTATTCCATTGGCTCACTTGAAAAAGTATGCAATGTAATTGATCTAATGCTGTGGAAGGTGAAAATATAGAAGATATGAATTGTGTATAATCAGACCTTAAAACCAATTAAAAAAAGAAAATTGGTAAATATGAGTTTAAAGTTGAAAATAATTGAGTCGCTTAATCCAAAATACAACAATTAATAATAATTGATTTGTACAATTAAAAAAGGAGTAATTTTTAAAGAGTTAGGTAACGTTTCAAGGTGAAACATTTTAAAAATAAAAAGTAAGTAAAATTTCAAGGTAGGTTTCACAAAAATTAACAAAATATTATATGTTTTGAGTTTTAATCTCGATATAATATTTCGGGTTTTGAGGCATGGTCATCATGATGGGCTCAAAACTCGAAATATAAGCTCAAAACATATATTTTGTTTTATTTTTGTGAAACCTCCCTTGAAATTTTACTTACTTTTTATTAAAAAAGGAGTGACAGAAAAATTATAAATTTTTGAGTCTATGACTTGATTAATAATTGAGTCGCTCACTCCAAAAAATAATAATAATCGATAATAATAATTGATGTGAATAATTTGGACTTAAAACTAATTAAAAAACGAATGATAGAAAAAATTATAAATTTGAGTTTAAACTTTATCATTATACTACAATAAAGTACAAAAAACAACAATTGATCGTTTTTAAATCCCATCCCTAATAGAAAAATTATTCACAAGAAATAAAATGTAAGCCCTACCCAAAATTTTGAAATTTTTAGAATAAAAACAAAATGTTACAATTTTCGGAACGCTGGCCTAAATTTAGCCACAATTTTTATTTCATAGTGGAACCGAGAAATTAATCCCTAAAGAAAGAAAATGTGATGTAAAATTTTTGTTATTATAGAGAAATCAATGAGAATGTCATCTGCTTGATTCAAATAAATAAATAAATAAATAAATATATATAAAGGTAGATATATATTAAGGGATGTTTACCTTTGGTTGGCTGGACATGTTGCCTCGAGCAATTCTCGACACCAAATGAAGCGAGGAATGAAAATGTAAAGAATCCCGTTACTCGATAAGTTAATCAGCCCGGCCAATTTTCTCAGGAATATGTCGATAAGAAATACTTTAAGAAATTCTCAAATATATATTTAACAAGTCAAAGATTAGAATTAAGAAAAAAATGTTCATAAGATACTGGACTGATAATAATTAACGAATATAATTATGATTTTTAAAATTTTTATAAATGAGTTTCCAGCCCGAATATGTAGATAGTAAATAAATAAATATAACAAAATGTTTTTCCGCACATTTTACATTCGGTACATGAAAAATGGAATTTATCTACGGTATATTATATATATATATATATATATATATATATATATATATATAAAATTAGGTTTTGTCTGTACATTGGTCCAAATCACGCCAAATTTTGGTTGCACACGTTTCAAGCAAAGCTATGAACGAAAACACCCTCAAAAATTCCTGCCTGTCTGTATGTATGTATGTAAGTATTTTCCGTGATTTCCCTGCAAATTCTGCTAAAGATTCACGTAAAAACGGCTGAATGGATTATTTGAAATTTCATATTTGGTTTTGATATTTTGACCGCAAAGGGAATTTTTTTGTTTGTTTTTTTTTTGGGGGGGGGGGAGGGCGCACTAATGGAAATTATCAAATAACTCCTAAAGTATTAACTCTACGGCAAATTTTGTTATAAGCAAAGTTGTAGGGGATGTGATTTCTGACAACTTTTGTTTAACAAAATTCGCCCAATAACTCACCCAAAAAAGGGAGGGGGGGGGTGAAAAATGTAAATTCTTGCCCTTAGAGCAATCTCAACTAAATTTTGTATACATAATCTGTGGGCCTCTAGAGGGCTAGAAATGCAAAAATTAACCTCCCGAAATGGGGGGAAGGTCAAAAAATGAAAATTCTTGCTCTTGGACCAAACTCAACCAAATTTTGTACACATAATCTGTGGGCCTCTAGAAGGCTAGAAATGAAAAAACTATGTGGGGCCTGGAGTGGGAGGTACAGTGGTGGGGTCCAGTGTGGCGAGGTACGGGGTTTCGGGGGTGGGTGCGGGGACGATTTATTTTATCTTAAATAGTCAAATCCACTATCACTTTTGTGTTGATAAATTTTTTGATTTTAATTTAAATGTATTTTTGGTGAATCAAAGTAAACAAAAAAAAAACAAATTTATATAAAAGTTAATAGTTAATCTATAAATTCTCCTTCTCTATTGGAAAAAAATCCAACAAACAAACAAAAAGTCAATGGATTAAAATCTAATTATTTTTTTTGTCTTTTTTGTTTTTTTTTTAGTTGGTTAAATTTACCTGAAAGCAATTCAAGTTAATCCCTTAGGTTGGATTAGGAATAGTTCAATTCTAAGCTGAGGGAGATAGGAAATACACGTATATATATTCGTTTAAAATGAAAAGGCTTTTAGGTTGATTTGCTTAAGGTTCGAACCCGTTTAAACTTAGTAGTAGAGTCCATTGGATAATATACGACAAGGCTATACGGTATTGAGAATGTATTAGTAAGCGTGTTTTTTATAGGCGTGTGTTTTCTCCAATATTTTAAATGAGAAATAAAAAAGTAACTAAGTATTTGAATAACCTCCTCCTTTTTAAAAAGAAAAAAAGATAATAAAAATTTATTTTTGGAATTTTATCAACAAAATTATGTACTCCTAATTAATTTCTAACGCACAAAGTTATTATGTTGGGTAAGTCCACAAAGGAAATTAATAAATAAATAATCAAATTGGTTCAAAAAATATCAAAAGCCATACATATTTTAAATCAGGTCTGTCCGACCCGCGGCCCAACACTGCAATGAATACGGCCCGACATAAAATTATAAACTTTCTTGAAACATTAAGATTTTTATCTACTTACTAGAAAACATATCTGATACAATCTGATATATATATATATATATGTAAGATTGAAATCCCCGCCACGACAATGCAAGATAAATGATAAAATATAAATTAAAATTGTCTATTTTGTTAATTTATTTATTATATCCAAATTACTACAAAGAGATAAACGACCTAAAATTTCGATTTCTCTTTATAGGTAAAATTGTATACTATATAATGTAAATAATGTAATATATGTCATAAATAACTAATAATTTCTCTTTATAGATGAAACTCGAATTTTATTTACCTGAAGAATAAACGAAATTATAAATCGAAATTTTAGGTCCTTTATCTCTTTGTAGTAATTTAGACATAATAAATAAATTAACAATATAGACAATTATAATTATATTTTATCATTTATCTTGCATTGTCTAAATGGTACAAAGGGGATGAGGGGATGAGGAGGGTAATTAAAACCAATCAACTTGATTGGGGGATAATGGAATTGAAATAATTATCGGAAAAGAGGTTTTTTTATCTAATTAGATTTTTCCTCTTATTAAAAACAAGGACTAAAGATGAATAAGGACACTCGATGGTGGAGAAGTAATCTCCGGAATCGAAGCAAAAATACAATGTATACATTAATTAATGTAAAATAATTGGTTTAATAAAATTTATAAAAAAAAAATCGTTGTCTTCCTATTGGTCGGTGTTGTGGCGGGGATTTCAATCTTGTGCTGTGGCTGCGTTGTGACGGGGATTTCAATCTTACATATATATTTCTAAACAAAAAAGAAATTAGAAAAACATACTAAAAGTTTTCAAGGAGATAAAAAGGTAGTTTTTCAACTTTTAATGTGAAAAAATATAAAATTTTGGAAAAAATAATCGTATTGTTGTATATTTTGACTCCATTTTTATTAGATACACAAATTTTACCTGCAAACATTCTGATTAAATGTATGGATCTGCAATCAGAGAGTTTCAACTGAAAGAAAAATCTAATAATGTCACTTTATTAAAATTTAATAAAAATCATCTAACCAGAAACAAATACTTCTGGCTTCATAATACTTATTAACTTTTTGGAAAAATGAATTTATATATGGGTACCTACGTAAAGCTTTCTTCAAAATTAATTAAAAGCAAAGTTTATAGGTTCAGCTTTCGGGTAAAAAATAATGAAGATTCGAATATTTAAAAACCAATATTCATCTGATATTTACATTTTCTAAAATATTTATTATCAAAATTTTTGAAGTGTTAAATTATTTAAAAACAATATTCTGATGGAAAAGAGCTCAAAGATTATTGTGCTATTCCACTTTTGCTTCTTTGTCGTGGCGGATTACATTATTCTACATTATTAATTATCTTTTTTTATTGATTTTTTTTTTTTTTTTTTTTTTTGGCATTTTGTCCTTTCTAGCCATAAGCCAATTTACGATACTATTTATATATTTTCAACATGTGTCTTTACCCCGGGGTCAGATTTTAGCCGGATGCCTTGAGTAGGATTCGAACCCGGGTCCACTTGGTTAGCAGGCTGACACGTTACCACCTAGACTAACTCGACCCCCCTTTATTGAAAAATATCAATAGAATTATTATAGTTTACATGCGGCCAGAGGCATTTGTTTTTTCTTCAAAATGAGGCCCATTTAAGCCAAAGAGTTTGACACCCCTGTTTTAAAAAGTAATAAATTTGAAAAAATTATTAGAATTAAATTTTTTTCTATATATATATATATTTTAATGTAATCCAACGACTATTGTGGTTAAATTGGGAAAGCATGTAATTTGCCAATAAACTCTCCACGGCTTTCTTTTTACGTCAGTCCTTCAAAACCTTCAAGAATGCTCAAACATCTTCATCTCTAGATCTTCCCTACCTTCTTTTCTGTATCGCAATGGTTTCATAAGACCTTTAAGAGCTTATACTTGCGGTGTCCTTTCTTTCATAAGAAAATTAAAGCTTGAATAGAGTAGCCTGGATGATAGGCAACCAATCTGGATAAGCAAGCGAGAACAAATCGCATTTGTAGGCGTGCCCGTTAGATGTTTAATTCCAATACTAATTCTTGAGCTAATGAAAATAAAATGTGTTTGTTATACTTATATGCCTAATAGAAGATAACTGAACGAAATAGCAACCAAGACTAAATCTATGGTAGAAAAATTACACCCTAACTACTATAAAATTGATACAGACAAGATAATCAAATCGGAGTACACTCCGATGTACAAACTGTTGGATTATGGACAGGGCACTATTCTTGCGGTTCAAAAACCATTAAAGAAGGCGAGAATTATGCACCAGACCAGATTGGTCAATGCCAGAATTATATATTTCATAAAAAAGAAAATTGTACCATCTAATATGTGAATGCCCGATCTATGAGGGCCTGAGATAGCAATTTCCTAGACAACTCAATGAGCGACAGATGTATGAACACCTATTGAACCCTCTTACGGACCATGATGTTAACCGACTATATTACTATTTGGAAGGGGCCTTAAAATTGCGATAATTTGTCATTAATGAATGATTTTTGACTTGCTTTCCGGTGATGAAATGATTAATTTACTCTTTATTCTGTATATTTGTTTATTATTTCTTATTTTCTTTTGGACTTATTTATTTATTTATTGTTTTTTTTTGTATATTCTGTTACTTATATTTATTTATTTTGGATTTTTTGCACATTTATATTACATTAATTTATTTTTCGAATTTCTGTACATTTTGTATTATGTTTGTTTATTTTTGATTTTTATACATTTTATTATATTATATTATTTTAGTTTTTTTTTTGACTTTCTGTATATTTCGGAATGTGTTAATTTATTTTTCAGTTTTTGATTTTAATTCGCACATTTGTATTATATTAGTTTATTTTTCGAATTTCTGTACATTTTGTATTATGTTTTTTTTTTATTTATAACGGTTTTTATTATATTGGTTTCTTGTTTTGATTTTCTGATTGTCCATTTGCTCACTGTTAATTTATATATATTTTTTATTGTTTTGTGTCTGTTTCAATGAACTTTTTTTCATTTATTTGTAAAAATGATCTTGAAAATAATGCACAACTATTTTGTATAACAAATTTGTTCTGAACAAATAAAATATCTATCTATCTATCTAGAAGATAAATGATTAAAATAGCTGAAAAATTTAAACGCTATTTATATATTCAAAATCTGTATTTATTTTGAAATAATTTAAATAATTATCAAATTATTTTCCTCAATTTTTAAAATCAGTAAAAAAAAATAAAAAAAAAATTAAGAGCAATTAGGCTTTTTCTAATTGACTTTAAAAAACAGGAGGTTATCAATTGGATATCCATGTATATATCTAGTAGGCAAAAAAACGAATATTTTTTTATTTTTGATCTCGCACGAAAATATGTTAATTTAACATGTTTTTAAAATGCTCACCAAAATACATTATTACGAGAAAAAATATTTTTGTTTTTCTTCAATGAAAACGAAATATTCTATAATATAAATAAATAAAATATAAAGATAAGAGTAAATAAATATTATATTAATATTGATTTACTATGAGTTAAGTATTCTAGGTCACTTATTTCACATTAAAATAAGTGACCTAGAATCTCTAACTCATAGTAAATCAATATTAAATATAATATTTATTTACTCTTATCTATATTATAGATGTTTCAACTTGCAGCAACACTACAATCTCTACTAATTATAAATAAAATATATATTTTACTTCAAGAAAGTGATCCTTTTCCTGGTTCTTTTATTTGTATGGTGCCCGATTCTATACAATATTTTTATATTTGTTAATTTGTAGTAATTAATTTGTATTGATATTGGTTGTTTTGTTGTAGTTAAATTGTATTGATGTTTGATTGGCCTCGCCGCTGGGGACTTGTGCTCTAAGCGGGTCGAGAGATAAAGATTTATTTATTATTATTATTATTATTACTTATTCAGGGCTATATATATATATATATATATATATATATATATAGACAGATCTAATCGGGTAATTGAACCCTTGAGAAATAACAGATAAAATATTTCTAATTAAAAGGCTGATGATGAAGGTCAAGTTATGTAAGCATCTTTAAATGGAAGTTCTCAATGATTTTATTTTAAATTCCGAAATTAGAAAATTTAGAAAATACCTTCATCAATTATTTATTTGTTAAAAATTATAAATATTGATTACTTATTTTTAAAGATGAATGGGAAATCTAATCTGTCCATTCTAAAAGATAAGTTTTAATTTAAATGGATACATTTTAAATTTTCAGATTTTATAACTAGAATTACAGATGAATTTATGAAAATTATTATATTTAGCATTAGGAATTTCAAAATAAGCATGTTGTACACAAACTTAATCTATTTATAAACTCGTTAGAAGTCGTATAATTTAACACCTAAGATAACTAAGTAATTATTATTATGTAAGTAGGTATCTTATATAATTGAATTCGATATCTATGATAACAGAACCAAGGAATAGAGAGGTACGTATTCAAATTTATATAAAAAAAAAAATTCTGAATATGGATCTAGGAAATTAAAATTTTTAAAAATCAGCATGATAAGAGATTCACTGATTCATAATAAAGAGAGTTTGACCCACTTTTAATTAGCTGGTTTAAATTTACCTCATTTTAGAAATATGACATTAATTATGAGAAATAAACACACACACACATAAATACATTCAATTGTTTATTATATTATACAGAATTATTAATTTAAAATTTAATACTGTATTATTAATACTCTTTTTCTCAACTTTAACTATATAAATTTTAATGCTCTCTTTGATTGCTTTTTTCGAGATTATCATTTTAATTAAAATATAAATAAATAAATGTTATGGAGAGAAGAATGGAGGAAAAAGTGGAATTAAATTAAATCTTTGTTAAGTACGGTCTCAAATTAATTAAATTAATTATTTATTTCAATTGTTTTTTAATACCTAATATATTTTGTATTATAAAAAGGAGTAATGTTAAATTATATACTGAATTCGAATATTTTATTCAATTATTGATGAAGGTGAAAACACTTTTCGTTACATAGGTATTTCATGTAAAAAAGAAAAAATTATACATCAATTAACTAAGTAGTTTATTTATTTGAATTTAGTCATTTAAATTATCTAATTAGGTATATGTATATTTTGTATTCTCTAAATTACTTTAATTCCTAGTTTAAATATAGAAAAGAGAAATGAAAAATATAAATATAATTAAAGGAATCGTAGTGAGTTGGATTTGACTTTAAATTAAATACAAAGTTTTTTATTTAAATAGGCCAAACGTTTCGTTGCTGGTTCGCTAACTATTCGTGGCTCATTTATTAAACTTATTTGTATAGTAGATAAAAAAAATATTTGTTCAATTTGTTTCTTTTAATTATTTTGACGGGAAACAATTACATTGTTTTAGATGTTTTATATTATTTGATAAAATTGAGTGATTTGTAAGGATACTGTTTGAAAATGATTTTTCTGTTAGTCAAAACCCCAGACAAATAAGTTTAATAAATGAGCCACTGAAGAAGTTGCGAACCAGCAACAAAACGTTTGGCCTATTTAAATAAAACACTTTGTATTTAATTTAAAATCAAGTCCAACTCCCTACGATTCAGGTAATTATTAATCATGGACACGAATAGTGAAATATTATAAATATAATACTTGATACCAGCTGATGCCTACAAGGACTTAGGCCCGGAGGCATCTGGCCCCTGCGGGGAGCTTTTCAGAATGTCTTCGGGCATTTCCACTAATGTTTGGACCCTGTCGCCTCGGAGGGTCATTACCATAATCGCTTTTATATATGGTAAAGCAAAGATAAATATAAAATATTTTCATAATTTTAATGCAGTAAATTCATAGCGGGTCCATGATTTAATATATATATCAATAAGCTTTCATAACATGATGTCACTAATTCGTGAAGTAGTAAATAAAATAAGAAGATAAATGGTGTGGTCTTAAATGATTTTAAGTGAAAAAAAATATTTTATAAGGTGTACAAATAAGTTTCCGCCGTTTGACAAATCTGGTCCCACCAGTAAGTTATGATTAACATTGTCAGAATTAAAACTTAATTATTGTAAGGTTGTATATTTGTTAACAAAATAACCTTGAAATCTTAGTGAATTTTCATCAGTATATTATATTTTTTTGTGTGCGAAAATGTCGAGTTCATGAGCCGAATAAGCGTCATTTGCGGGAGCTTTTGATTTACTTCTTCAAATTTGAAAAAATCTGCAGCTGAGAATTGGAGAAGCATATGGTGAGGCTGTTTTAAGAGAGAGAGGTTGACGTGAGTGGTTTCAAAAGTTTAAGAAGGGTGAATTCGACATCGAAGATAAAGAACGTCCTGGAAGGCCGAAAGTGTACGAAGACGCGGAATTGAAAGCATTATCAGACTAAGATTCATGCCAAACGCAATTTCACATTGGTTGAAATCATTGGGAATGATTCTAAAATAAGGAAATTCGGTTCCATATGAACTGATGCCGAGAAACGTTGAATGCCGATTTTTCACAAAACCCGTCAAAACCTTTTTGGAAACACTCAATTGGGAAGTTTTATCCCACCCGATATATTCACCAAAAATTGGATCGATTCGTGGATCGCTTCAAAAGTTGAACAATTTTTTCGACGCAGGATTCGTACAATGCCCGAAAGATGGAAGAAAGAAGTGGCCAGCGATAGAAAATACTTTGAATGATACATGTGTAACCAATTTTTTTTCATTAAAGCCTAAAATTTTGGGGAAAAAACGGTGGAAGCAAAGTTGTACACCTTGTATTTCTATATAAATCATTGTTTGAACATAATAATTTATTTTATTTTATATATTTTTTGATTTTTAAGAAATCCAGTTATTTTTAATTTAAGATAAGAAAATAAATAAGAAGTTAAAAAAGAATGTATTAAATATTTATTAAATGAATATATAGAGAGGAGATGGATTCTATTTAATTTTGGTGTCCCAGTTGGCATTGGATGTGGTTAATCGCCTCGATTGATTTAGTCTGGTATTTTGCATACGTCAGGATTAGTTAATTCCACCCGGGATGAAATTGTTTGTTAGGGTGGTAAATGAAAAGAGAAAAGTGCCAGCAAATCGCGTGAAAAGAGAGGAGAGGGGAGAATTTGCGAAATTTAATTTAATTTAAATACAACACGGCGCCTTTTGATTTTTGTTTTTTAATTACTACTTGTTTTTTACAGAGGCGAGAGGATTAATATTCTACCGCATATATATACTATATACCAGTGGCGATCGGCCCATAGATGCTTTGGATGCGGTGCATCCCTAAAATTTCAAACATTTAAAGTATTTTCATAAATATATAAGGTCAAGAGGATCTTTAGATTTTCAAATTATTATCCGTTATTTCAAATATTTCGATAAAAAAACATTTTTACTTTATCCAATGCGAAGCATGGGAGAAAGTATTGGAATCGCTCTCGCGGCTAGCGCGACTTCAAAGGGTCCTCAGGTAAAGACTACGGAACCCATGGACTCAATTAAGGTCACAAATTGAAGTATTCAATGAGATTGAATTTTAGCACGTGACGGTTTTGCCAAAAATTACCTGGGATCTCTGCCGAGAGGCCAAAAAGTGCGATTTTTTGGAAGTGCGTGCGGATGGATGGATGGATGGATGTGTGTGTTATCGTTTTTTTCGTCCACGAATTTTTCCACACCATTGCACCGAATGAATTAAAATTGAAAACCTACCAGTATTTTAACAAAATGAAGCGCTGATTAGTTTTTGAGTACATATCGGTCCACAAACATTAGTACTTTATTTCCAGTACTTTTTAGTTTTTTCTAAATATCTTGAAAATGACTTAACCAATTTTGATGAAATTTAATATCCTAATTAAGTACCTTGGGACCCACAAAAAAGGTTAAATAAAGTTTTTAGTAAAATTATATTTTAAAGTACTTTACTCTAGAACATTAATATTTCAAATGAATTTGGATAAAGTTTAGCTGCAGTTTATTTTGTTTTGAAAAGTATATTGGTTCTCGAGATGAAATAAAATTGTTGCATAGTTTCAAAGTACAATTAAAATGAATGATTTTCCGAAAAGGGTGCTGATAGAAGGTTTGAAGTCCATGCTTGGTATAGTCTAGTTTAAGAATGTTAAAGACAATTCCACCAGTTTGAGTCGAATAAAAAAATGTTCTAGCTGAGGAACTAGTAAATAGAAAATGATTCGAGAAACTTTGGACTAATCTATTTCTAAAAACTCTCAATATATAAGATCGGAAATAACTAAGAGTGTTATAGATAAGTCATAGCTTGCTTATAGCAATAGAATTAAAAGAAATTTAAGATTTTCTTATAGTACAGGCTGATTCATTCTGGAAGATGGTCGATTTCCATCTCAGGGACTGTAGAGTTTAAATCACAAGAATTAATTTCTTACTCCTACCCTCACTCACACAAAGCAGTATCCATTTGGGGCGAAGGTCCCAAAATATAATTTAAAAAATCTAATGTTAAATTTGAAAAATAACGAAAATTATGCCGTATTCGATGGAATTTGGAAAAAAAAGAAAATTAAAATAAAATTTCAAAAAAATGAAGGATACTTTCATGGAGATCATCACCTGGTTGAAAAGTCCCCGCCCGCAATATATACTCGTATATAACATGGTTTCAGAAGATAATTAATGAACTCAATTAATCTGTGAAAATGACATAAATATATAGAGCAGGCGAGTCTAACCTTTCAGCTTCCCTGGGTCACATTGGAAGAATACGGGTTATTTTGGGCCAAACATAAAATATAACGCCAATGAGTGCTTATGAGCAATAAATAGATAAATAAATATAAATAGAATATAAATAGAATTCTACTAAATATAATATATAACTTAAGATTTATTCCAATTTTTTTTTTTGCTAAATTTTATTAAACCAATTATTTTATATTAATTAATGTATACATTGTATTTTTTTGCTTCGATTCCGGAGATCACTTCTCCACCATCGAGTGTCCTTATTCATCTTTAGTCCTTGTTTTTAATAAGAGGAAAAATCTAATTAGATAAAAAACCTCTTTTCCGATAATTATTTCAATTCCATTATTCTCCAATCAAGTCGATTGGTGTAAACCTCCAATCCAAATCCCTATCAAGATTTATTCCAATAGGAATTTTTTTATTTTAAAAATAAAGTCAGCATATAAAATTAGTGAGATGTTTGTCATTGTTTTTGAAACATTAATTAATCCGTCGATTTAGTTCAAAGGAATTCTAAGTGAGTTCTCAAGGTGCTCATCAAATATTTTGGATCTAGCTTCATACTTAAACCATAAAATAGTTGATTGAATAAATATAATTATTTAAGAATCATTTTATGAATACCTCATTGCTAAAAACGTGTTAAATTCATAAATTAATAGCAAGTTAAAATTATTGTATTTTTATTAATATCACTGGTATTTTTAGTCGCAATCTCATAAAAGTTTGTGATTTTTTGAAGGGCCACATTGAGAGCGGTCTTGGGCCGCATTCGCATTATGCAAGCCTCGTGTAGGTTATACATCAGGATGATTCATAACAAGTGTAAAGAAATTTAGGATATTTTTTGGATGGGGTCATTTTAAAGAAAAAATATTATATGATCGCGTGTATATTGAATTTTTTTTTGCTTTTAATCAGCCGATAAGCCAGTTAGCGATACTGACTCCATGAAAAATAATATTTTTTTTTTTATTAAAAAAATATTTTTTAGAAAAAAAAACCGACTTCAAAAAAATTAAATGCACTAAAAGGTATAAATTAATTTTCTAATTTCATTACACCCCAAACGTACTAAGTAAGATCCGTCGAGTGCGATTCATAAAATGTATCATTGGTACCGAATTCAAAAAGTGATTTCATGGAAAAATTTCGTTGTTTAGTTGTAATTAAATTAGATAATTATTTTATACCTTTTAGTGCATTTAGTTTTTTTGAAGTCGTTTTTTTTTCTAAAAATTATTTTTATTTTTCTCTTTTTAGTGATGTTTACCATGCGTCGCAGGTAGATGGGTAGGGCTTTTGTTCTCACATCGCCATCGGGTCGTTCGACCTTTTTTTATTTATAAAAGATTTTATATTTGCTCAAAAGAATAGAAGATTTCCCTTAATTTCATTGATCATATTCAGAACTTGGCCAAATTAATATGGGACCAATCGAAAGGTATCCCCTTTCTAATAAATGAAAAATGATCGAAATTGGTCCACATTGTAGGAGAGAAATCAACGAACAAACATAAAAAAAAGAGTTTTTAAGGAATTTGGTGTTGGTACTTGGTGAAACATTTTTTAAAATTAATGTGAAACCTACCAAGTATTTTTATCCAATAATTATAAAAAAAAGACATTCCGTTGAATTGATAACCTCCTCCTTTTTTAAAGTAGGTTAAAAAAGACTGATGATGTAGGCCAAGCCTTCTAAACTATAGTCTCAAACAAATAAATAATATAGTAATATATACATATATATATTTGATATATATGTGTGTATTTTTATTTGCATAAAGCAGAGGACAACCTCTTTGTTTTTCTATATGAAATTTTTTTTCACCTTATGCATCGTTCTATGATACAAACGACACTACCAACTTATCGATTATACAGCTTTTGACCCCTATCATTAAAAATATATATACCTACTATATAATCCAAAAACAGTTGGCATGCTTATGTAATAAGTGAGACAAAGACAGCTTCCCAACCAACCCTTTCTTTATTAATCAAAGAATATTCTCGTTTCATAAAAATCTCTCATTAAAAAAAAAAAAAAAAAATGATGGAATTTTTTCTCAATTTCACCTTTGATGTTATTTAAAATTTTATTCAGAATTATTCATTAATAAACTGATTTTTTTAACATTATTTTTCTTTTGAATATTACACATTTATACATGTTCTAGTAGTATATGTAATCGTAATTTTAAAAGAAATGAATGCAAATTTACCAAAGTATTATATAATTAGCATATTTCAAATAAATTATACATTCCGAATGAAGAGAATAAGGGGTGCTGCGCGGGATTGGGACAGATCAAATATAATTCTAGCTCATTTTATATTATAATAATGCTGCATATATGTACATAGTCGACTCAGTGATGAAGGAAAATCATTTTGGAAATCAAAGGGTCTATTTAAATCAGGATTTATATATGCCGTAGATATATATCAGTGGCCTGCGGTCCATGGATTATTAGATGATAAATAAGCTGACGTGTTCTGATGTGGCCATACACTTGACTTTACCATACAACCTGGGCCCTAAAATTATTTATAATCATATAGGGGGGGAGGGGGTTATTTTTTGCATTTTTATACTTCTGGAGTCCCACTGATTATGTATACAAAATTTGGTTGAGTTTGGTAAATGGGCAAGATTTTCATTTTTTGACCCTATCCCACCCCCCATTTTGGGCGGTTCTTTTTTCCATTTTAGACTTCTGGGGGTCCACTGATTATGCATCCAAAATGTGGTTGAGTTTGCTCAAATGGCCTAGATTTTTAATTTTTAACCCCCCTCCACCCCCCTTAATTTTGGGTCGATATGCACCAAAATCTAATCAACTCTTAATCTCAATGGACCAAAACTACGTGTGAAATTTGGTTTCGATATTCACACTAGTTTTTGAGCTAGCTCGTCCACAAAAATTTGGTAACGCACAGACTAACAGACAACCAAACTAACTAACAGACATTTTGACAAAACAATTATTATCTCAAAAAATATAATTTTTTCGATGTTCACTTATTAGGGCTTTTTTGTAGAGTGAAATGCCAAGGTGGCTCAATTTTTTTAATCAAAATAGTTTAAGCGGTTTTTGAGATATTTCGAAAAAAAGACGAAAAAAAAAACACTTTTTTCATGCACGATTACAATACTTGACCATACCCTGTATTGTAAAGTAATACCCTGTATGGTAAAGTAAAAAGACGATTTTGAATTAGTGTGAAACAAAATAAGTAAAGAAAGTTTAATCGAAAAAGAATAGATAGTGAATGTGTAGAAGATAGGAAAATGATGAATGAATTTGATTATTCTAAAATTTTAGAACTCTTTCAGAAAATACAACTGATCGACTTCTGGATATCGAAAATTTAAAATGTATGGAACTTTTTTTAGAAAATTTAAAAAAGAATATGAAAATAATTTTCCAAATTTCTTATTTAGACTATCCGCTTTGTCTTAAAAATATCACTTGAAAAAAATCGAATGTCTTAATAAATTTGAAAAATAAAAATGCTATTCAATATTATAGATGAATTTTACAAAAAAGAGCCAGGAATAAATTACAATTTAAAAAAAAATCAACTGGTGTGTTCATCACACGACTTTCACATTTTTATTTATAATAAGTAAAAGATAAAGACTTTTTATCTCTCTTTATCCAAAAAAAACAACATTTATCTAGAGTTTTGGCATACTTTGATGAGGAAACATTCTTCATTCATGCAACATGAATTAAATATGCAGTTTTGAGAGATACAAATTCCTCTCACTGCTTTATCCTTTAATTAAACGTTTATGGTGCATTGATGGATTTTCTAATTGGTACAATTTACATCTCACTGTGCGAAAATAAAATTTTATATTAAATGAAATTTTTCCTTTTTTTTTGTTTATTGAAGAAGTAATTACCGAAAAGTCATTAACTAGAATAAACATTTTACGAGCGAGGGTTTTAAACAATAATATATTTTGCTAGAGGGAAACAAGAGACAAACAAACATTAAACATGTTTCGATTTCATTCTACCGGAACAGTATTATGTTTCTGTACTGTGATATAGGATATCTAAAATTTGATTTTTCGCTTCTAAAAAATATATATAATTCTATATTTTGTTTTCAAAAAAAAATAAATCAGAAAATTATTAAATTCATTTTTTATTTAATTATAAAAATTTTAAATTTCTAATTGAATTTAAGTGGCTCCACAAACGCCTGTGAAGAATCAATGATTAATGTCTGGAAATTTTCACAATGTTCCAAAAAAATAATACATTACGGACTATTTAATTCAGGTCTAAATAGGAGGGTACTTTCCACTCCAGCCAAAAAAAATTTCATCGAGTTTTTAGCAACAAAAAATCTGACTGCTCTAAGAGTAGGTGAAATGAAAAATTTCTTTAAGCTGCAACAAAATCGAGTTTCATCTCACAAATCATCGTTACGTTTCATTTGTTTTTTTTTTAACAATTTTTCTTACTCTAATTTCTAAATTTAACATTGAATATATTTTTTTAATTTGACTTATTTTGACCTGGCAATGAAGCCTTTATTACGTAGGGGTAGTTGGAGGATCAAAATAAGGGTTAATAATATTATTTTCCTAAAAATTTTAAAATTTGTATCCGGCACCTGAACAAAACAGGAGTGAACTTTGCTCTCTCGCCAAAATAATTTTCATCGACTTTTTATAATAGCAACAAAAATCTGACTGCTATAAGAGTAGGTGAAATGAAAAATTTCTATAAGCTAGTAGAAGGATTTCCGTAACAAATATACGATTGTGACGTCATTTCGTTGCGATTGAAATCCTTTGAAAAGCGATGAAACCATGAAACCATTAACGTTTTAATTATTAAAAAGGGGGGGGAGAGTTGTTATTTATTTGTTTATTATTTTTGGAAAAATTTTTAATCATAAATAGCTATATATTATAAAATCGATCAGAGGCATAAAAAAATATAAAAAAACAACTCAATTGAGAGAACACCAAAACATCATTAATATTTCAAAAACAAAAACTTTTTTTTCTGATTAATTGTATGAGTTTGAGTTTTTAATAAATAATCCAATCTATTTCATCTATAGGTATAAAGGAAAAATTTAGGTCATAAAAAAGTTCCAGGTATTTTTTATTTTTCGATACAAATTCCTTTGAGAGTTAAACTGAGAGATAGAGAGGGAGAGATAGAAAGAGTTTGGATCAATTCTGATCCTATTGGGAAATGACATAAAATAACATTTTTTTGTTTTGTTTTTGTTTTATGTCCTTTGAATCTAATCAGACACTCTAATCCTATACAATTTGATAATTACAGGGGAATTAATAAAAAGGGTAATCAGTAGAAATCACTAATATCTATATATCTAGCTTCATATATTATACAGTCCATTAGTGATGAGTCACATTCATATGGTAATGCTAGGCTAGCGTTAGGTGTTTTAAATCCATTGAAACTGCGTTCTAAGTAATAGATTTTGAATGTATTACTTTTTAAATAATTAGAAATCATATTTATAAAATTTATATTTACTATAGGTAATAATCACAGATCCGAGAAATTTAATTTTTGAAAAATTCTAGGATTATCGTGTACTATTCGGATTTCTACACCCAGGTAGAAATTGGTCTCAAAAAAAAAAAAAAAAAAAAAAATATCATATCACAATTGTTTGCCAAAATTTGAAATTTATTCAATCCATTCAAACCCCCATAACTTACAAATTAAGAAATTAAGATTTTTTTTAATTTTTCAGCGTAATAAATAAATTTGAATTAAAAAAAAAAAAAAAAAATAGAATTATTTTTACAGGCCAAAATAGATGCAGCTCCATTTATTTCTATATGACTTTCTCTTTTCAAATCCTTAAATCTTGTCAAAAATTAAAATTTTGGTATTTTGTTATTAACATTATTCAATGCTCTAATAAATAGATAAGTATATGATCTAAAAAAATATTTAAAAAAATACATAGACGTATGTTTAAAAGGCAAAATAGAAAGCAGTCCAATTCTTCCTGTTTTTAATTCTTCAAATCCCCAAAACTTAATCAAAAAATAAGATATTCGTATTTTTTTTCTGAAATGTGCCAATAAGAAAATAATATTAAAAAAATAAAAAATAAAATAAATAAATAAAAGAGGTATCTTTACAGTCCAAAATAGATCCATTTCTATTCGTTTTTCACTTTTCAAATCCCGAAAACTGATTCAAAAATTAAGATTTTATTATTTTATTATTTATATTTTTCAATGAGTCAAAAATAGATTTGAAGTAAAAAATAAATCTTATAAAAAACTCATAAAAGTATTTTTACAAGAAAGAGTAGTTAATTTCTTCACGTTTTTAACTCTTCAAACCTACAAAATTTAATCATATATGCGCTAATAAGTGGATATGATTAAAAAATTCCAATAAAAAACATAAAGAAATATTTTTACTGGTCAAAATAGGGTACTACTTATATAACTCTACCGTCATTAGTTCTTTTTTTTTGTAAAAAAATGTAATGTAATATTTAAAAAATCAATTAATTTTTGGATTCAGAACCAAACATCTAAAGGAATCACATAAAATTATTCGAAGAACCTTTTATTGTAGATCTGTGTAATTATTAATATTAAAAATATCATCAGATTTTTCTCAAAATAATCTGACTAAAAACCAATGAATACAGTTTGTTGGTATTTGAAATCATCCAAATTAACTTCAAACAGGTCCATCGTGACCTCACATACAGTAGAGATCTAGTATTTTTGCAGGCCATAGTTTACAAGAAGTTATTATTTTCTAATAAGCGTTAACAGCACCTCTCAGAGAATTTCACTAGGGAAATCATTTAATGCATATTTAAGGACAAATATAGTCGAAGTAGTAGTTAATCCCATGGTCGTTTGCTATGTACCTCACTTAAAATACAGATCACATGAATAATTCAGACAGTTTGCAGGCAACCACGGGATTAACTACACCAACTATACCAAAGAAACGAAAAACGAGAAATTAAATATGTAAACCAACAAAAGTGGGAGAAAGTTTCAAGTTTGGTGAAGTCAAAACTTGGGTTTAATTTTGTTGATTCAAAACATTCTGGTCATAAATTTTCAGTATGAATAGGGTTAAATTAAAAATTAAATGATTTTTAACTTTTTTGTTACAGTGAGAGATATTATTATTAACAATTTTAATACTATAAATACTTCGTTCGATATTATATATAACACTATATAGTGTTATCTTAGAAAAACAAAACAAAAGATTCAGTCGACAGTTTAGATACTCCAAAAGCGAAGCATCAAACTGACACGATATTGTTATATTGGAGAAAGTTTGAGAGATAAAACCTGATAATATCGAAGTATAAATTGTAGTAGTAAATTATTTTTGAGTAAATTTCAAAAAATCATTTAAGTATGTTAGCAAATTTATAGCGTTGCTCAGTGAGATTTTACAATTTAAGTTAAATTAATCCACATATATCGGTAAGAAAAAATATTCAAATGAAAATGCATAAATGCCAGTGGCGTGCATGGTACATCCCTAAAATTACAAACATTTAGAATATTTTTATAAATTCAGAAGAATCTTTAAATCTTCAAATTATTACCCGTTATTTCAAATGTTTCTATAAAAACATTTTTTTGTTTTGAAAAGTGTATTGGTTCTAGAAATAAAATTGTTGCATAGTTTCAAGTGCAATTAAAATGATTTTTTTTTTCGAAAAGGGTGCTGATAGAAGTTTTCAAGTCCCTGCCTGGTGTATCTTTCCGTTCAAGCATATCAAAGACAAGTTCAGACGAGTTTTAATCAAATAAAAATTGTTTTCGAGGAACTATTAAAATAGAAATAATATAAAAAAATGAATAAATAAAGATGATTCGAGAATCTTTGGAGTAATCCATTTCTGAGAACACTCAATATATAACCGCCACTGCTAAATGCATATATTTTAAAACATCATCTCAGAGTTTTGATTTTTCAGAATTTACACTATTTGAAGAATTTTATATTTCAGGTTTATTCCTCATCTCTACTAAACGGTTAAAAATACTTTGACAATTTTTATTGACATCTTTTAACATAAACCTTGTAAGGTACAACAAATATTTTTCATTTTTATTTTGAAATTTATGTTTTAGAGCTATCTTAACTAAAAAGAATATAACAATCAAAACTGATAGTATTTTTTGAAAATATCTGAATTTAAGGGATATTAATTTGGAAATTCTAATTGAAAATTTTAACTCAAAATAAAATAAAAAAATACTGTCATGTTCAAGACTTCTTTCACTTTGGTTATTGTCCGGTTTAGTCATTCTCCGAAAAGAAAGAATTCTTAAAAATGCCGCAATATACTTATGGGAGAACAATATCAGAAAAATTAATTTAAAAAAGATATAGGTATTTAGGTAGTTGGAAAATGAAAAATGCATCTAAGGGTGAAATAAATAAAAAAATCATTATATGGAATATCATAAAGGCCAGTTAGACGAGAAATTAATAGCTTTACTAATTGCCATCTATTTTTTCACGTCGAAATTGCCACAAATTGATATATTTTTTGTTATTAGTTTAAATGGACCTTAAGGAATAAAGGGTGTGAATATTTTAAACAATGCGCAAAAAAATTCATTTTGATTGTTAATTCCGCCCCATTATTCTTTTAATTATTTTTAAATTAAAAGTGGAAAAAAAGATCGAATATATTGGCCCATCAATCAGCAATTTAAAATCAGCAAAAGAATAATTGGCTTGAATTAGCAAATAAATAAATCCGCCCTTTATTTTTTAATTTGATTATTTTTGGGAAAAATAACAATTCAAAACAAAAATCTAATAAACCTATACTTAATTGAAGTAGGTACAAATTATCGGAATGAAATAGGTATATAATAATCTTATGAGTCAGGTTGTAAGTGATTTTATCTTAATGGCGTTATAAAAGCTCGAAAGTCGATGATTATCACTTAATTGCGACGAAAAGTTCAGAATTGAACTAGACATGCTAATAATTAGTTTCACTTACATAAAAATGCAAGTAGAAGTATATTGAATTCGACTCAAAAATTCGACGAGTTTTTAAGGGAAATACATTTTTTTGAGATTCATATGAGTAATTTAGAGATATGTTTATATTTCATAAATGGTAAATAAAAAAATTATTAAAATTAGAAATTTATAAAATTTCTTCATTAAAGATGAGGTATATAGAGTCAGTCACTTGTGTGGAAAAAGGTGTAAGCTTCCCATATTTAGAGATAAAGTATTTTTTTATAAATACAATTTTTTCTTTTTTTTTAAATTGTGTTATTATTTACTTTTAACAGTTTTTATTTATAAAAAATTCCTACATCTATAAAAGTGAAGAATCGTACATCTTTTTCCAGTGACTCTACATACCTCATCTTTAGTGAAGGAATTTTATAATATTGAGTCTAATCAGTCTCTCATTAGAAATTTATCTTCAAGATTACTTGAAAAGCGCAAAGCGATATAATGCTCAAAAATTCAACCTCCATCGTGATTTTATAATTTTTGTCATTTTCCTGAAATAGGAATAGTGATTTTTTTATACCTAAATAAGTTTATTGATGTGTGTGAAATGTATCTTAATATAAATTTTGCAAAGGGGAGTTATTTTTTGTTGGGAGTTTTTGAGAAATTTTTTGAGGTTATTGTAATTTATGTTTCTGTCTCTATATCACATAATCTATGAATTTAAAACAAATAAAATTTGAAAGTTAAGCTGTTTATAAGCCGAACGATTAAGCACTTAGATCTCAGATTCTTCTTCTTTAAGTACCGGTAATATCAGGTCTCCCTGAAGTTTTGGCTCCTCTCCACATATACCTGTACTGAATGTGTTTAGCTGTTTTCCACAGATATACGGGACCTACTTTTTAACACCGGTTCTGAACGGCTAGTTTGGAGAGGTTACTAGGCAATTATACTCTTGGTAGCTTGCCATTGCTTTCCAAGAGGAGACGACTGCAAATATCTGCCGAACCAGCGTATTTCAGGCCAGCGTCCCGACACTAACCACTGACCCACAGTCGCCTCTAGATCTTAGATTACCTGAAGTAATATTTTATTTTTTGGGATTTTAAATTTTTACCTTTTTTCAATAAAAATAGGAAGAAATGTTATTTAAATTATAGTATTAATCTTTAAAGTTGCTGAGGAAGTATCGGGTTTTTGGCCAGAATAATAACTAAATCGGATCTTTTATCGTGTTATTTTTGAGCGAAAACAACATCTTCTTCTCAGAAATTCAAAATGAATCTTTAAATCGTATCGCATTTGGAATTTTCTGAGAGAAATAATATATGTATTTGGAATATTTTTAATAATCTAGTCAAATATAGGGATAAAGTATTAAACATACTATTTTTTTTTCTATTTATATAAATGAGATTTTTTAATGGTTTTGCTGGGTGTAATTGGGATCAAACTAGTCGTCTTAATCCGAAAACATCACAACTATGATATTTGCAGCTCAAGCTAGATATCGTCTAGGAAAAGCATTGGAAGGCTTCACTTAAATTTCTTTCCGGAAATACCTCTTTACTCTATATGTTTGAGGTTTTAACAAAAACTGAGTAAGAACATTTCTTTTTTAAATTGGAGGTTTTATAATTAATTATTATTTAATATGTGTTAATTTTATCACAATTACGAAAGAGGGTTATTTAAGTTTATTTGTAAATTGGAGGTAATGTTTTATTTATAGCGGTTTTAACGACTTTTCCTGCTCTGGAATCCTTAGAGTGTAAATAATATTGAATATCTAATTTCTGGATTGAGGTTAATAACAGGTTGATTTTTAATAAATCGATTAAAATAGCGGAGAATAGGTACTAACTTTATTTCAATTACTTAATATATAGAAGGGGTGATAGGATTAGTTTCGTGAAAAATCCAAAATTGAGATTTTAATAGATCTCTAGGTCCTCTGAGTAAAAAATAGGTAACCAATAATTTTTTTTTCTTCAAGTTTTGAGTAATTCATAAAAGTGACGTAGGTTGATTTTTTAATTTATTATTTTTTCTTATTTAGAGAACTTTATTCCAAGCTTTTATAATAGCGCCTGGAGCACCGAGCGATGCTCTGTAACTTTTTGCCTCTAATTAGCTTAAGTTTTAAATTTCAAGGCTCTGCGACTTACCAAAGACGAGATATGAACGATTAAAATATTTATTTTGCGACATGACTAATTTACACCCCTTCCTTTATTTCAATCGGATTAAAATTTATACACGACTAATAACGTATGAGACTTGATAAATTCACTAATTTTTAGCGAAATCGTTAGAGCCGTTTTCGAGAAACCGATTCTCTATATATACAATAATTGCTCGTTTAATATAATAAGATTTTCAAAATTTATCAAAAAATGCTAAAAGTCGTTAAAATAAATGAGTGAGCAGAATGCCCTATCGGTTAAATAAAAAAAAAAAGATTCAATGAATAATATCGGTAAAAATGATATTTTCTGAGAAATTAATTATATTCGGAAAAATGTGGTCCCTAACAAGGGACGAATTTTGATTTACACGCTTTTCGGACGATTCTATAATCTTTTTGTTTGTTTTTCTATCTAATATAAATTTTATTAAATAAATAATATTATAATTCGTTTAAAATGAATTATTTAATAGAAATTCGTCCCTTGTTAGGGACCACATTTTTTTTATTCTATTTTTATAAGCTTCGATTTTTCACTTGGAAGACTGTTTTGCAGTGAATGAGTAGGAGTAGTTGGGATCAAAATGGGCCGCTCACGACGCAGGGGTGGTGGGGGGTTGTATTGCGGATTCTGACAGCAGCGAGTTTCAAGCGAAAGGCCGCGTTGACGTACGTTATTGACATGGCTCGGCCGTGCGGACGCAAGCATGCTAGGGGGATGTACCTGAAATCTTGGTGGCAGCGGTGGGAGGCGGAGGCTCAGGTTTACTCTCAGCCGATTGCGGGGGTACGACGTTGTCCGGCTGGGCTGGGGGTGCAGCAGCCTCGTCTGCGGCCATGGCTGCTGGGTTGTCGACGGAGGCAGAGGATCAGTGAACGGAGGCCACGGGCGCACTGGTCCAGCCTCCGCCGCCGCCGCCGCCGCTCATCCACCCCTCGCCGCCCCCGGCCCTGCTGCCCTGCCTGGCAACCGTTGCTAGGGCGCCCGCCGCCGCCGGACCCGGGCAACCCCCCAGCCCTCTCTCTTAACCAGGGCACCCGACAAACACACGCGCCCTTTCCGAATTCTGCCACTGCACTCGCTAACCCTCTCCTTCTTGCGGGCACCAAGAATTCTCAAAGATTGACATTTCCGATTTTTGATAAATTACATTTAAAAAATTAAAATTCAATTGGGGAAAAAGTAAAAACTTTTTTAATACCTGGTACGCTCTCCAACTAGAAATAAATTAAAGACATAATAAACTACTGAGCCACAGGAGTTTTTTGACTGGTTATAATGGTGTTTCACAAAGAGGAAATAAAAATTAAAAAAAAATTATAATTTTTTTAATTATATTTTGAGATTTTTTTATTTATCTCTATACATATTTCGAGTTACGAGCCCTTTATCAGGAGGTTTAACTAAAGACTGAATATAAGAATGAAGGGCTAGTAACCCGAAATATCTATGGAGATAAAAAAATCTCCAAAGTATAATTTAAAAAAATTTAAATTTTTTTTTTAAATTTATATTTCCTCTTTGTGAAACACCACTATAACCCGTCAAAAACTCCTGTGTTTAATATGTTTCAATATAAACCAACACCGCTTTCCCTAAATGTTATAAACTATTTAAATTTAGCGAACGAAGAAAAGTTTATTTTTATTACAGACAAAAGGATCAGCCGGGGAGGCGCTGGAATATTTAATTGGTTATAAACTATGTTACTAGATTTTTGTTTGTTTTAAATTTAATTAAATAGAGATAACTTTAATTTCTTATATAGTAGGTGTTAAATAAAAAGCTTATTTTTCAGAAGTTTTTTTAAATTAATCTAAATGGTAGTTTTTAAAAAACTGCTAAAAAATAAGCCTTTATTTTAACACCTATAAGAATCTTCAGCACCACCGTGAATTAAGATATTTTAATTTCTTAATTAATATTAAAATAAAAATTATTTGTAACAATCTTTAATGGGCTTGAAAATAGTTTGATAACATTTATCGGCTATTATTACTCACGACGTTTCTAGAGTCGTTTTCAAGTGCAGGTTGAAATTGTAAAATAGATTGAAAGGAATTTTCAGTTAGTATCTTCATCGGATGAAGTTCATCCAGCACTTGAAAACGACTCCAGAACTTCATTTTAAGCAAATGTGTATGAAAATTTCCAGAGATGCTCATAAATTTTTACCCAGCGAAAATTATTTTTATTTAATTATTACATAATTACTTATAACAAATTAAATGAACTGAAATTAATATAGAAAATTAAAATAAATTAATTATATTTTTTGGAATTTGTAAGTACATAATTTTGTTTTAAAACAGGCTAAAACAAAGTATATTTGATCTCGTTCTTTTATCTTTATAGGGACATCTTATCATTGTAATTTAAATGGATAGTTTCATTTAATTTTTTCTTTTCAAGGGACAATTTTGAATTAGCAGGCCCCCCCTTACTCCGCCAAAATAATAATAATAAATAAAAAGTATTTTTCATGAATCTACAGAATATTATATAGTAGTAATAATAAAGGTTTATATAGGCGCTATGAAATTAATTTTATTTAAATAGACAAATAATAATTAAATTGTTTAAAATATAAATCATCATTTTATTTAGAGAAGAGGAATGAATTAAAGAAACAAAAATCATGTAAATATAATTTAATAAGCCCAATGAGCAAGTAATTTAAGGATTATAAATCAATAAAAAAATATGAATAAAAATACCTATAGTCTTCTGAAAAGAATTTCAAAGCTTCAACAGCAAAGTGGTTTTTTGTTTCGTTTTAATTTGATTATAACTTATGGAGTTAATTATTTTATGAATTTACACCCTTCATGTAAATCGATTCGAGTGGAAGAATAAATGAGAACTCAAAAATGATAAACACCCTTTAAAAAGACAGAGAGCGAAGGGTTGTTTTCCCTCTTTCTAACATTAACCCCTTTCAACACTGACCCTTCCTTCATACGTTTCTACAATAACAAAGCACCCCCAATCTTTTACTTTCCCTTACATAGAGTAATGGAATGGCTTTAAAGATTAGGATTCAAGTTTTCACCGGAAAAAAAAAACGTTTTGACAGCCTCTGAATCGAATAAGTCCATTTTCAGTATTTTTCTTTGTATTCCAGTTACTTGAAAAAAGTAAATCTCAGGACAATGAAATTTAAAACTTAAGTTAGTTATCGATCCCAGATAACACTTCGAAGTTTTGATTTAAAATATAAATTCGGACCTAAGTTTTAGGTTAAATGTTTTTGTAATTTTCTCAAAAATAGCTTAAGTAATTGTTTTGATTTTAATATTTTTTTTATCTATAAGATTTATAAAACTATTATATATCTGAAAGGAGTATGAATATATGAAAATACATAGTCTCTTAAAAGTTTCGCCTCATTTTCGTCCTGACACAGCTACAGAGATGAGACTCTAGATATGAATCTAGAAGTATTTTTTTTTCCTATAATCTACAGCATTGTGATATTTTTTGTGTGGAAATAGATTTATTTAAATAAGTGGAATCGTGTGAAAAGGAGAATTATATTATATCATTTTTTCAAAATTTTGATTAATAATCGATATAAGGCTCAAAATATTTAAAAGAGATCAGGTGTTGTTTGTATGACAGGCTGCTCTAGTATTGATATTTTTTGTGTGGAAATAGATTTATTTAAATAAGTGGAATCGTGTGAAAAGGAGAATTATATTATATCATTTTTTCAAAATTTTGATTAATAATCGATATAACGCTCAAAATATTTAAAAGAGATCAGGTGTTGTTTGTATGACAGGCTGCTCTAGTATTGCCATGAGAAACTCGGGCATGCGTCTCTTAAGTCGTCCAATTTTGTAAAAATCAAAAAATAAGAATAACAAAATTTAGATTTTTAAAAAATTATAAAAAGTGGCAAATTATTAAAAAATAAACAAATAATTTAAAATATAAATCAAATAAGATGTGATTAATCTCTTTTTCTGTGCGCAAAGAAAAGCGAATTGAATATTTAATTTTGAGTGGTGAGGGGGGGGGAGGAATAATTATCAATATATTTAATGTTTCTTAATTTAAAATCAATTGGAGTCTTTCATTTCAAAATTCGAGTTCAAATTATATTATATTAAAATTATATTTCAAATTTGCCGCAAATATACCGAAGGCATCAGCGCTCCCTGTCGGCAGCATTCTCTGAGCGTTGTTACAAATTAATCTAGGCTATTATATATAGTATGTACAAACATTGAAGAATGCTTAGACCTCAGCTCCGACCACACACCTGTGATCGCAACAATAAGCCCCACCCTAATAAAAATAAAAACAACTCCCATGCTATGCAATAAAAAGACGAATTGGACGAAATTTCAACAAACCATAGATAACAAACTAAATATTAAAATGCCACTAAAAACAAAAGAAGATATCGAAACTGCAATCGAACACTTCAACAAAACCATTCAAGATTTAGCACACACTTCCACACCAAAAACAACAACCAAGGAAACCACCTTTAACTATTCAATCGAAATTAGAAAAAAGCTAGAAGAAAAACGAAAGCTTAGAAAAATTTGGCAAAGAACTCACTACCCTCCAGATAAATTAAACTTTAACAGAGCCTCAAAAGAACTAAAAAACCTAATTATTAAAAACAAAAACGACACTCTACAAGACTTCCTCTCAAAATTATCTCCTCAAGGTAATAATGAACACTCAGTTTGGAAAGCAACAAAATACTTGAAAAGACCTAAAACATTTATATCACCTATTAAATCAAACGTCAATACCTGGGCCAGAACAAACGCTGAAAAAGCAGAAGTATTCTCGAAATTCTTAGAGGAAACCTTCAACCCCTTTTCCCAATCCTGTTCAAAAGAAGAAAACACAGAAATAGAAGAATTCCTATACTCCCCTTTACAATTATCAATACCCATCCGACCTTTTTCAACAAAAGAAATTGAACAGACAATACAAATCCAAAACAATAAAAGAAAATCACCAGACTATGATCTCATTACAATGGAAATCATAAAAAAAACTACCTAAAAAAGGCCTGACCTTCCTCAGAGATCTGTTCAACTCTTTAATAAGAACCAATTATATCCCTACCCAATTCAAGATCGCTCACATAATAATGATCTTGAAACCAGGTAAACCCGAATCTGAACCTTCTTCCTACCGTCCAATCAGCCTCCTCCCACAAGTCTCCAAACTTTTCGAAAAACTTCTGCTCATCAGACTAAAGAGCGACATAGAAATAGATGATATAATACCAGACCACCAATTCGGCTTTAGAAATCAACATTCAACAACAGAGCAAATTCACAGAATTGTAAACATAATACAATCTATCTTAGAAGAAAAAAATCTGCTCTGGTGTCTTTCTAGACGTTAAAAAAGCTTTCGACAAAGTATGGCATCAAGGACTACTACACAAAATAAAAAAACACCTTCCAGACCACTACTACTGGATACTTAAATCCTACCTCGAAGACCGGTGGTTCCAAGTGAAAATAGAAAATGATTTCTCGGAATTTCGTCAAATTCGATCAGGAGTTCCCCAGGGGAGCATACTAGGGCCTATTCTTTATTCACTGTACACCGGAGACATACCAACATCTAATGACACATTTATAGCCACATACGCTGATGACTCCGCTATCCTTGTTACCAGCGACCACCCAGACTCAGCCTCACATCGACTCCAAGAAGAACTTGATACCCTCCAAAAATGGTTACACAAATAGAGGATCCATGTCAACGAAACTAAATCGACACACATAACTTTTACAAACAAAAAAATTACTTGTCCGCCTGTCTCCCTCAACTCCAAAACCATTCCTAATGGCAACTCCGTAAAATACCTCGGAATGCCCTTAGACACAAGACTCACCTGGAAAACCCACTTACAAAAAAAACATACCGAAATTAACTTAAAATACAAAAAAATGTACTGGCTAATTGGAAGAAAATCCCAACTGTCCCTAAAAACCAAAACAATCCTATACCAAGCCATCCTAAAACCAATCTGGCACTACGCTTGCCAAATATGGCCAACGGCAAGCGAGTCAAACATAAGTAAAATCCAGAGAATTCAATCCAAAATCCTCAGATCCATCTCCAACGCTCCATGGTTTATGACCAACGAAGCTCTGCACGATGACCTCTTTGTCCCTTCGGTCAGAGAGGTGATCTTCAATGCCCACGAGAAACACATCAAGAAACTGGAAAACCATACAAACACCTCGGCCATCACTCTTCTGGACAATAGCCAAACGATCCGCAGGCTCAAGAAAAACCACATCCTGGACACCCAAGAACGCTTCCAGACCAAAAACTGGAAAAATAAATTCAATTAGGGAAGCCATCAATGGATGACTTCCCCTCATGTGACTTCTTTTCTTTTTATTCTACTCAATTGTTAACAGATTTACTTATAGCTAAATGTATTTTTTATTATAAGCTGATTGTAAATAAGCATACCAAATAAAAAAAAAAAAAAAAAAAAAAAATATATAGTATGTTGAATGTTATCAAATCATACCAATTATAGGCGTGAAGAAGGCAACAATGAAATTCTAGAAACGTAGTAAAAGTATATTATTAATGCTTGCTTTAATTATTATTAATAGTAGTTATAGATCTTTCTTTTTAGAAACTTAAAGATCCTGATTTGAGTTCCCAGGCTCAGGTATTTTTTTAAATTAATAATAAATATTAAATTGGCGGGAAGGAAAGTAAACTCCTGTTCGCTCACCAAGAGGTATCCAGATATAAAAAAATAAAAATTTTAAGAAACTCAATGGTCAACGCTTGATTTCAAGTCTGTAATTGGCTCACTGTAATACTTGCTTTATTACCAGCTCAAATTATACAGATTAAAAAAATATATTCAATGATCTAGTCGAAAATTTGAATGAGAAGAAACGATGACTCATGAAATGAAACTCGATTCAACTGCTGCTTACTGATTTATTTCATTTCACCTACTCTTGAAAATGACAAAAAATTTTGCTTACAAAAAGTGGTTGAAAATTAAATTGGGGGAAAGGAAAGAACACCCCTGTTTCACCTGGTATCCAGATACTAATTTTAAAAATTTTAAGAAAATCATTGCTTAACGCTTGATTTAAAGGCTTCAATTGGATCGCTGTAATACTAGCCTCATTGCCAGCTCAAATTATACAGATTAAAAAAATATATTCAATGATCTAATCGAAAACTCGAGTAAGAAAAATTGTTTCAAAAACCGAATGAAAAGAAACGATGACTCGTGAAATGAAACTCGATTCTACTGCTGTTTACTCATTTATTTCATTTCACCTACGGTTGAGATCGACAAAATTTTTGTTCCCAAAAAGTCGATAAAAAATAATTCGGCGGGAAGGAAAGTACACTCCTGTTCGCTTCTGGTATCCGGATACATTTTTTAAAATTTTTTAGAAAATGTATCCATATCCGAATTTTTAATTATTTTTTTTATAAATGATTTGATTTTAAAGAGAGACTAAGTCTTGAAATGACAACTTTTCCGAGCTTATTTATTTACTAATTTTTTTATTATTAAATAGCTTATAATTTATTTATTATTATATATTATTTATTTTGATCCGATTTGCTTTTGTTTGAATTGTTTTTAATCTAGATTCCGTTTCATTCATCAAAATAATGGCGATTTATTGTGAAACTGGGTTGATTTGGATAGTTGGAGGTAAATATGAAAATGGCTATTTGTATATATTTGAGCTAGTGATGATGTTAATAAAAGGGTGGTGCATATTATTTGGCTTTAGCTTATTGAACGTGAATGCATTATTGGTGTCAGAAATGGGATAAACATAAATCCCAAGAAGAGAAATTAATCCGAGCAGATCCGATAGGAAGCCGAATACTGAGCCTAGGACAGGAATTTTAAACCGATCGGAAAACAAGCTGGAGAAGACAATAAATATAATAAATTCGTATGCAGAACACACAACTTTCTCTTATCTTTAAATACACGTAACAATCAGTCAGGAAACTCGAATTTTAAAATTTTTAAGAGAATAAGGAATAATGTGAGCATCTTCTTCAAAAATAAGCAATTAAGTTCACAAATGAGAGTATTTGACTAAAATTTTACGTTTTCTGGAAATTACTATAAATATCTCTAATGAATAAAATTATTCGAACAGCATATTTTAATGGAGTTAAATTTTTAAAATCTCAAAATTCAAAAAGAGTAAATGAAATTGAAATTTCCATTACTTAAATTGGTGGACTCATTATAATTTTGATTGATTGATCAATTGATTTATTAATTAAAATTAGAGTCTTAAGCGCCAAAAAATAAATAGGGGAGTGAAATTTCGAAAGAACTATCTTTAATATTATATATATTTATGTAAGTATACATAATTTTAAATTTTTGAAAATACGAAAATTGCTGCATTCCAGAAATTTAATGATTTAATGTTACATTGAAACGGATCTTTATTAGTTTATATAAAATCTTTGTATTTCTGTCCATCTCTCAGACCATTGTAGATCGTAAACGAAATAAGATACTTTGAAATACACCAGTTTTTACTCAAAATAAAAAAATCTTAAACTCAATCAATCAAATCAAATTTTAAAAAGTTTTATTAGGGTGATTATTTTGAGAAGAGTCGTTTTTTTCGTTATATCGAATATTTATATTAAAAAAAAAATTATTATATTAAGAAACAAATTGTTTTTAAAAATAGCGTAGAGATTGGCATCGAACCAGGATCAGTCTGTGTATAAATTAAAAATTAATCCGTATTTAATTAGTCTAGAAATGGTCACTTAACCCACTAAGCGGTAAGAAGCTCACAGAGAGGCTACTCAAAAAATAGGCTATTTAAATGACATCTTTGCTTTGAATGTTAAATAATAAAAAAAATTATTATTAATTTTTAATATTTAATTTTTTTGCAAGGCAATTTTCTCTGGAGAGACACGGACTGGTAGAAATTTTAATTGAATGTAATGGAAGGAAGCCCAGGGGTAGTGAGGAAAGAAAAAATCTACACATATCAAATAAGGTGTAATTTATTGGAATCCTTCCTTCTTTCCTTTCAAACCGACGTTTCGAAATTAAGAAAAAATGGAAAAATAAAAAAATGTTTTTCTATGCCTTTGTTAAAAAAGAAGAAAGTTTTTGAACACTACTGTGGAGAGAAGAAGGAAACATTTTATTTGTTTCATTCATTGACCCTTTGAAACCCTGAAGAATGAGGGAAAAATCCTCCGAAACGTCGGTTTGAAAGGAAAGGAGGAAGGATTCCAATAAATTACACCTTATTTGATGTGTTAATTTTTCTTTCTTCACTACCCCTGGGCTACCTTCCATTACATTCAATTATAATATTTAAGTTTTTAATTTATTACATTTAATTTGTAGCCTCACATCCAACCCCTTTTAGTCGCCTTTTACGACAAGCAGAGGATACTATGGACCTATTCTAGCCCCGGTCCATAGGGGTCTCAGTGTGCAATACTCTTTTTACAATTAGCAGTTATTGGTAGAAAATCAGAAAACATTTTAATAGAATTTCAATATACGAGTATTTAGACGAAACAGAAAATTGAACTGTAAAATTTCTGAATAAATTTGTTTATTTTCAATGATTTCTAAAAACTTAAATATTCTTCCTGCTTCTATTTTCCTTTAGTAAGCTCTAAAAACCTTCTATCCTTTAAAACCTTGTCAAAACTATCTTCGACTCTGATCAATTTCTAAAGTTAAATATCATTGAAGAGGGGAATTTACAAGATGAAAGAGCCAATCTATACATTAGGTGTTCCACGTTCTTGCATCATTATCATTAAAAACAAGTTACAAAACCACTATTATCCAGTGTATTCAGCAATAGGGGTCTCAAGAATCTTTTTACTCATTAGGGCTTTTTAACAGACTTCAAAAAAAGGAGGAGGTATCAATGCGTCGGATTTTTTTTTGTAGACCAAAACGCAATGGTTTTGTTCAATTTTTTAAATCAAAATAGTTTCAGCCGTTTTTGAGATATTTCGAAAAAACGAAGCAAAAAAAAATTTCATTTTTTTCAACCCCGATTACAATACTTGACCATAACACCCTGTACGGTAAAGTAAAAGACCAAAATTTTGAAATATCCAAGTACAGAGAAATGATATTAAAATCTTCAATATAGGAATTTTTTAAATGCCAAAATTCTAAATAATTAAAGCTTCTAAAAGATATTTTAAATAGCTTCTTTTTTAAATCAAAATTAAGTCTGGAAAACCGGGTTCGAATCCGACTAGAGGCAACCGGCTAAAAATCTGATCCCTGCATAGAAGTCTTAATTTAATATCAGTATCGTAAATTAGCTGATGGCTAGAAGGGCCGAAAAGCCAAAAAAAGTATAGAAAAAATGTAAATAAAAATACTTACACTATTGCCTAAAATAAATGTTTTTTGTGCTTTATTTTATCATTGTAAAATTATTAAAATTTAAAAAACTTAAGTAACCCTCAAGGCTGTAATTTTGTAAGGAAACGTTTAAAATAAATAAACCTTAAATTTGTTGACTTTTTTCTCAAAAAAAAAATATCAAAATTTCTATATATCCAATCCAGATAAGTTAGTGAAATACTTCATTAATAACGATTTCATTTAAAATAGAGGATTACGAAAAAAATTTAGACTAACCGGGGAAATATCTCGAGGCTTGAGATCCACTCCTTGATAATTTTATATAATTTCAAAATAAATAAATAAATAAATAAATAAAAATAGTTCCAAATAATAATAATAAAAATATTTATACCTAATTCATTTTTTTTAATTTTATAACTTTACAAGAACAAAATAGTAGCCTCTAAAGCCCTCTATAAGCCTAGAACGTAATAAGGGTCGAAGGTCAATGATAAGATAGATATTTTGCTAGAAGGTACATAATATATACATATGTACAATGTACATAGGAAAATTAAATGCAAAGTACCCATCATCCTTCCACCCCCTCATTTTCGATCCCTTATAAATCCAAGTTATTATATATTAATATACTCAAATGAAAGTTTGGCGATAAATTCTGGTAGTTTGAAACTTAAATACCTCACCACTAAATATACTAGTACTATTTACTATATTAAAGAGATAGATAGGACTGGCAACAACTTGCCCTGAAGAACAACTTGTTATCATTAGAGGTTGAATGCCTTTGTGTGGCAGGATAATAAAATTTACTGGAGGATTTATTGTATCGTAACACAATGGCAAGATCCCTTGCTCAATTCGACATTGACTCTATTCCACTCAATGTTTATTTATAAGGGATTAATACTGAAAACGAGCAACCCGGACGCGCAAATTCAATATTCACGAGTAGGAATCCTCTGAAAATCTATTCAAAGGATATCTCTTTAAAAAATAGAAATTTTAATATATTTTCTGTTGAGAATAGGCTTAGGAAGAAAAGTAAATTTTGTTTGAAATATTATTATATAATCCGATTTTTTTTTATCGAATTGGAAGAAAAATCGATTTTTTTTTTAATTCCGCTAGGGTCTGAAATTTTTTAGTGATTTGACCATTTATTTGTCAGCGAATGGTTGGAGTTATATTTTGGTGTAGTTTATAAATACTAGCTTGTGTGACAAATATTAGCCTATTAGCTACAACTAATTGATAGCATTTCGTCATCCTATGTGTATGAAATTTATTGATTAAATAAATAAGCTGTCTAAGTCAGAATCGCATACTGAGATCTAAGTACATTCCATTTATTAGTAATGAAGCTGTTAAAGCTTTTATTTTTGTGATTAATTTTATTAATAGTTGAAATTTTAGTAAACTCAGAAATAATTAATTATAATTATTTATTGAACACAAATAAATTATACTCCCACAAACATGAACATTTTACTCTGCTCGTTGTGTAATAAAAAAGACAAATTTTGACGTAATTCCTGAGCTTTGAAATTTTATAATTTCTAGTTCAAATTATTTTTTTATAAATAAAAGAAATATACCTTGCAAATTTCTATGTTCTAATTCATTCTAATTTTCTCTAATTTCTCACCTATATCATGGGGAGATAAAAAAGAGAAATTATTTTATGAATTCCGGGAATTTGTTATACCATAATGTTAAAATTCTTCCAATAGTTAATTAACTAATAAAATCTTTCTAAAATTAATTATTGTCTATTACATGTAATTATTATAGTTAATCTCAAGCTGAAAGTGTGAAGTTTGTAAATAAATATATGTATATATCTTTTATCTTTGTAAGAGGCCACTCCTCGGAGGCCTAATAAACAAAATATAAAGTGTAAAGTTGAAATTGTGGAGAACATTTAGTGATTCAAAAATTTTGAAAGAATTTTTTTTTTGAATTCAAAAATCTTGCTTGATTTGATTTTTAAAAAATTACTTTAGGATTAAGATTTTTCATAATTGTTAAATAATATAAGAAAATATATCATATTTTAGTTAAGTCGATATTTTCCTACCTTTTAAGGACTCTAGTTATTGTTTTGAAGAAAATGAAGTGAAGAGTAACAAATTTGTCACTTACCTGAAAAAGAAAAGAAATCATGTTAAATAATAATAATTTAATGGGCGTCAAATTTATATATTATAATAAACATGTTTTAAATATTCATTCAAAACACAAATAATTACCATAAAATTTGTAGTCTCAATTTTAAGAGTTAATTAATTGTGACACGTTACCTAAACCTTAATATAAAAAAATAAATATTTTATCAAATAAAATTATAAATTTCAAAATAACATTATTAAGGGAAAACATTTTCAATTTTTTATTTATTTATTATTATTTTTTTTGAACAATATATTTTTATTTCCAAATTAAAATTTACATATTTACTTTTTATTTTACAATTATTTGAGCATCGAGTAATAAATACGCCCTACTCATGTCCATATTTACAACTATGTTCTTGACATTTCCTATAAATTAGATATAACATAGAACAAATCAGAGGAAAAAAGGAAACAATTAAACACCCTGTTAAATCATACGACCAATCGAAACTAATTTATTATAGCTTCATCAGGCTCTATACAAAAAATAAATACAATTGAATCACAATCATAAAAATTAACTGAATCAATCGTATTTATTTTTTGTATAGAGCTTGATGAAGCTATAATAAATTAGTGAAACGTTGCGATTGGTCGTATGAATTAACAGGGAGTTTAAGTGTTTCATTTTTTTCTCTTATTTTTGTATATCTAATACTGATTATGGAGCTGAAAAAAAATATTATTTGTTGGAAGTAGTTTCTTATTTATTTCTGGACTGCCTTCCAACCAATCCTGAGATATTATAAATTAATATGTATATACATATAACATATTTATTAATCCTTATATATATATAATTAAGAATTTAAGATATATTAAAGCTGATAAAAAATTTGGAACATTTAAATATCAGCTTGCTTATTAAAGACAGATATATCATCCGTGATCATTAGAAAAGCTATTTTAAATAAAATAAATTTAATAATATATAATTTTAATTAAAGTATAAATCTATATTGATTAATAGTACTTCACCTTTAATAGCTCATTCATCTCTTTACTGGGTCAGAAGTATCAAACTCATGAGGCTGTCATGCCCATCAACACACATACACACACACGACACACAGACATGCACTTATTTGAAAATGAATTAAGAGTATTTTCCCCAAAAAATGAAAAATATAATATATAAAATTCTAAGATCAAAGTTTTTTTTTTAATATTTGAAAATAGCATGATATTGAATTTAAAATAATGTTGATAATGAGTTCTAGTTTAAAATTGAATATAAAATTCCCGATAGAAATCACTAATGGATCTAATAAACCTGAGTTGTCAAGAATAATTTTTATTTAATTTCAGAAGGATTCAATTGGAAAATCTAGACTCTAGAGAAGTGATTCCTAACCTAGGGGTATTTCCCCTACGAGGGTAAAATAGCTACTTGAAGAGGGTAATCAGAATAATTAATACAGGTGTTTTAAGAGAATAGTAAATATTTTAGGAGGTGGTAGCATAGACGAATCGCAATAAAAAATGCCATATAACATGACTCTAATTTTAATTGAGTACAGAGATACAGCTGAGTTTAATGTATTTTCGTATGGTATATTGGTACATCGGTTGCTATGGGTTGCTATGGGGGTATTTATCGCATGTCAGCAGTAAAGTGTTTATTTTCAAGTTGTAAAGTTGTGCTTTAGTTTACATTGAAGTTTTCATTGTGATTTGTTGGCCAAGTCTACTGTATTGTAGCGTGTAAACATGCCGCACGTATTTACATATGCTGAGTATGCCAAAATGTTATTTATGTATGAATTTTGTAATGGAAAAGCTATTGCTGCTTGTAGAGAATATGGCATACGATTTCCTAACCGCAGACTACCAGATTCAAGAGGGTTTACTCGTGTGTTCAATACACTGGTACAGTGCCCAGCAGTCATATTGCGTCTGAAAGTGTAACGCTGTATCTCGGTACTTAATAAAAAATAGACACAAGTTATATGGCATTTTTTATTGCAATTCGTCTATACTACCACCTCGTAAAATATTTACTATTCCTCCTGAAACACCCTGTATATGTTGACGGGAAAAGATGCAATTTTCCGTCACGCAGCGAGGCGAGGTGAGGATGGATATTTTTTTAACAAGGGGTAAAGATACATGGCTTGCTTGTTCACAGGGGTAATGAAACTGAAAAGGTTAGGAACTACTGCTCTAGAGAGTCAAGGGAAGGCTCTCAAGAAGAAAACAAGGCGTTTTTGCTCAAAGTGGATTGAGCGGAACGAGTATAAATGTTTGTAGGCCGCGAAGAACCCTACATATCAGTGATGGTTGGTGACTTTTCAACCAGGGGATGTTATCCAGAAAAGTACTCTTCATTGTTTGAAATTTTATTTTATCGAATACGGCATCATTTTCGTTATTTTTCAAATTGAACATTAGATTTTTTTAAATATATTTCGGAACCATCGCCCCAAACGGATACTGTTTTGTATGAGTGAACGTAGGAGTCAGAAATTAATTCTTGAGACTTAAATTCCACACTCCCTTAGATGGAAATCGGTCATGTTCCACGATGAATCAGCTTGTCCTATAAGAAAATCTCAAATTTCTCCTACGGTAATTCTATTACTATAATCAAGCTATGATTTGTCTTTAGAACTCTTAGTTATTTTCGATCTTATATATTGAGAGTTCTTTGAAATGGATTACTCTAAAAGATTCTTGAATCATCTTTATTTATTCCTTTTTTGTATTATTTCTATTTTAATAGGTCCTCAGCGGGAACAATTTTTATTCGACTAAAACTGGTCTGAACTTGACTTTACATGCTTAAACTGGAAGATATACCAGGCAGGGACTTCAAACCTTCTATCCGCGGCCTTTTCGGAAAAATCATTTATTGTAATTGCCCCTTGAAACTATGCAACAATGTTATTTCATTTCGAGAAGCAATATACATACTTTTCAAAACGAAAAAATATTTTCTATAGAAATATATGAAATAACGGATAATAATTTGAAAATTTAAAGATACTCCTGAAATTTTGAAGTCCACCTTATAAGAATTTTTCTTCAATAGTTTTTTATTTAAAAATACTAGTAAGAGATTTCAAAAAGTATTTTTTTTATTAACAGATTTAAAATTTATAAATTTTTATATGACTAGAGAAATACAAGAGTAGGCATGGGATATATGTGAGTTCAGGCTGGGATTTTCGTCAAACCAGTCTTAGTACTACTGTATATTTTATGATGATCAGGATTTATAAACAAATGGAAATTTTATATATTTAATTTGAAACTTTGTAGTGGGAAATAAGAACAAGTTTTTTATGTGATGTTTTTTATTTTTCCACCAAAGTTTCGTCGACTTTGCCGACTTCTTCAGGGCTTCTAATAGTTACAATATACATTCGTCTATAGTACATTTATTTTATAATAAAAAAAGAAAGTGAAAATTGTTTATGTGAATGTGCCAAAATTTTTTGAAATTCAATTTTCTGACGGTCTTCAATGGTAACGGAGATAAAAGAAATGTACTTTGGACGAATGTGTAATGTAATTATTTGAATCCCTGAAAAAGTAGCAAAGTCGACTAAACGTTGGTGGAAAAATAAAAAACATATACAAAAACTTATTCTTATTTCCCACTATAAATTTTCAAATTAATACATATTATGGACGGAAATGATAATAACACCCGCTCGACAAAAGTAAACAAAAATTTCTCCCCCTAAGCCTAACAATGGATTCCAGTAGAGTTTTATACGATGATGATCATGCAATTTCCCGATTTTTTACAACACGTCAGACTTTTGAGATCTAGTATCGGTCAAAATGACGAAAAATGCCATTTTGACCTATTTTCGAGTCCCATTAAATATTAAACAGCAATATTTGAAATCAAAATATTTTGTTAACGTAATAGAAAACAACTTCCTCTTTGATTTTCATATTATCACTTGTTATTAGCTTAATTAGAACGCGAGTTATAACTAAAAAACTAAAACTACGTGATTAAAAAGGATAATAAAATAGTTAAAACATAAAGTCTTAGGTTTTTAGATAATACTCGAGTTCTAATTGAGCTAAAAACAAGTGGTAATTTGAAAATCAAAGAGAATGCTGTTTTCTATCACGTCAAAAAAATATTTTGATTTCAAATATTGCTGTTTAATTGAATGTAATGGAAGGCAGCCCAGGAGTAGTGAGGAAAGAAAAAATTAACACATCAAATAAGGTGTAATTTATTGGAATCCTTCCTCCTTTCCTTTCAAACCAACGTTTCGGAGGTTTTTTCCCTCCTTCTTCAGGGTTTCAACGGGTCAATGATGAAACAAATAAAATGTTTCCTTCTTCTCTCCACAGTAGTGTTCAAAACTTTCTTCTTTTTATCAAAGGCATAGAAAAACAATTTTTTCATCCATTTCTTAATTAGATAGAGGAGGAATAGAAAAAAATTGTTTTTCTATGCCTTTGATAAAAAAGAAGAAAGTTTTGAACACTACTGTGGAGAGAAGAAGAAAACATTTTATTTGTTTCATTCATTGACCCTTTGAAACCCTGAAGAATGAGGGAAGAATCTTCTGAAACGTCGGAATGGAGGAAGGATTCCAATAAATTACACCTTATTTGATATGTGTTAATTTTTTCTTTCCTCACTACCCCTGGGCTGCCTTCCATTACATTCAATTAAAATTTCTACCAGTCCGTCTCTCTCCAGAGAAAATTTCGTTGCAAAAAAAATTGCTGTTTAATATTTAATGGGACTCTAAAATTGGTCGAAATGGCCTTTTTCGTCATTTTGACAGATACTATATCAAACGTGTTGTAAAAAATAGGGAAATTGTATGATAATCATAACATAAAACTCTACTTGAATCCATTGCTAGGTTTACGGGGAGAAATTTTTGTTTAGTAGTGTACTTAATATGTATTTATATATTTAGTTCTCGACTATGATTTCGGGAATAATTAAAAAAAAATTACCCTTCAAAAGATGTCTTCTACAATTCACCCTATTTTACTAACACCATCTAAAGAAATTAGAACATTAAAATAAATGAAACAAAACAAAGAAATAATTAAATAATGATGTGATTCATTTGCTGTTGTGGATTCAATAAATAAATAAATAAACAAACCAAACAACAAGCTGAGTCTTGTTAACTTTTTAATCATTAGGCTAGGTATCATTATCAGTAAATAGAGTGAAGGGTTGGTGGATGTAAAAGTAGAAGGGTAGTTTCCCAGAGGATCGAAGAAGAGAAGGGCCCTTCCACTCCCTTGACTTATAAGCAGAGGAGAGAGTGAGTTTGGCAATAACATGGAAATAGATTTTCACCAACAACTCTTAGGTGTCGGGATTCAGTCAAGTTCAGCGATGCGGAAAGTTAATCATGATGAAGAAAAAGGAAAAAGACCTCAAAGGCGACGTTGTCATCGTGTTACGATCATCCCCTGACAAGCAAATAACACTTGACAACAAAATACACACAGAGTTGCTAGACAGGTAGCCCCGGGGTGGAATAAAACATTATTATTAAATGAGATTCGGGATATAGTATATTCCGTTTCACTAGAATGCAGCTAATTCGATTTGTTTACGCTCGCATGGGTTTAGAAGTTTCCACGAATTGGCGAATCTATTTTTTTTTTAGACTTGTTAATCAATAACCTTAAAAGTTATATAAAAACTTCGTGCGCCCTATTTCGCCAACAAGATTTAAACTAAGTCACCAGTTAAATTAACTACAAACCAACTTCTAAGTTAAATTGTATTTCATCAATGATATGGCACTTAAAAGAAAATCAGCCCTTAAATTTGATTTAGTTAATTTAATTAATAAATCTAAAAATTTGAGCATCTCTTTTTTTAAAAAGGATAGAATTTTTTTCAAAAAAAACTGATTTTTTTTACGAATACACTTTAGTACAGAAAAGTTGCCTACTTTAATAAGAAGAAAAACGGCATAAAAAAATTAAAATCGGTCAACATATTCCGCTGGTGCATGGAACTTTAAACTTATGAAAAATTGCAAAAATCACTATATTACTTTACCAAACAGGGTATGGTCAAGTATTGTAACCGTGCATGAAAAAAGTGGTTTTTTCCTTCTTTTTTCAAAATATCTCAAAAACGGCTGAAACTATTTTGATTAAAAAAATTGAGCAGAACCATGGCATTTCGCTCTACAAAAAAGCTTTATTAAGTGAACATCGAAAAAATTATATTTTTTGAGATAATAATTGTTTTGTCAAAATGTCTGTTAGTTTGTGCGTTACCAAATTTTTGTGGACGAGCTAGCTCAAAAACTAGTGTGAATATCAAAACCAAATGTCACACGTAGTTTTGGTCCATTGAGATTAAGAGCTGATTAGATTTTGGAGCATATCGACCTAAAATTAAGGGGGTGGAGGGGGGGGAGTTAAAATTTAAAAATCTAGGCCGTTTAAGCAAACTCAACTAAATTTTGTATACATAATCAGTGGGACCCCAGAAGTCTAAAAATGCAAAAACTAACCGCCCAACATGGTCGGGGGGGTGGGGGGGACTCAAAAAATGAAAATCTAGGCCCTTATATCAAACTCAACCAAATTTTGTATACATAATCAGTTGGACCCCAGAAGTCTAAAAATGCAAGAACTAACAACCCCAAAGGGGGGGGGGGGGTGTATGGCCAAAAAATGAAAATCTAGGCTCTTGTACCAAACTCAAACAAATTTTGTATACATAATCAGTGGGCACACAGTAATCTAAAAATGCAAAAACTAGCCGCTCAAAATGGGGGGGAGTGTAGGCTCAAAAAATGAAAATATAGGTTCTTGTACCAAACTCAACCAAATTTTGTATACATAATCATTGGGACCTCAGATTGTATGGTAAAGTCAAGTGGATGGCCACATCAGAACACGTCAGCCTATATTTGTAATATTTTTCTATTAGTTGAAATTTTTTAAATAATCACATTAGTTTTTTATGCTTGATTTATGGTTTAAATAATCTAAATAAATTAAATTCTGATCAATAATATACTTTTTTACGTTCGCGCAAGATCTTAGAAAAAATCGAATTTTTCATAAGTTTAAAGTTCTATTCGAGAGCGGAAGATGTTAACAAATTTTAACTTTTTTTATGTCTTTTTTCTTCTCATTACAATAGGCAACTTTTCCGGACTAAAGTGTTTTCGAAAAAAAAAAATTCATTTTTTTCGACCCACCCTACAGTAGAACCGACGGATGAACCGCGACCTAATATCGTGTACACCTACTTCCACTTCCACTTTCATTTTCGAGTAGAAGACTATTTTTGGATTTATTAATTAATTTAAGGGTATGTGGTGATTTCTTCTAAGTATCATTTTATTATTATTATTTTATTTTATTATTAATTTAATTAAATTCAAATAGGAATCCAATTGAATATTCTCTCTCTAACGAGAATCGTTTTGGCCCGAGGCAAAAGGCCATTCCTAGAATAATAGAAATATAAGAAATTAATCTCTAATAGTCTGAAACAGGTTTGAACTTGTATTAGGTCTCCTCACACACCTTTAATGAAGAGAGATCATTCTATCAGTACTCTTTGTTATTTTCATCGATCATATTCTAAAGAAGGAATCGCTCACCCACATATTAAATAATAAAAAAATGAAAACTTTTTTGAGACTCGGTAAACTTGAGCTGCCTTAGTAACGATTAATAAACTTGAATATAAATTGTTCATTTATGGCTATCCTATACAGGGTGATTCACCCTCGATGTCACCTTAGACGTTTATGGAAAACGGAACCCAGGATTTTTCTGAAAATTTAGCACCTTACATTTTCTTACCTGTTCTATCGATCTAAAATATTTTCAGCTTTGCGACGTTTCGGCTTCCATCGAAAAGTCGTAGCAACTTTATTTTTTTTAATGGAACACTCCGTATATTAACACGTTTTTGGAACCACCCTTTTATTAAAATACTTTTTTGTTAATATTCTCCTATACCTATCTCTATCGGTTTTCGATATAAAAAATGATTTGTGCTAAATATGGTCCAAAACATTGCCCTAATTAAACTTAAATAAATTAGTGCTCTCAATTGATGAAAAGTTGTTATTTTCATGGTAGTTTATAAAGATCCGAAGTATTTAATTTACGCATAAAATTCGACTCCACATTAAACAGGGCGTGCTAAGATTACTATTGTTTCCAGTATTCATAAAAGGGATCAAAAGTTCGTTTTTTCAAATGAGACCCTCCCTATATTACTCAATAAATTGAAAGACGAAGAAAAATGGCTTTAAGACGATATATCATGACCCTATACCTAAAACATCAAGCTTTTAATAAAGCCGCTCGTGAAAAATTACATTTTAATGAATTTAATTTTAACTAACCATGAAATATCAAGCTTATGACAGTTTGTTGATTATTTATAAGTAACTTGTAAACAGTTTATTGACGATGTTCAAAAAATCTTCCAAAATGATCTCAAATAGTGATTATTCAAACGAAGTTCTTATAGTACAAAATAAATAATTTCACACGAAGTTCTTCTGGTACAAAATAAATAATTTCATAAGAACTTCGTTTGAATAATCAATATTTGCGGTCAATTGGGAAGATTTTTTTGAACACCGTCAATAAAATCTTTATGAGTTTCTTATAAATAGTCAACAAAATCTGTCATAAGCTTGATATTTCCATGGTTAGTTAAAATTAAATTCATTAAAATGTAATTTTTCACGAAAAAGCGGCTTTATTAAGAAAACTTGATGTTTTTGGTATAGGGTCATGATATATCGTCTTAAAGCAGCGAACTTTTGACCCCTTTTATGAATACTGGAAATAATAGTAATCTTAGCACGCCCTGTTTAATATGGAGTCGAATTTTATGCGTAAATTAAATACTTCGGTTGTGTCTAAATTACCACCAAAATATCAACTTTTCATGAATTGAGGACACTAATTTATTTAAGTTTAATTAGGACCATGTTTTGGACCATATTTAACACATATTATTTTTTATCTCAAAAACCGATAGAGATAGAGGTATAGGACAATATTTACAAAAAAATATTTTAATAAACGAGCGGTTCTAAAACGTGTTAATATACGGGGTGTTCCATTTAAAAATAAAGTTGCTACGACTTTTGGATGGAAGCCGAAATTAGAATAATTCAAAAACATTTTCTGCCTTTTGAACCAGATATTGCAAAATCTAATCCGTAGGTACTATGTAGTGATACAAAAGAGATTTTTTTTTACTTTCCGTTCTTGGGTTATCGTGGGTATCGGAATTCAAACACAAAAAATATCATAGTCGAAAAGTATTGTTCTCCGCGTTTCAGACATTTTAAAGCACAATGAACAATTCTTATGCGTAATTTAATACATTTAATTTGCATTATGCTTTCTTACGAGCGCGTCAGTCAGTTTTCAACTATGAAAAGAATTGAAACATCATCATAAGAAGATGAAATGAATATAGATTATCCTAGAGTGTAAACCTGCTAACTCACAGCAAGGAAATTTTACAGGCGAGAGAAAAAACAACAAAATTTAATATTGTTGTTATGGAAAAAACTATTTTTCACATTGTTTTTCCACAACTTAGATCGTAATTTTAAGTAGCTGTTTTACTTGTACGATGCTGCACTCTCTTTTTCTTTCGAACGGTATTAATTTAATATGTCATATATGAGAAAAAATGGATTTAGCAGGTTTACACTCTAACTACGATATATAGATCTATGTTTATTTCAAGCTAAGGACACATTCATTGATTTCCTTTTAAGGTAGTTGTTTCGCCAAATGTGTTATCATAGGATTTTTTAGAAATTTAGACAGATTATTATTTAAATACTTCTGCATCGATTGGTGGCAAAACGAAATAGTAACAATATATTGTAGTTTCGGAGATATTAAATTTCAAAAATAGAGTTTTTCAGACTGCACTATACGGGATATCGGAAAATTTACAAACATATTTAATTATAATTAAGAAACCCTTCTAATCATTTTTATAAAAAACTAAACCAGCAATAAACAATAACCGATACATATTTTAAGACCATTTTGATTCATAGTTACAACACAGTTTCTGAGACAATAATGAATAAATAATAAAAAATGTTTAATGAAAAATTTACACTAAAAACAATTTGGCAACAGCGTAGTTATTTAACCAGGGAAAGTATAAAGTCGGCATGTGCTAGATTTTTTCAAAATTATAATTTTCGTAGGGTTTAAAGTATGCGTTGATTAAATTTGTTAAAAAATAACAAAACAATTTTTATAGAAATAAATCGACCTTTAAAATGTATTTGATTTAATTAGTAGATATTGTGGTGTTGGTGCAAGGTGAAATATCTTTAATAAAGATAGAGTAAATAAATATTATATTTAATATTGATTTACTATGAGTTAAGGATACTAGGTCACTTATTTCACATTAAGTTACTTTCTGTACTTCCTGAAGATGGGTTTATAGCCCGAAATATATATATTGAAAAAGAAAAAAAATTATATCTTTTAATTTTTTAATTTTAATGTGAAATAAGTGACCTAGTATCCTTAACTCATAGTAAATAAATATTAAATATAATATTTATTTACTCTTATCTTTATTTGTATTTTATTTGTCATCTTAATATAAAAATATTCAATCTCTTACAATGGTGCCAGATTTGTCAAACGAACAAGGGATTGGCTAGAATCGGTACATAAACAGCAAAAAGTTTTGGGCTTATGAATTATGATTCCTTATTTTCTGTTAGAAAATCATAAGATGATGTCATCTATTAAATCCGATTGATTCTCGAGGGGGTGAAAAACAACCCTTCTGACATATAATTAAAAAATATTCCATTCCATCGGATTTAATAGATGACATCATTTTATGATTTTCTAGTAAATTTGAATCTATTACCATCGGCAAATTAATATCTTTCATATTAAATTAGGAAAAGTCATTCAATTGCCATTCAAATTTTGAATCTCTTCAAAATTCGAAACACTCAACGACCTTTATTTAAATTATATGTCATGGCTATATGTCTAAATTTAGAATCACTATATCGCGAAATTTTACAAATTAAGATAACAATCTTTGAGTAAAATATTTTACGCGTGTACATATGTCAGAGAGGTTCGCATCCCGCAGTCGCGAAACAACTACCTTAAGAGACATTTTTAAAATTTAAAATTGAAATTCTATATTTTAATTTTGCTTGTTCATTTCTCTCTTTCTCTCTAATTACATAATAAATTTGTTGGAAATAAAGTTTCAACGAACGATTATCAATTGTTGTTTAACTTGTTGTGTTAATGACTCAATTGAAGAGGATTTAGTTTGTCACCAATAGTTGCAAGCGGAATTTCTAACTTTGTTTTCGATTTAGATATTACCTATATAGCTTGAGAGTAAGCTAGAGAGCAAACTGGCTTGATGGTTGGAGTAATTAATTAAAAGCCAAACGAGGCTAAGTTGTGAATGGCATTTGACCCCGGGAACCCCCTGTCTGCTGGGGCTTTTTTCCTAACTTGCCTTGTCTTCACTAGAACCGGGGATGAGGAGGGAGAATAAAAGACAAGACAATGCAACACAGATACAACGCATTTAAAACCCATTCGATTACTTTAATTAGGAATGATGTTGCGAATAATTGAAAAGATGGCTGGATGTCTGCGAAAAGTTGGGGATTTTAATTACTTTGTTTAATTCATTTAATTTCGAGAAATTGCTCATGTATTGAATAACATTGAAAATATCTCTTGAAAATACATATACCGGGTGAGTTTTTTAACTTGAGACAGTCTTATAACTCAAAAACAGTGGATTATATGAAAAAAGTTTCAAATAAAAGTTTATTTATATCAGGGGGAAACTAAACTACGCTATTGATTGTCGACCTAGAACAAGCTTTCAAGGGTATTTCGGGGTAAAGTTCTATTTTTTAAATTTAACCCATATATTTTTGTACATATTCTGAATCTACAAAAAAAACTGAATGATATTGGTGTTTTTGAGTTGTTGATGATGAAATAGAGATGTATTCGAGTGTCTATATGTGTAATAATGGCAGAGTTTAAAAAATTGGCAGAGTGTTTAGAGCTTTATTTATCAAGAGCCTGAAGAAGCTGCAATAAAGGTGGCGAAACGTTGCAATTGATAAGTCGTAAATAATCACTTATTTTGTTACTCATCCTCTGTAAAACAAAAATTACTTAATAATTATTTTTAACAATCATTCAACTTAATTATCAAATAATAATGATTAAATAATTAATAAATATTTATTAAATCGAAGTCACAACAATGAAAATAAGTGTTTATAATGATCTTAAAACTTCATTATACGTAGGTACACAGATTTATTATTTTCTACTTAATAGAACTACTTAAAATTCTTGAGTTTAAAAAACTTTATTTCCTGTTTCAATTAAGTAGATAGTTATAATGTATTATTATAATAAAAATGAAGCATTTTTTGTTGAAAACAGAATTGAAATGGTCTTAATTTATGGTGAATGTGGAAGAAGTGTTATGGGGCTGCCATTGAAATGGATGTCGAGCGTTTTCCTGATAGGAATACACCCTCACAAGCTTCATTTTATTGTGTTGTAAAATCTGTTTAATAAAAACAAAAAAAAATAGGAAATGTAAAGGCTACGAAGAAACTGTAACAGGCCAAAATAAGGAAATTGGAACTGGAATTCATCCAGAAGACTTGCAATACACTCTAGAATGTCTGAGAACAGTTTCGACAAATTATTAAATTATTTATTTAATAATTAAATATTTGATCATTATTATTTGATAATTAAGTTGAATGATTGTTAAAAATAATTATTAGAATTTTTTTGAGATCTAATTGATTGCATGTATTTTGTTTATTTGATGTCATATAAAAAATACATAGTTCAAATAAAAGTTGTTCATTTTTTTGTAGATTCAGAATTTGTACAGAAACATATAGCTTTCTATTTAAAAATCAGAACTTGACCACAAAATACAATTGAAAGCTTGTTCTAGGTCGAGAAACAATAGCGTAGTTTAGTTTGATATAAATAAACTTTTATTTGAAACTTTTTTTCATATAATGCACTGAGTTATAAGACTGTCTCAAGATAAAAAAACTCACCTAGTATATATGCTAAAACACCATTTTGACTTTTCTAATCAAAAAATTTTAGATAAAGAACAGAACTTAGAAAAAAGATTAATTTTTAGAAATGATTGAAATTTTAAATAACAATAATTCAATTAACAATAGGTCAGTTATGGACTGATTTTCTAATATTTATCAAAAAATTTTAGAGAAAAAGAATTTTTCGTAATTATTATTATTTTTTTTTTATCTACTTATCATAAATGTAGCATTTATTTTGGGACAAATTTTTTGAAACAACATTTTGAAATTACGAAATTACGAAATTACAATGAAACCCCTCAAATCCGAACGCAAAAAAGAGAAACTTATTTATTTAGTCATAAAACATTTATGTATAAATACATTCTTCATTATAACCTTATTTTACATAATTAGTTGAAAAATTAACAAAGAAGCACAGTTAGCATACCTAACAAAGTGTAAATGTGTCTACATACTTATGTCATCCAGGATTGAAAAACTTTAAAAGTTGGCTATTGAAATTCTTTAGGTTAATCACTTTGCAAAAACAATGAATTAATAATAGAAACACAAAAAATTTCACTTAATCTTTCACTTGATATCAGTTATCTTCAATTTTCGAAACTCCTTTCGCTAATCCGAACAGGCTGTAACCAAAATACGTTCGGATTTGAGGGGTTTCAATGTAATTTGCCATGAATACTAATCTTAAGGAAGAAGTACTTGTCAAGCTAATATTAATGATTGATACCATATCAACCTAAAATCTCTGAAAAATATTAAAACAAAACTATAAAATTATCAGCATCAATAATCAGTCGAAAAATATTGAAATGTAGCAACTAATTTCGGACGGTTGGAGTATTTTTTATTTGAATTAAAGGTAATTTCGTCACCAAGACAATGTGTATCATTGTAGATATTCAAAATGTATAATTTCTTTAGTATTTCTTTTTAAGGCTTAGAAAAAAACTTTTTTTTAATTTGAAAATTTTACATTTATAAAGTGAGAAATTTATTCTCCCAAAACGTTTGGGTTTGATTAAACCTTTAAAGATTGGCATATAAAAGATTTTTATTTATTTTAATTATATAACAATAATTAAAAAATATTTCCTTGAGTGAAGTGAAATTTTAATTACTAATTTTATTTTTTTTATTTTTAATTATTTTAGGGTTGTCTGCCTATAGTGTGTTCTATATCGCTTGAAGAAAGATAATACATTTTCAATACATTTTTTTAAATTCAAATCTTTAAAATTTTTGCTAAATTCGGTCAATGTTGTTTAAATTTTTTTTTTTTTAATCTAAAAAATCTATAATATATATAAGCTTATGATTTTGGATATATTTTAGCTATATAAATAATTTTTTTTTTTTGTAATAAGGAATTCAATATATCAGATAGAAATAAGGATCAAGAATCAAGAACATAATAAGTATAAAGAATACAGATTCGCCTGTAGGATAGACAACCGATAGCAAGTAGAGATTATACAGTTGCATATGAATTAGGCGTTCAACTTTTGAAGCTCTCGATCTAGCTATGGTTTATTCAATTTACACCGAGGGGTGATCTGCGATTGGAAGTAGCTGTACACCTCTTTGGAAGTATTTTGGAAGTACTTGGAAATATTTGGAAGTACTTAGGAATCTTTGGAATTATTTGGAAATATTTGGAAATACTTTGAAATATTTGGAATTACTTGGAAATATTTGGAATTACTTGGAAATATTTGGAATTACTTGGAAATATTTGGAATTACTTGGAAATATATTGAAGTACAAGTGGAAGTAGATGTACAGCATATTAGGTCGCGGTTCAGCCCTCGATTTACACTTAATAAATAGAAAAATAGTCTCTTTAGAGTTTTCGTCACCTATGATTTTACATAGATAACAAATGAAGATCCCTAAGAATGAAAAATAAAGAAATAAAATAAAATTTAATTAATGTTTTTTATATAATATAAAATTTTCAAGATTAATTTTATATATAATATTTATATATTTAAGAGTTTCCTATATAAAAATTTAATTTTATGCTTACATTTTAATCTTGAAATTTTGAAGCCTATTCTATATTTAAAAAATAGAAAGATTTCAGATTAGAATTGAGTACTATTTAATGTACAGACAGAAAGCTAATTCTATACTTACAACGTTGACAATTAACAAATACAGAATACTTGTAAAATAAAAGTGAGCTGTAATATTAGTAGTCGGTTTTACAAGAAACCCAAGGATTAAATTTTATTCTCAAGAATACTATACCCTTATAATCAAAGTGTTAAGAGGCAAATTTTGAGCAAATATGTTATTAGATTTCGTTAATGATTTTCGTAGATTGACAATAGTGCTAAAAAACAAACTTTGTGACTATTATTTGTTGTTTTATTGGCTTATTGTTAGATGTTTTATTGGGTCAGCAATAGAATACAAAATGTTGAGAGGGTGACCGTTTATTAACTTTTTTTTACTGACTTTTCATATTTGAGTTAATAAGCGCAAAAAAGAGAAAGTTTTCAGGAACTGACTAGTGATTTCTTTTTTCAATGGCAAATTCGTATTGTTTTATTGAGCCAGTGATCAAGAGAAAATTTTAATTTGCTAATTAACTTCTATATTTTGGGGGTTTTTAATTATTTTAATGGGCATAGGAAGTGAGGGGAAAATTGTGAATATATAGAAATATCTGTCTCTTCTTACTTTTGTTCATTGATTTATTGAGAAATTAAAAGAGCAACAATTTTGCAAAGCTTCCCATATATTAACTTTTCTTCATGGGTATTTTTAATTATCTTAAGGGGCACTAGAATATAGGGAAATTTTTGAGAAAGTGACCATAGGATTAACAGTAGGTAGACTGTGTTGTTTTTCAAGGTATTGATTTAGTAAACAATTTTGAGAAGGTGGTACATTAACTTTCCATCTTGAATGCTCTTAATTGTTTTAATTTGTACCACCCCTGCCACGCTCCCTGGACAAACACCCACGTATCATCCCCGAGCACCGCATCCCCGAGCACCGCATCCCCGGTATGGCCCCTGGATCCCCACCCCCGAACCCCCTACTCCACCTGGGTATGGTCAAGTATTGTAATCGTTCATAAAAAAAAATTGGATTTTTTCCTTCTTTTTTCAAAATATCTCAAAAACGGGTGAAACTATTATGATTAAAAAAATTGAGCAAAACCATGGCATTTGGCTCTACAAAAAAGCCCTAAAAAGTGAATAGCGAAAAAATTATATTTTTCGATATAATAATTGTTTTATCAAAATGTTAGTCTGTCTGGTTGTCTGGTTGTCCGGTTGGTGTCCGTTAGTCTGTGCGTTACCAAATTTTTGTGGATGAGTTAGCTCAAAAACTAGTGTGAATATCGAAACCAAATTTCACACGTAGTTTTGGTGCATTGAGATTAAGAGCTGATTAGATTTTGGTCCATATCGACTCAAAATTAAGCAAGGTGGAAGGGGGGAGGGTTAAAAATTAAAAATCTAGGCCATTTGAGCAAACTCAAGCAAATTTTGTATACATAATCAGTGGACCCCCAGAAGTCTAAGAATGCAAAAACTAACCACTCAAAATGGGGGGTGGGGTGTATGGTCAATAAATGAAAATCTAGGCTCTTGTACCAAACTCAACCAAATTTTGTATACATAATCAGCGGGCCCCCAGGAGTCTAATAATGCAAAAACTAACCCCCCCCTCACATGAATATAAATAATTTTATTAAATATTAAATATAAGTGAGCGGCCAGGTTGTATGGTAAAGTCAAGTGGATGGTCACATCAGAAAACGTCAGCTTATTTTTTTTAGTAGAAAAATGGGAGAAAGTATTTTAAGTGACTGTAGGATTAACGTATCTGTCTATTATTTGACTTTTTATTAAGTGAATCAATAGAAAGAGGTAAATTTGGAGAAATAAATTGTCTCTGATTTAAACGATTGTCTTTTTTTTTTTTTTACTAACATCATACATTTACACTTTGGTAATTTTTTAAAATTACAAAAACCAGATATAAAGTCAATATATTAAATTGAGAAAAAGAGCAAATCTTTCATTCTAACACTCGATTTCGAATTTTTTTTAAGAACGATACACGCGAACGAATTGTTAAGAAAACCAACCTTCTATTTGAATTTAAATGAGATGTGTTCGATGGTTTTTTCTTCTTGTTCTTGATTCGTGTGCTCATATATTTTTTCTTTATCTTTTCAAAGTCTATTTTCATCATCTTCTTATCGAATTGTCTCAAGAAGGAAAATAATAAAAAAAAGAGGAAATAGTAGAATGAAAAAAGTAAAAGGTAGCGTAGTGGGTAGACATTACGTTGTTTCTTTTGTTTTTATTTTTGTTTAATAAAAAAAAATAATAAAAAAATGTCAAGTTGGTTTATTTTCAAATATTTAAATGTTTTATTTAATAAATGAATGAATGACCTTTTTGCTTTTTTCTTGAACAATTTTAATGGGTCATTGCAATCCATAATGGGAATATAAAACGGTTGACGTACAATGAAATAAATAAATAAATAAATGTTTATTACCAACAGCTCAAGTGGAAACTCCTCGGTCAAAAAATAACTAGCTATTTATTTGATCATTAAAACACAAATAAATTATTTAAGTAGCAAAATAATTACTCTTAAATTATAACACAAGGTTTATATAGCCTTACAAAACGTGTGTTTTATATCGTTGTTTACTTTAGAATACGGAGTATAGTGAAATACTGTTGTTTTGCAAAAAAGTGGTTATACATTTATTTATTTTTGTTTATTTTATTAATTATTATTATTGAAAATACAAGTATTTACTTAAAATCAAGCCTAAAATTAGGGAGGTTCTTAAATGATTAAATTTATAAAATTTAAATCAAAACAAAAAAAAACTAGAGAGATTAAATCTACTATGATACTATCCTATATTAAAAAAATGTGTATTTTTTATTTTATGGGTCCAAAATTGGGAGGGAGGGTTAAAAAAAGATTTCTAAATAAGTCCTTAGGTCGATTTGTGGAAATTTTTCATATATTAGTATATATATATGTTGCAGTAATAAACTGTTTTTAGTAAGAACTGGTGCTTACTAGGTAAAACGCGTTTCGTGTCAACTAGAGTTTACTGAAATTAAATTAGTTTGGAGTTGGTGGTGTTTCACAAGGAGAAAAAAATTAAAATACAAAGATTTTTTTAAATTTACTCTATATATTTCGAGCTCTTAGCTAATCGTCAGGAGAACATTGATGTCAAGTTGATTTAGAAATAGTTCAATGAATATATTGTTTTTTCTCTCTGAAAACACAAATGGTAATTAGTTATAAGTTTTCAAATTTGATGTCACGATTTTTATTTAAAAAATAACATAATAATAATAATAATAATAATATTGTTCGGAAATTTTTGAGTCCCCAGGGGGCCACCCGGGTGATTGTCATGCATTGGTTTTCATTCATAAAGCCGGACTTATATTACTTACATCTTCATATTCATTCCTTTGTTATATATGTCTACCTATAATAATTTTTGTAGATAAATTTTTGCCTTGAGTAAATACCAACTATATATACTCTGACCTATGTACATAACATCATTAATAAATAAATAAAAAAATAAATAAATAAATAAAAAATAAATAAAAGAAAAAGAAAGACAATAATAATAATAACTACTAAATACCCGGATTTAATTCAAGAAGAGGTGAATACAACCCTTTTGACATTTAATAAAAATTAGCTATGGCAGCTAGTAGATGGGAATCTTTTGTAATTTATTTGGCAATTTGAACTTTAATAAGAAAGCTATTATTTACCATGGAAGACTCCTATGGAAATATAAATATTTCTTCGGGGTACAAAATAAAGAGAAGGGGGCCCTTTGATTGATAAGGATAAAATTTTAAATAAATGTAGAGACTTTCCTAGATAGCACACTTGCAAGATGTCTTATTCAGGTCTTATTGTCTTTAAGTAATCTAGAAGATCTCCTAGTATCTAGAAAACATGTTCTAGGCCAAGTGTGTTAACAGGGTTTATGAGAATGATTATCCATAGATATCAATTGATAGTGATTCAATATAAGGGATGGGATTCTAAAAAATTACAAATTACAAAATCTCCAACTGTATTGTGATAGCAGATATATATGTTTAAGCTTTCAAGAAAATATACTCCGTAGAACCAAGTCAAAATTAAATTCTACTCAGGCAGATATTCAGTTAGTGAGACATGTTTTGCAGGGCCGCGCCTCCATTGGTGCAAAGGGATCCACCGCACACGGGTGGCCACATCTTCTACCAAACTCAACTAAATTTTTTATATATATTCTGTGGACCCCACAAAGGCTAGAACTGCAAAAAACTAACCCAAAATGAGGGTGAGGGTCAAAACTGAAAATTCTAGCCCTTTTGACCAAACTTAACCAAATTTTGTATACATATTCTGTGCACCCCCAGGAGGCTAGAAATGCAAAAACTAACCAAATTTTGTATACATAATTTGATCAAAAGAGATAGAATGTTTATTTTTTACCCTCTTTTAGTTTGATATAATGTTTAAAACACATTAAAAAAAAATTATTTTATGTTCTTTTCAAAAATATATTCAGTTTTTTATCTTCAAAATGTTGTAGATCTTTATGCCCCACCCTGTATAATATAATATGTAAACCTATTTTAGAGTCTTTAAATAAAAAAACACTCTACAACAGGATATAGCTAACTTTATAATTTATATTATGTCGATACAATTTTGATGGTTGTATATGTATATAATTAAGTAATGGAGAGGATTCAGCCAATGGGTAACTCTCTGCTGAATAAAAAACTCCCAATTATGGAAAATGTTTCGGCTTTAATTAAATAATGCCATCAGTTCCTAAGAGCTTGAAAAAGCGATAGAGCACACACGTAAAATTATAATAAAATTTTTTACAAAAATCCAAATCTCGTTAATTACAAAATTATATCTTACAGTATTATGACACAATTAATTTTATAAATAAATTGTCTGCAGGCAGAGTTGTTAGTGGATTTTATCATAATATACAAAATTATATGAATTACAAAATGGTACATACTTGTGAGAGCACACCAAGATTTATGTACCATTTTGTAATTCATATAATTTTGTATATTATGATAAAATACACAACAACTCTGCTCTGCGGACAATTTATTTATAAAATTAATTGTGTCTCTAATACTGTAAGATATAATTTTGTAATTAACAAGTTTGGATTTTTTGTAAAAAATTGTATTGTAATTTTACATGTGTGCTCTATCGCTTTTTTTAGCTCTTAGGAACTGATGATGGCATTATTTAATTAAAGCCGAAACGTTTTCCATAATTGGGAGTTTTTTATTCAGCAGAGGCTACCCATTGGCTGAATCCCTCTCCATTACTTAATTTTATATTATGTCTACTATATGAGCACACAATTTAGTTTTCCACAATAGCTTGGCACGGCCCTAAGATTTTAAAAAATAAAAGTTTTTAAAAAATACTCAAATGAAGTAGGTTCTATCTATTAATTTCTTGATAAAATATTAACAGTGATGAGATTAAGTAGAAATAAAAAAATTATGTCCTAATTTATCTAACACTTGATTTTTTATTATTTTATTTTTATAAAGATTTATGAATTAATGTCTAACCAGTGAATATATAACTCGATGAAAACACGAATTATCCACGCGTGTATGTTTGGTAGAAGAAAGAAAAGTGAATTATAATATAAATAAATAATAACAAACACGGAAAGGCCAGAGAATGACGTTTTTATTAAATACACTCATTTGTATATCTAATTTCATTTAATAAAGGGATTTTTACAGAGAAAAAAAATTTAAAATATAAAATATGTCATTTTAGAACAATATTTAATATTGAGTGCGAGGCAGATTTTTTATTTTATTATTTTTTTTTTGTAATTTATTAAATGAAATAAAAAAAATTAAAAAAGACAAGGATAAAAAATTACATTCACTTTTTAAAGATATTTTTTTTAATTAATTTAATTTTAATGAATGTTAAGAATTAAATTTCAAATATAAATGAAATTATATATATATATATAACAAATTGTTTAATTATGATCTTCATTCACTCTTGAATGATTTCCCACACGACAAGGCAAAATGACAAATTCGCAAATTAAAAAAGCAATTATTATTTTATTCTTCGTTTTATATATTTATATTTATTTATTAATCTTTGTGATGTTTATACAATATTGTCAAGTTCTTCTCTTTCAATTTTTTTTCGATTTAAAGCGTTGACTATTAAGGGGGCTCGGGACTGTTTATCATTTTTATAAGAAATTTCTCCAATTTTTACCATCAAATCATTGATGTATTAAATATTTATTCCCGAAATTTGAAGTTGATCGTCTGGCCCATTACCGAGAAATAAATTATTGAAAATTGTCCTTTTAACATGGAAGTATGGCAGAGATATTAAAAGGGCTATAACTTCTATATAAATTATACAATTTGCAACAAATTTATACAGATCAATAATTCAACTTTTATGAATCGAATGATATATTTTTCAATAAATTTATCGTCTAATTAATTAGTTATTCATAAATGTAAAAAAATAAAAAGTTATTTGCAGCCAACAGAATATAACAAAAGCACTAGTGTAGAATTCCAACTCTATTTCTTGAAATCGTTTTTGTGTTAAAAAATTTTTTTATAATGAGAAAACATTTATCTCAATATTCTTTTTATCAATATTATCAAAACAAAGATTTTTATTCGAAATTAACCTCATTATTAAAATTTTTTTATTTTTTATATTAAGCCAAACGTTGTCTCTCTACAGAAATACAAAAGATTTTTCGAAGGTCAACCAGATAGATTAGATGTCCCGAACTCCCTTAAGCCCGCTGCACACGAGGCTTTTTCCTCTACCTATTTTTGGGATGGGAGCTATCTGTTTTCAATTTGGAAGCTTGCAGGGGTCGAAATGACGTTACTGTTGGTTATCTTTCTGGCTAGTTTGCTTGATTGGTACATGTATATGTTAAAATATCTAATAATTGTAATTTTAAGTAATAAATTGAATATATTCTTAGACTATCTTCATTATTTCAATTCTAATTAATTTGTTTATAGCCTATAATAACGTGGAATACGCTAATGCAGAGGGGGCGATGGGGGCGGTCGCCCCCTCCACAAACAAAGGTCTGGATCCGCGCCTGCTCCTTTGTATCAACTACCCTCTGAAGAGAGGGTTCAAAAATAAATTTTTTCGAGATATTCAAACGAAAATATATATTTTAAACTCTTTATAAAATATACTATTTAAAATTAGTTTAATTTTTTTGAAAATTAATTAATTAAATAATTAATTTATACAAGAAATAATTTCATTTTGAGATTGTGAATTTTTGAAATAAAAAAGTACAGAAAATCAAAAAAATCGTACTTTCGTGTGTAAGGAGCTGAAATTTGAGGGACACTTGTTTCATATTTCTGCTGAATATCAGTTTTCTAGCTCAATTTACTAAATAACCGAAATTCGAGAAACGCGTAGGTACAGAATTATTTTTCTTTCAGTTTAATTTATACTATTTATTCATATTTAATGTTGTTATTTAGTGCTGTTGTTTTTTAATTACATAATTTTATTATTTGTTTAATTATTCCTTTAATTTCTTTTGTGTTTTAATTATTATTTTATCTTTCAAATTATTTATTCATTCAAAATAATAAAATATTTAATTTAGCAAAAAAAAATTTATATAGGTATATTATTTTTATTTGTAAATTTAAATAAAAAGTCCATTTCACTAATAAACGAAATTCCTGAAGATGATTTAATTATAATACTCACTACGCCCGGCGGGCCTCAGTCGGCTAGTGTATTGAGTGATTTCAGCTATTCGAGATAATAAAGTTAAAAGGACAACCTCATTGATTCCCCCTTATGACTATTCTACTCTCAGAAAACTAAATATTTTCAATTAATATCTTAAAACTCTTATATTTAAGTTTCTCATACAACTAATACACTAAGTGCAGAAAAATGAGCAGGAAATCGCCCAGCAAAAAAAGCTAAGTACTTATATGATTAAAAAAAAAAAAAATTGAAAACAAGACTTCTTATTTTTTATTATTATTTATTTATTGTCACCGGGAACAAAGCCCATTTAGACAGCACATAAGCACTAAGTATTAGTAGGGTTAGTGAGGGAGCTGAGTTTTTAGCCGGTAAAAATTTTTATTTCCCAGCCAGGATCGAACCCCGGCCTTCCGCTCCAACATCGTCATAATCGATGCCGTAGCAGGGTCTCGCGTTAGCCGGCTCGGCTAACCCGACTCCCTAAAACAAGACTTCAGGGCATACAAAAATGTGAGATAATCGGATTGTCGCGTAAGGATATGTGAAAATATCAAAAATTAAAAAATTGGTAAGTACGTTATTTTTTCGAGAAAATTATATATCATATATCAAATATTTAAAAAATTTCCTTTTTAAAAATAATTTTAACTCTCCGTAAGATACTATTTTCAAAAAATATACTAAACAAAATCACCATTTTTTCTTTTTTACAGTATTTCACAGAATTATGCATGGTAAACTAAAAAAAAAATATTTTTAAATGCAAGTTTAATAAGTTTTTATTGCACGCATTCTTTGTGACAGCCTCCTATTTATAGTATTATTTTATTCTATTATTATTATTCTATTTATAGTATTTGTCTTTTTTCATAAGCTTAATCATATAAAAAATAAATATTGAAAATTTGTAAAATGCAACACATTGATATACGTTTGGTTTTATAAACTTAACATATTGATAAAAAATAAATAAATAAATATAAAAAATTATAAGACTTTATTGCACTAGATTTTTTTTCTGAAACTCGCACTAAATCTATAAGCACTTGCGATAAAACATGACCATATAAACCTGGAATTTTAATATTAATATTTTTCTTGTGTGCTGAATTTCTTGTTCGAAAATTTCGTGAGATAAAATTTTTAATTAAGAAATAATTAAATCGTTTTCACGCTGTTATAATTAAGGTATTTTGTTAAAATCGCGTTTGCCTGTCTATTTAGTTATTATCTTAAATTAATCAAACAGAATATTCTAAAATCTTCAGATTGATTAGAATCTCTCTTAAATCCTTTGTTAAAACAAATACAGAAACATACATGGATGATTAAACACATGTGTAGATATGTCAAAAGACGATTATATATTATGTTTAATTAAATTGAATTTCATTGTAAAGCGAGAAGAAAGGACGAAGACATAATAGAGTAACTTGGAGTATGTATAAATGTATATATGTGAGCGAAGTCGAGAGGGTGTATATATAATTGTATATATTTAAGTCAAGTTAGTGAAGCATATATATCCAAAATGAAAACAGCAAGGCATCCAGATTCTGATAAGCAAATAATAGCTTCACTTATTTCCAAATGACACATAGATACACATTATATGTTATACATATATACTTTAAAAAATAAAAACAAACTATTGAAATGCAAGCATTACCATGAATGAAGACCTGGGAAGTTTAACTTGTTTGTATACAAAATTCTGAAAAATATTTGATTCTAATAAACATAACAAACCTTGATTTATGAGCTATGGTAGTGGGTACTCAGGTTAATCACTATTTTTTGTCTTTGAGATTTGATTGTTTACTATTTAGGTATCTTGTTGATTGTGGTTTATAAGACATTTTTATAAAATAGTTTATCTTTTGAATTAAAAAAACGACTTTTTCAACCGCTTAAAAAAAAGAGCATTAACATGGCGAACTCACTAAATTTTATATAGATTGATTCAAGATTTTGGTAACATTAGCTCTTCAAACAATATCAGCCAGTTCAGTCCAGATGAGGCAGTGTTATCATTTTAAACTTTGGAAATTTTATGTTAACTGTTATAAGAATCCGACAACACTTTATTGTAGTAACATACATGATGTTACCCAGTGAATCTTGGAGTTTTTGTTTGAGTACTAGTAGGCCGGTTAATGACATTGAAGTTTGGGTTTGGTCTCAAAGTATTCCTCTTGAATGAAAGTTTAGTTGAAACATCGCGGTAGAGTGTTTCTTTAAAAATAGCGAATCTGCTGAAATTCCGTCAAGAATTCAACATCCGACGGCGGAGAGCAATCCATTCTCATAACACCATACTTTTATGGGTTCGTAACTTTCGTACGACTGGTTCTGCATTAAAAAAGAAGCAGGGATGTTCTAACAGGACGATTAGAATACAGAAAACGTCGAATGGGTGAGAAATGCGATTTCGCAGTCGAAAAAGACTGTCTACACTTGAGTGATGTCATCTTTCATAAGTAATGTTTGTTTCAGTTAACAAAATACTAAATGAAAATTTCCACTTCTGTTAAATTTATGGAAATAAATTTTTTGTAAATATATTGAGAAATACTATCATTTCAAAAACCCTCAGGTTTCAGTGGATCATATTAGCTCTTCGAAGAATACATGACATTTCAGTCTAACTACCAATGGAAAGTTAAGAAAACCCTGAAATCAATGTAACGATGTAACTCTGGAAAGTTCATGTGGCCTGCATTGAAGATTCCGAGAAAATGTTATTCGGTAACATTACCTACCTTTTTGAAAGGATAAAGCCAGTTCACTCTAATTACAGGGACCTTAAGGGTGGGTACACAGGCTAAACACAGTTTTTTCTGACACTTAGTTGGAAACGACGCTTATTATTGTTTATAATAAATTTTTACAAATTAGTGAGTAAATAAATAAATAATACTTAATAGATTTACACTTAAAAGACAATTATTACCTATGTTTGGGATTTTTACCCAACCCAAATATTTTTATGCCACTTAAAAATTAAGAAGAAAAAGCGATTATATCAACTTTTTGAACATTTTTTAATTTTATCAAGCTGTAATTAATTAAGTGATATGGTTTTCAAACACAAAAGAATTAAATGACCGCTTTGAGTTTTTTTGTATCAGAAAGAGCTCTCCTTTTTTAATCTTTAATAGATGGTGTTTAAGGTTTTGTTAAAATAAAAAATTTAATTTTGTTTTTATGATTTAATTTCATTAGCTTTAGAACGGTTCTATAATATGAATTTGAAATAGAATTTCGATTCAATTTTTATTTAGTATGGAAATGTCTTAGTATAAGTTTAAACATTGCGCTAGTATACTTTAATCCATTGTTAATGGATTTGTTTATTTCCTCTTTAGTTAGGAAAAAATAGTGAATATTACCACAGCTGTAATAATACGTAGATAATTATTACATTAAATTAAATATGGGGGGGTCGGGTAGGCTAATCGGTAGCATGTCAGCCAGCTAACCAAGAGGACCCGAGTTCGAATCCGGCTCGAGGCATCCGGCTAAAAATCTGACCCCCGAGGTAGAGACAAATTTAAAAAAAAATAAAAATAAATAGTATCGTAAATGGCTTATGGCTACCATGGCCGAAAAGCCAAAAAAAAAAAAAAAAAAAAAAAAAAATTAAATATGAATATAAATTTACTATTATATATATTTTTAATTATAGCTTTTTATTACTTTCATGTTTATTTAATTATAGTATTTGAAATTACAATACATTTCAATGTTTATAGGTTAAGATTTTTAATTATAATGGCGCCTATTCAAATTATAATTTATTTACTTATTAAAATTATTTACATAATTTATTAATTAAACTCAGTTAACAAATGTTTCATAGTATATAATTAAAAGTTTTATAAATAAAGATATAAAACATATATGTTCAATTAAAAAATTCTATAAAATTATTAATTGTGACGTGAACAAATGAAAATGGGAAAATTTGTTGATGTTTATTGTTCCTTGTTTTTTAATTATGTTTATTGATCAACGCTTTGTGTTGTTGTTGTTCTTAGTTTATATTAATTTTAAATATATATACGTTTAGTTTTCAGCCCCATCGTATAATTAATCCTCAACCCCTACTCCGCATACCTTTTTGTTCTGTTGAAAATGTTCAAACGGATGCTGATACAAGAATTTAGCCAAGTAAACCACAACAAATCTATTTCATTATCTATTTAGGTCAAATTTTAACAATAATGATTATAACAACATCAACAACAACTTTGGTTACCACTAATACTATCATCACTACTACTAGTACTGCTATAACAACAAGTTATTCAGTTGAGAAAACCACAAAAGTCAAGTTGGGTGAATATTTTAAATTATTCATTGATTTTGGGGTTATTTTATTCTCGATAACGTTTTACATTATCGACTGAAGTTAAATGCTGAAACGACCAAAATAATAAAGACAAGATAAAGGATAAGTGAAAAGAAAAAGAGAAAAAAAGTAAGAAGGGAAATTAGACTTTATTGGGGTAGATAAATGTAAGAATTCCGGTTAATAAAATCTTAGGAATGCTCGTTATTTCTACGATAATAATATCACTACTACTAATATAACCGATAGAATTGAACTCCAATAAAGAGTATATTAAAACGAATTCGACACAGACTCTGGAAGGCATCTCAAAAACGGCTTATGAGGATTGCTTATGGAAGTGGAAACTTCACTGAGAAAATGTATCAGTCAAGAGAAGAATACTAAAAAGGTGACAAGGATTGATTGAACGAACATAGGTAGGTCAAAAAACAAAAGAAGAAGATAGTTCGTTACTTTTTGGACAGATCTCGTAAGTGATGATGCTATTGGTGAGTTAGTTTTCAAAGGCAAAAACCTTCAGTCATTAAGTTATTATCAAAATCAGTAAAAAAAAAATCAAAATCTAATTGAAATAATACTCTTGAGAAAATATTTCTACAGTGAAACCCCTCAAATCCCAACCCCGGAAATCTGAAATCCCGGGAAATCCGAACGAGTTTTTTTTGACAAATTTAAGTTTGAGTAGGTGTTTTCTCGAACTCGAGGCTAGGCAAAGCTTCTTCCAAAATCTCTGCAGTAAGTTCACACTTGTGTTTTGCCACGATTCTGAAACCCAATAAATAACGTCTTTTATTGTAACTTTCTTCAGCTTTTCAAGGATAGAAAAAGAACCATTTTCTTCACTAAGATTTCCAAACGACCAGCTTTCAGCTAATCCGAACAGGCTACAGTCCCCATTATTTCGGATTTGAGAGGTTTCACTGAATCGTCATTTTCGATGTTTGATTACCTACTATTCCAGGGCTCCAATCTGAATATTTGAATACCGAATATATTCATCCGTTTTTAAATATTCATTATTCGAACATTTTTAAAATTATTATTCGTAAAATATTCGTTTGTAACATTTTTAATATTTTTCTAAACGAAACAAGTGTTTGTATCTAGGATTCGAACAATGCAGGTATCGATTTTCATTCAGGAAGTATTATCATTTGGATTTGAAATATTCGAACAAATACACCCAAATATAATATCAGAAACTGCAGATTTGAATTCGTCGTAGGATCTCAGATTTACAAGAGGCAATTTCATCTGATATGTTTTTCAACAAAAATCGAAAAATTCTATATTATCAATAGTTTAAAACCCTAACTAATACTTTTCAAAGTTATAATAAAAAACTCCAAAAAAGATTTTAAAAATTTAGAGGCATTTAATAAAATAACAGAAAAGTTGAAACTATCTTATTATATAATATATTATTGACTGTAAAACCAACGTCAATCACAATAGAATGGGTATTTTCTACACCAAGATTTGTTAAAACTAAATTTCTATCGAATATTTGATGGAGGATCTACCTGATACCAAATTCGCTTTCATGTGTTTTTAGAGTTGTTTTGTTAGAGTTGAACACTGTATATGAATGTGAAAGTTCTGAATAGGATTAGGGAAAAGATAACTTTATAGGAAAATTAGTGGTGAGTTCAGATGATATGACACAGCTTTAACATTAGGGATGTTTAATCACTATTTTCCGAGGCTGAAAAAAGCAAAAGTAGAATACCTAGGTTAAATTATTTTTCTCAGATAATGAAGGATATGTCAAATTAGGCTAGAAAATTCGCCAATTAACTAACGTACTAATAGATATGTTTACAAGTTGATTATTAATATCAATTAATGTCCGCATCTCTAGTGTAATGGTCTCACATCTCTGGCTGGCAACCCGGAGGTCTCGGGTTTGATTCCCGGCTATACCCAGACATTTTTTCTGTAAGTATAGGGTCTGGTAATAAAAATTAAGTGGGAGATAAATTTAACCTAATTTATCGCCCGGAGAATTTACCACTGCTCGAAGCCCTTAAAAAACTTAGTAAATTGGATTCTAACTTTCTGAGATTTGGCTCGTGATTCCGGCTTCTTTCCTTCTACTCTGTTCTTTTCACGATGGAGGGGCCATCCCATACAGGCTTTTAGGGGATGCACCTTCTGGTGTATCTCCTTCTCACAGCAATATCATTAAAAAAAAAATAGTTTGTTTACATGTTTTCGATGTATTGAAGGAAACAGTAAAAGAGTGTGTCTTCTGCTGGAAAAATAAATTTTTAATTTATTTATAACGATTATACTCTTTTATTGTTTCCTTCAATTTATAAAAATTCTGCTACTCTCGGCAAAAAGAAACTTTCAATTTAGTTTTTCTATGTAAGATTTTCTTATAGCCCAAAAGGCCATGATTTAGCTAAATTTTTTTATCAAAATTCTTTAACCGGTATTTCGAAAAACTATATACAAAAAAAATTTACTTTTTACGCACACTTACAATGCCTTACCATACTTAGTATGATAAATTAAAAAAAAATAATTAGTTTGATATATAATCCGGATGATGGTGAGCTGTGTCAATCTAGAATTTCGCAAAGTAAAAGAAAAGTAAAGATATTTTTTTTTGGAAAATTATTATTTACTATGAGTTATTCACTAGGTCACTCTAAAAGAGAGAGAGAGAGAGAGTTTTCTCAATATATATATTTCGGGCTGTAAACCCATCGTCTGGTGATAGAGAAAATTTGTTTTAATGCTAACTGGCTTCTCGGATCAGAAAGGGCAAAAAAATTTCAATACTGACTCCATGAAAAATAATATTAAAACGCATTTCACTGAATACTATTTGTGGCAACTAGAATTTAGTGATGTTAGTTGAGTTTGGTCCAAAGGTCTAGAATCTTTATTTTTGACCTTCCACCTCATTTTGGGTGTTTATTTTCAAAATATTTTAAACGAAATTGTCAAAAATTACATCCTCTACAACTCTAATGAAGATGTAATTTTTGTCATTTTCGTTTTAAAATATTTTTAAACTCCCAAATGAGGCGGAAGGTCAAAAATGAAAGATTCCAGATTTTTGGACCAAACTCAACCAATATCAGTAAATTCTAGTTGCCACAAAAATATTCCGTGAAACGCGTTTCAACTAGTAAGAACCCGCTCTTACTAAAAACGGGTTTTTACTGTAACATATATATATATATATATAGATATATTTGATATATATAGATATATATTTGATATATATCTGTGTATGTTTATTTGCATCAAGCAGAGGACAACCTCTTTGTTTCTCTTTATGAATCAAAAACTCTGCTACTCTCGGCAAAATAAAAACTTTCCAATTAGATACAGAAAATAAAAACTCATAGTAAATAAAAATTTTCCAAAAAAAAATATATATATATAGCTACTTTTCTTTTATTAAAATATGTTTCACCTCGCACCAACTCCAGACTTCTCTAAAAATTATTTTGCAAAGTAAGTAATTACAATTTTTAAATTTAGAAGAAAAAAAATATGTGTGAGCCTCATCCATATAAGCTCATTCATGGAAGAAGTGTAACTTATTTAGCCGTAGATGTAATTGAAATATTTTTTTTTTTTTATAAATTTTATTAAACCAATTATTTTACATTAATTAATGTATACATTGTATCTTTTGCTTCGATTCCGGAGATAACTTCTCCACCATCGAGTGTCCTTGATCATCTTTAGTCCTTGTTTTTAGTAAAAGGAAAAATCTAATTAGATAAAAAAACCTCTTTTCCGATAATTATTTAAATTTCATTATTCCCCAATCAAATCGATTGGTCTATCTTCCTTCCTCCTCCGTCCCTCATCCTATTGAAATAATTGAAATTTCCAAATTTTAATACATTTTCTTTGTCTGGAAATATTAGTGAGTTTTAAAATGGTAATTTAAATTTCCTAATTTTAATAAATTTTACGAACATGAATTTAGGTCATTAATCAAAGATTTTAATAGATATGTATATATTGCATGTAGGAGGGTCCTGTCCCCTCGGGAGTCGAACCCAAGCACTAGTACGCTTTCCGGGCAACTAGTCCAGACCCTTGAGAACATCACCTCCAAACATGAAAATACTTGGCTTTCGTATATATATTGCATGTTTGGAGGTGATGGTCTCAACGGTCTGGACTAGTTGCCCGGAAGCTATAGTGCTTGGAGTTCGACTCCCGAGGACAAGACCCTCCTATATACATACATATATACATATCTATTAAAATCTTTGATAAATGACCCTAAATTCATGTTCGTAAAATTAATTGATTCAATATCACAAGTTGATTTTGAGAAAAATTCAATCTTTATTTCTACAAATAGATACTCAATTCTTTAATAAATTTTATTTTTCATGAAATATTAGTGGGTTTTAAAAAAATTATTTTCCCTCTATTGTAACAAAAAAAAATACGTTGCTAAAGAAGTTTCACTTCAAAAATCCAATATTTAAAAGAAAAAAGTATGTAATTATTTAATCACGAGTTCTGCTTTCCCCGCCACTCTTAATCTTTAAGAATGGAGTAGCTAAATCATTTTTGATATTCACAGAGTAGGTTAGTTGTTGAGTAAATAGAATCCGAATAGGAGATGATGCTTTTCCGCTTTTCGCCTGAAAAGCAGAGTAAACACGTTTCAGATGGGAATTACAAGGCTTGTCAGAGAGGGCTTATACATTGTTTCACTTTACTGCTGCTCAGTCAGACATGAGAGAGTGTGGGTGTGCGAGAAAGTCTCCGGGGGAGAGAGAAGGAGGTTGGGTTTGTGTCTGCGGATGGAGTGGCTCAAGGGTGGCGCAAAAGGGTTGCTTGACAGCCACCCCCCAAAAAAATAAATAAAAAAAGATCATCATTCTATTGTACTCTTTCTCTTGAGATTTTCGCGATAATTAAAATTTGTCATTTTATTTAAAATAACGCCTTTTTTATATTTTATTTTCCCCCATGGCATGTTATACAGTAAAACCTCGTTTATCCGGCCCCATGGGATTTGTAGACATTTTTATTTTAATAAATGTTCACATAGATAATAATTTTTAACTCTGATAGCAAGAATGTAATTATAATTTCACCAAATTTTTTTTAAACAATTCTATGTAATTTGATATCATTTGAGATCACACCTCCACGATTGTGGAACTCAATGCCTACAACCCTAATATAACCATCCTCTGCTGCACGCTTCTTGTCTAGACTCGCTGAAGCTATATCATGCTAATATAATATCCTGTAATTTTGTATTTTATATTTTTGTATATTGTTATTTCCTATATTTGTCACTTTTTTCTCTTGAATGTACACAACACGGGTCTACACTGACCTATGTACATTACACCATTAATAAATAAATAAATACATTTTGATATAAACATGTTTTTTACTTTCACATTTATATTTTTGTATCGTAATAAATTCAAATTCCCTTATTTGAGAATTTGTTTTATTTGTATTACCCATATATCCGGATTATCCGTATTTTCGATTATTCGGTTTGCCTTTGGTCCTAGTTAGTCCGGATGAACGAGGTTCTACTGTAAATGAATTAGTTGAAATGTTAAGGGGTAAACTTATAATAAAGTACAATTTCTTGTAAGGATTTTGGATTATAATTCAATTTATTTTTATCTGGTTTTTGTTTTTTAAAATTTATGGCTTGTTTTTTGTACTCTAAAAACAGTTCTGAACATTTTTAGAGTTCCGTATAAAAATTAGACGGAATCCTTTTAGTGTATAATTAATAGAGATTGTGGTGTTGGTGCAAAGTGAAACATCTTCAATATAGATAAAAGTAAATAAATATTATATGAAATATTCATTTACTATGAGTTAAGATTTGTAGATTCACTTGTTTCACTGACTTGTTTAATTGACTTTAAAATTTTAATGTGAAACAAGTGACCTAGAAATCTTAACTCATAGTAAATGAATATTTCATATAATATTTATTTACTTTATCTTTACTTTTAGTGTATGTACAATTTCTGTGTGTCTGTCAGAGCATTACGATATAGTTTATAATTTAAAAAATACACTATATTGAAATGTAATTAATTTTCCCTAAATCAAAAATTGTTTTTATATTTTAATCAGATAATGCTTGAGGGGGAAGCTCGAGCTTCCTCTGGGGTTGAAGATTAAAAAAGTATATATAAAATTTTAAACACTGGTGTGGAGAGAGAAAGGAAACATTTTGTTTGTTTCCTTCATTGACCTTTTGAAACCCTGAAGAAGGGGGAAGAATCCTCCGAAACGTTTGTTTGAAAGGGAAGGAGGAAAGAATCAATAAATTACACCTTATTTGGATATGTGTTAATTTTTCTTTCTTCACTAACCTTGGGCTGCTTCCATTACTTTCAATTAAAAAAATATTTTTTTATGAAGTGTGAAGTATCCCTACCAAGAACTCATTAAGGAAAATTAGATTTTTTTTTAATTTAATTGACTTGAAAAATAATGATGTGGTAAAGTCCACAAAGTACTATTTTCGTACCTAATAGGAATTCAAAATAACTTGACCTAAATATGTATAAAAAAAAATTCTTCAAATACATAAGCTCTTTATGAAGAACAAATAAGAACTAATTTTATATAAAAAGTATTTTGGAAGATATGATTGATGTTTTGATTCTTCGGTTGATCCGATTAGCATTTAGCCGCTTGTTGTACAAATTGCTTAGTTATTGTTGAAAATATCTATAAAGTAAAATAAAATACTTTTTATGCATACAAATTTTCATTGATCAAGAAAAGAGCTCAAAAAGAGCTTGTTTTTGTGTCAAAAAATGTGTAATTTACCTTCAAGAACTAATTAAACTTAGGTATATATGTGTCAATAAAATTTATTTCAGTCTTGCCATATTCTGCAAGAAAAATAAACTTGGTTCTTTCCCAACCTGATCGAAAGCTGAATACTTAAGTTAGAAGCAAGATTATCGCCTAATGACTGTTATTACCTATGGTCAAACCGTATTGTTCGTGGTGGAATAATATATTGTTGCAGTTATCGATCCTAATGCATTGACAATATGACAATGAATATGAATTGAAACTACACGGATAATGTATATAATATATTATTAAACATACTTAGAGGACAAGGTCTTCAGCATAGTGCACAACGAGCGCAGGCCAAATTCGAGCATTAGTTTGGCCGTACACGCTGTACGCTATTTACACGAACCATTTCGAGCCAATTTCGACCCCCCTGCAGATCGGAATCCATTTGAGATACAGAGCTGAAATTATACACATGTAATTATGTAATCCATCTTGAGGAGAGTACCAAATTTCAATAATATAGCTTAAATAGATTCTGAGATATGGACCTGAGAAAATAGCTAATTTTGCCACTCACTCACTGACAGGTCATCAAAACCTATAGGGTACTTCCAATCATTCCATCATCATGAAATTTCGCCTGCTTGTAGAGTTTGGGACACAAACAAAGGAAAAATTCCAAAAATCCAAACTTTCTATCTTTCAACCCCTTCATAATGGGGGCAGGATCAAAAATGAAAATTCTAGCCCGTTGGACTAAATTCAACCAAATTTTGTATACATATTATGTAGCCCCTGAAGGCTAGAGATGCAAAAACTAACCACTTAACATGAGGAGGGCTCAAAAATAAAAATTCTAGCCCTTTGGACCAACGGGCTTCCTCATATCTTACGAAAAGAAGAGAAATCTCAACCAAAACACTCTGTGAAAAAACAGGCCAAGTTCGAAAAATTAGTGAAATCTAGTGTGTACCCAAGTTAAATTCGCTAAGAATAATTAAGTTTAGAGATCTACTATTTTCTCAATTTAATTATTCTTGGCGAATTTACTTTGCTACACATTAAATTTCACTATTTTTTGAACTTAGCCTGTTTTTTCACAGAAGTTTTGGTTGAGATAAATTCTTACTGATCTTATCCAATCATTTGCATTTCAAGATTATAAAGATGACTCAGAAGATGATGATTATGTATATTTATTTAAACATCATATCTATCGTACTTTATTAAAGTAAAACACAAAACCAAAAACTAAAAATAAGCAATATTTTATAATTAGATTCAACCTAAAATAGAATCGACATTGCTGAGTTAATCAATGTTTTTAAAACCAAATGAATATAAACATGAGACCACGAGGAAGAGAGAAGGGAGAGTAGATTATTCTGATAACAAATGAAGTGGGGAATATATCATCCAGCATCCTGCACATTTTAAAAGGTCAAAATATTGAAATTGAAGGATAATCAATTAAATAAAAGAATATTTTAAAATGACATTGATTCGATAAAGTACTTTTCTTGATTGAATTAATTAAAAGAAAAACATCGGAGGAATATGTAAAATAATCTGTAAAGAGTTCCATACTCACAGAGTTGATATACAGTAAGTATAATACACTGTAGACTGATCCATGTTTTTCATGATAATGATGAAAAAAAATTACAATGAATATGGGGCGAACATGAAGAAGTTGATTTTCAAGACCTTATCATTGTAGGTCTAGAGATACCATAGATTAAAGCAGGGAGTGTATTCTAGTGTCTAAGTCAGAGGATTAAGCTAAATGAGGAATGCATTTTCATTTAAGAGACCAGTAGTTTTCTTGCAAAACATTGTAGTTCAGAGGTTAAGCAAAATGGGGAATGCATTTGCATAAGAGACCAGAGACTTTCTTGCAAAACTTTGTAGTTCAGAGGGTTAAGCAAAATGAGGAATGCATTTGCATAAGAGAGCAGAGGTTTTCTTGCAAAACTTTGTAGTTTGTCAAAAGGTTTTATGGTTTTTCTTGGGTCTTTTAGTGAGCTTACTATGTCGAAGCAAAATATATGTTCAACATCATCATAACATCACCATAATCAAAGGGTTCATTGCTGAAAATAAGTATCCTTTAACTGGAGTTATAGACATTACGGTTGACAAGATGATGACTTAAGATCGATTTGTTCAACTCAGGTCAAAATGCCATTTTTCTTTAACAGACAGTAAAATAAGCTAACCATTGACCATCATATCTAACTAGCAATTTTATATTAAATAAATTTTTTAGATCGCTTTCAAAAATAATTTATAAAGCAATTATTTTGCTAAGATGGATTTTAATGTAAAAGTTCTTATAACTCTTAAATATTCAAAAATACTTCTAAAACATTATGATTGTTTTAAAGATAAGGCTTTTTGAAGTCCATTGACGGATAATTATACAGCTAAAAGAACATACCATAATTATAAAACAGTATATTAAAGCTCTCACAATTGCTTGAGATTATTTTAAAATGTAGGTAATAAAAACAGATAATGATACAATAACCCAATGAGAAAAGGAAATCAACTGGTGTAGTCACCACATGACTTTCACATTCTCACTTATTTAAAATCATCGCGACACTCCTAATTTACATCCCCTTCCTTTATTTCAATCGGATTAAAATTTATACACGACTAACCTCTTTGAGTTTTTCATTCACTGTGAAACTACACATCCTTTACTTTATTAATTTATAAAATTTATTACAATGTTACTTCTAATAATCCAAAAGAAGTATAGCATCTTAAATTTAATACAATGAAAAAACAAAAGGGCCATTTTAAATGGACCCCAGTAGATTTTTTTACATAATATAGTTGTTTTTTTTTAATTTTAATTTTACAATAAGTTTTTTTGTAATTTTTATTTACATTTGTATAATTAAATTTTTGCACGGGAAAAGGCTTTGAGAAAAAAAACCCAGCTATACAGTTTATTGTTGTTCCAAAGAGGTTAATATATCGTATTATTTATTAAAATTTTTACTTAATTTTTAATTTACAATTTAGCTAACATAATTTATCAAGTTATACAAGTATAAGCAGAAGAAATTTAAGGTTATAAAAACGTTTAATTATTATTGATAATTTTCAATCCACCACTATTTCACTCTAGCCACTGACCCACAGTCGCCCCAATTTCTTCAATAGTAAATTTAATTTAAAAAAAAATTAAAAACTAGTACAAAGATTTTTTTAAATATATTACTCATGAGGGTGAATACTTCTGACATGTAAATTATACATATCTAATAAAATCTATGATACTGGCTTTTTAATTCATCTTCTATAGATTAAATTAAATTTTTAGAACATTACTTCGAATGCTGCAAAATATTATATTTTCAATATTCAAGTAATTTCACTTGTTTTTGTTTTTGTTTTTTTAATCAAAATATAAAACATGGCCATTCACTAAATGCTTAATTCATATATCTAATTGAATTAAACATATCTAATTTTCATTCGAGATATAGTCTTTTGTTTGAGTTTATTGAATATGGATAAATATTTTTTCAGAAAAATGTAATATTTAATATTTGCAGCCTGACCTGGTTTCGAGTTTCAGGGGTTAAGCCATGGAAAATTGAGCTTTTTTGAAATTCGAGATACTTAAACCAATCTTTATATTTAAAATTGAATTAATGAGAGTATGTGTTAAGTATAGGTTAGGTTTAACTAAAACTCAAAAAAACCCGACGGGAAATAACCTTATAAAAAATTCTTGTGTTTTAAAAAGGGTGTTTTAAATCATTCTATGCACACTCTCCTTGCAAATATTTTATTAAAAGGAAAAATATTTAAATTGCACGCACTTTACAATCAAAATATTTTCATAAGGAATGTATGTTCTGTACGTACGACATGAGGAAAAAATAGAAATGTAACGTAAAAAAAATCCTACCCTTTTTTTGTCACCAAACTAAGCATAGATCTTAAATGAATTATTTTATGTCCCAAAGAATTTTCTTCGAATTTATCAAATGAAAAATGTTTTACTCTTTGTACAAATGAATATTCATTTAAAATTGAAAAAAATATTTTTAGATTTAAAAAGTGTGTGTTTTTTTTATAATTATATGTTTTTGAATTAAATTAAATTAGAAATAAATAATAATTGTTTTAAAGCCATCTGAAACAGCAGGGGAATGAACACAGGTTTTCGATGTGACGCTTTGTTCAAATAAGCAGCCGGTCTCAACTCTAAACTGAACCCAGAAGTCTATATGAAGATGAATTTTAGTTTTTAACCGACTTCAAAAAATGAGGAGATTCTCAATTCGATTGATTTTTTTTTATATGTTACCTGATATCTTCGCCAATTGTTAACCGATTTTGATTATTTTTTTTGCATTGTGTTCAGTATAGTTTCCGAATGGTCCCGTTTTTTTCATTGGTATTGGACCTTTTTTGTTATGTTTGTTCACGCATAACTTCTTTGTTTATGAATCGATTTTACTGATTCTTTTTGCGTTTGGATCAGTATAGCTCCAAGATAGTCAAGATACCTATTATTTTATTTATTTATTTTATGTATGTTTAGCGAGAACTTTTTGTCACGTGGACCGATTTCAATGATTCTTTTTTATTGGAAAGGGGTATCTTAGGGGTGGTCCCATTTTAATTTGGTCAAGTTCTGATGATATGATCAATGACAAAATAACGGAAGTCTCCAATTCTTATTAGCAAATAATCGAAATTATAATAAATAAAATCGTTTATAAAAAAGAAATTGGTAAATATTCATTTAAAACCCGAAAACGTTTCGAGAAAATTTCTATATTCATGAATTGAATTTATTATCATTTTCTGATTCATTCGCTCGACTCTTTCTCTTATGAGATGTATGGAAGGTATTTTATTAAGTCACTATTAATAACATCACTGAAAAGAGAAAAATAAAAATAATTTTTATAAAAAAAATAAAACTGACTTCAAAAAAATCAAATGCAACAAATAAAATAATAAGAACTCAAAAATAAAAAAAAATGCACTAAAAGGTATAAAATAATTATCTAATTAAATTACAACTAAACGACGAAATATTAACATGAAATCAATTTTTGAAGTCGGTACTAAACAAACTATATAAGCGAGCGTACCCGCCAAACGTACTAAGTAAGATCAGTCGAGTTCGATTCATAAAATGTATGTGGCACCGACTTCAAAAAGTGATTTCATCTTAATATTTCGTCGTTTAGTTGTAACTTAATTAGATAATTATTTTATACCTTTTAGTGCATTTTATTTTATTTTTAAGTTCTTATTATTTTATATGTTGCATTTAATTTTTTTGAAGTCGGTTTTATTTATTTTTTTATAAAAATTATTCATATTTTATTTATCTCTTTGTGCTATTTTTGGTGGTAAGGTTATTAAAAAATATGTTCCGAAACTGATAAAAAGCCAAGGGCACTTACACTTAGAGAGCCCATGAAATTAAAGCTAGAGAAAAACAATTTTAAAAATACCTTACGTACAATGTTCTATAAATTTAGAATTTTTAAAAAGGAAATATAACTAATTTCCATTTTAAAGCAAATTTTTTTAGAATTTATATTGATAAATTATTATAATATTATATTATTATATTAGCTAGATTGTATTGATATTTGGAGGACCTAGCCACCGAGGACTTGTGCATCTAAGCTGGTCGAGGAATAAATATTTATTTATTTATTATAAAGCTTTAAAAGGAGAATTTTTGCCGAAACGTTTAGATTTCTAATAATCGTTTTAAAATTGATTTGTAATAAAATTGTATTTATTTATATAACAAAACAATTATTTCAACATATTATATATAAGTATTTTGATTAGTTGTGTCCATCGATTAAATTAATAAAGTTTTTTATCAGGGAAATAAGGAGTATATTTTTATACAAATAATTTATATGTTATTTCCAACGTTTCATCAACTTTGTTAACTTCTTCAGGGCTCAAATAGTTACTTCTTTGCATATTTGTCATTTTTATAATTCTTTTTTAGTAACCATAGCAAGATTACTATTTACACCCTGAAGAAGTCAACAAAGTTGATGAAACGTTGGCAATAAAATATAAATTATTTGCATAAAATATATAGTCTTTACATTTCCTGATAACAACTTTAATAACTATATATATATATATATATATATATATATATATAAGGTGTAGGTATATTTTTAGTTTAATCAAGCAGAGGACATCCTCTTTGATTTAATATTAACAATTTTTACTTAATTGGGTAGATACTAAACTAAACTAATTCATTTGCTAAAAAATATTGTGAAAATTTTTATAAATAAATATTTTATATAAAAAATATATGGTATAAATTCTAAATAAAGTTAACTGTGGAAAATTTGGCCCAAATCGAACGAAGAGTTAAAATTTTTAAAAACTTTTTTTTAATCTAATTTGGATTCGATTCCAGTCAAAATTTAAGAAGTTATTAGTCTCAATATAAAATATCTAAATATAAAATTTCGTTTTGATAGCTTTCTTGGTTTTTGAGCTAGAGTGAAATATCCTAACCAAGTTTTTTTTTTTTTTTTTTAATCAAAATAATTTAAGCCGTTTTTAAGATATTTCGAAAATAAGAATAAAAAATAAATAAATAAACACTTTTTATGTACAATTACATTCTTTCAACATAACCCTTAATAAAAATTTAAATTAATAAGTTCGGAATTCACTCTCTTCAATTATAAATTACTAAAAATAATGTTAAGAAAAACAAAATTTACCCTCAAAGGTTTCAAATCTAAATAAAGAATTATATAATTTCATCCCTTTGTTAATAATCACCATCAAAGCCAGATAAAATTATGTCCGTGTTTACTGTTCGTATATTTTTCATTTATTTACTTATTTGTCTGTTTGTTTATTTATTTTTAAATTAATGAAAACCCTACTTATAAATTTGATTCAATAAACAATTTTGAATATAAATGGGCTCTAATTTTTTCCCTTTCAAAACGATGGGGTAATATCGGCGAAATCGAATATATTTTCGGGTAATAGCTCGGTTTCTATTGTAGACCGAAACCTCCTGATTTTTTTTTTATCAAAATACATAGTTTATGGTTAATAAAGTAAAGGGTGTGTAGTTTCACAGTGAATGAAATAAAACTCAAAGAGGTTTATACAAACTCAATATATTTCGGATTATTAGTCCATCATCAGGAGTTTACAAGTTAATATAAAACTTATAATAATTAAACGAGTGGTCACAATTTTTAACATCTAAATCATATGTACCAATATAACAAAATATAACATTCAAATCTTACATACCAACATAACACAAGAAAAACATCAATAAAATTAAAATTTAAAAAATTGTTTTACAAATATTTTTCTTTTTTAATATAAAAATATATAAAAATAAATATAAGAGATCTAGGTAAATATGAATATTAATATAAATAAAAAACCCTTAATTACAAGTATACAAAAAATTTCATATTTATACTTGTAATTAAGGATTTTTTATTTATATTAATATTCATATTTACCTAGATCTCTTATATTTATTTTTATATATTTTTATATTAAAAAAGAAAAATATTTGTAAAACAATTTTTTAAATTTTAATTTTATTGATGTTTTTCTTGTGTTATGTTGGTATGTAAGATTTGATTGTTATATTTTGTTATATTGGTACATATGATTTAGATGTTAAAAATTGTGACCGCTCGTTCAATTATTATTAGTTTTAACTTGTAAACTCCTGATGATGGACTAATAATCCGAAATATATTGAGTTTGTATAAACCTCTTTGAGTTTTATTTCATTCACTGTGAAACTACACACCCTTTACTTTATTAATTAATATCATGTTTCACCTAAAACCTACACCACTTTCCCTAAGTAAAAAAAAAATAGTTTATGGTGTTTTGAGATACATGTACTTCGAAAATAACAAGCAAATAACACTTGTTTATGTACGTTTACAATATTTCACCATACGGCGTATAGTTAAATATAACACAATAAGGTCAAAATCTCTCTCTCTTCAATTATAAAATGATAAAAATAATTTGGAGGAAAAACCCATTTTATTTATATAAATTATAATAACGTTCCTAAAAGATATCTTCAAAATTTGCCCTCAAAGGATTAACTTGATTAAATATAAATAAAGAATTATATAGCCAGATAGATTATGTGTTTGCTGTATATTTTTCATTTATTTACTTGTTTGTCTGTTTGTTTAATTATTTTTAAATTAATTAAATTCCTCCTTATAAATTGATTCAATAAACAATTTTGAATTTAAATGAGCTTTAATTTTTTCCCTTTCAAAACGATGGGGTAATATCGGCGAAATCGAATATATTTTGGGATAATGGCTAAAAAAAGCTTCTCGGTTTCTATTGTAGACCGAAACTTACTGATTTTTTTATCAAATTACTTCCATAGTTTATTTATTCATTATAAAATAATGCTTTGAGGTGGATACCTCGTTTATCTCGTTTTGGAGATATTTCGAAAATAAAAAGCAAAGAACACTTGTTTATGTAAGTTTACAATATTTCACCATAGGCCGTGTATGGTTAAATATAACACAATAAGGTCAAAATCCTCTTCTCTTCAATCATAAAATGATAAACATAATTTGGGGGAAAACCCATTTTTTTATATAAATTAGAATAAGATTCCTAAAAGATATCTCCAAAATTTACCCACAAATGTTTAAGTTGATTAAATCTAAATAAAGATATAAATAATTTCATCCCTCTCTTTGTTAATAATCGTCATCAAAGCCAGATAGATTATGTCGGTGTTTACTGTACATTTTTCATTTATTTACTTGTTTGTCTGTTTGTTTATTTATTTTTAAATTAATGAAATGTGGTCTGTATAGTCGAGACAATATGGGGGATATGAATGATGATGCTGGGTGTTTGTGGAAATGGGGTGTATGAGATCCCCCTATCCTAACCCTCCCTGGGTCAGGTGGGCTACTGACTGACTCTGTCCTGGTGTCCTGGATGTTTGTCATTGGTTTCCGGAGTTGTGGAACAGAGTCCTCCGTATTGTGGGTCAAAGTCTGCTCTGGCGTCGACTGCTGCCTGCGAGGCTCCACAATCGATCGTAAGCCAGAGTAAAGGGGGTCGTGAGGGGCCTGGGGGGACCAGGGGGGCCGCGCCCCAGAGGAGCCAAGCAGCAGCAGCAGCAGCCACGTGGTGGGGCCCAAATCCTGGGTCATTGCAACCAGAGCGCAACGGGGGACGAGCGAGAAGACCCGGGTAGGAAGGGGACGGGGAAGGTGCAAAACGTACGATAAAGAAGAAGAAGAGGCAGAGAGACAAAGAAAGGGAATAAGTTGAAAGCAGCCCTGGAGGGGAAGGAAGTACACGTGGGAAAAACCCTTCGAACCTAGAACTAGAACTAAACAACATGAGTAACACCACTAGTACCAATACAAACAACAACAACAACAACAGCTAAAGAAAATTTCAGGAAAAAGACAAAGATTTATACACTTCAAAGGAGCAGAGAGTATGTTCTATACTCCTATAAGCAGAAAAGATTTTTCATTTATTTTTTTTATTTGTATTATTTTTTTCCATCTTCCCTTGGCCTCGCTCATAACAAATCATTTGGCCAACACTGTAGTATTATAATATTATTTTTACCCCATAATAAGGACCAATATGACACTTGAGAAGCGCATGCCACAGAGTGCCCCCAAAACCAAGTTACAAGACCACCCGCGGCACACGCGACCAGGGCCACAAAGAGTTCCTGATTTGATCCTAAGAAGAAAAACTGAGGCCTAAGATGAAAAAGGTGTCTAAGGATCATTGTCCAAGGCTATAAATAAGTTATGAAATGATTTTAAGGAATTCATATGTAATAATTAACAATGAAATGAAGTAAAATGTCAACTACATATTTATGTTATTTATTACTTTTTCAACGGCTAAAACCCTCAATTTACAAAATTATAAAATTATACAACAACAATACTCATTACATACATCAACATCATATATTACATAATTATACATCAGCATTACATTAATTATTCATAAATAAGTGTGAGCCTTTGAATAAAGCCGGTAGCTTATTAATTTCCAAAGAAAATTCCTGAGGGTTAACCAATTTTTGAGCTAACTCATTGTAACAATGACAGAGTCTAAAGACATGATTTCTTTCAGATTGTCCACTAATAGGCATCTCTGGATAGAATGGCATTATACTACTTAATACATAATTAGGGCTATATACAGGAAAGAGACCTGGAAGCTCTGTACGTTTCACTTGATCCGACATAATTTTATACACAAATATACAATCAGAGGCGGACAGGAATTAAGAGAACCTAGGCAGAAATACTCAGCAGCAAGAGTGTAGTCATGATTAACATGACATATTATTTCAAAACCATCCAATAGACAAAATATACTTTATTATTATTTTGGAACCATAATTTTTTCATTAGTAATATTAGAGTAGAATTTGATTTTGATTTTTTATTTGATAAATTAATATTGGAAATTTTTCTTTGGAGCCAGACTGGCCGATTCATAACTGAGGATTTAATTGAAGCATGTGTAGGAATAAGTAAAAAGTATATTTCCACAAAGAAGGTTTTCTATTTACAGCTTTTGAAATTGACTTTTCAAAAGATCTTCCCTCCTTCAGGGTCTACAATAATTAAATTAAATTGGTTATAAATAAGAATATTACTATTTAATACTTTATCCAATGCAAAACATGAGTAAAGGATTCGAATCAGTCTCGTGCCAAACGCGGCCAAAGGGTTCTCAGGTACGGAATGACGAAATAGCCTAGCTTTGGCTTAATTTAACTTGGACAGTATAAACCATAGATAATAGGAATAAGAAAAATATTTAGTAATTTTGAGTGAATTTTTGAGTAAATCAATATTCCAGCCGCCTGGAGAACTTCACCCATTGGTCAGCGTAAAGAGTAATAATTTTTCATTTCATTTTATCAGCCAATAGTCAATTATTTTATCTTTTACAATCACAGTCAAAAAATAACACAATATTGCAGTTCTTGTCTGAAATCGAAATTGAATTTGAATTATTTTTTCACTTGAGCTTTTTTAACTAATTCAATTTTTTTTTACAAGTATAAGAAAAATAATGAATTATAAAATATAAATAAATAACTATACTAATTAAAATTCCCAAAATATAGCCTGAATTTGAACTTGATTTATGAGGTTGGTACGCCTGTTTTTAGGCAATACATTGAGCGCAGAAGAATGAAAGCTGCGTAAGAGCTAGGCGTTGGTGGAATGCTACAGAGCTTATGGCATCTAAACCCTTAAGTATTAAAGATCATCGGAAACACCGATTTCAAAAGCTCTAAAGAGAAAAACTCCTATAAATACTCTTTTATTGGAAATATTCTTTTTATTTATTCCTGGACTGCTTTCCATTAAATCCTGTTACAAGATTTATTATTTTTAATTTATCTTTTTAAAACTTACTCTACTCACTCGAAGGGTCAATGAAGGAAGAAAAAATACTATATTCTCCTCTTTCAGTGGTCGTTGGTGTAGAGAAAATATTTTTAGTCTTTTCTATCATCATTATAATGGAGTATGTAAGTAACATTATTGTTTGGATTTTAAATATATTTAATAAATTAATAAAAAGATAATAAAAAATAAATATGTAATAAAATAAATCTATTAGTACTACTACATAAAACCGACTTCAAAAAATTAAATGCAACAAATAAAATGCACTAAAAGGTATAAAATAATTATCTTATTTAGTTACAACTAAACGACGAAATTGTTACATAAATCACTTTTTGAAGTCGGTGCCAAACATACATTTTATGAATCGCACTCGACTGATCTTATTTAGTAGTTGGCGGGTAATGAAGACAACAGCGCGTAAGCGTATAGTTTGTTTAGCACCGACTTCAAAAAGTGAATTCATGTAACAATTTCGTCGTTTAGTTGTAACTAAATTAGATAATTATTTTATATCATTTTATTTTATTTTTTGAGTTTTTAATATTTATTTGTTGCATTTGATTTTTTTGAAGTCGGTTTTATTTTTCTCTTTTTTATTAGTGATGTTGACAAAAGTGAGACTTAAGATAATTCCTTGCATAAATCTCGTAAGAGAAAGATTCGTACAAATGAATCAGAAAATGATAATAAAATTCAATTCATAAATAGAGGAATTCTCTCGAAACGTTAGTGGGTTTTAAATGAACGTTTTAAGATTGTTTTTTTTATAAAATATTTTTTATCATAATTTCGATTATTTGCTCATATGAATTGGAGATTTCCGCTATTTTGTTATTGATCATATCATCTGAACTTGACCAAATTAATATAGCACCAATGGGAAACTATATTAAACCAATGCAAAAAAAAAATCATCAAAATCGGTTCACAATTGGCGAAGAAATCAAGTAACATAGACACAAAAAAAATCAGTCGAATTGAGAACCTCCTCCTTTTTTGAAGTCGGTTAAAAAGATCAACCAGCAGTAAACGAGACTGTTTAGTGAATTAATAAACCTTAAAATAATTAATTTAAATTTATTAGTAATGAAGCTGTTGAAGCTTTTATTTTTGTGATTAATTTGATTAAAGTTTAAATTTTTATTTAAATCACACATGATTACTTTATAATTATTTATTGAAACAAATAATTACAATTTTAATACGACGTTTCGATCGACTTATTCTGCGATCGTTCTCAAGTATGAGTACTCACTCCGATTATAGGTTAACTGAGTCAATCATGTTTATCTGGGCTCAAAGCCCAAATATACCGATTATATATTTATATTATATCAAAAGTGGGACTAAAAAACATCGAACTTCGTAGAATATAAGCTAAAAAGTTTTGGAGAACTAATGAAATGGTTTTGTTCACTACTACTACAATTAAAGACTAATCAAAATAAAGAACCCATAGACAGAGTTCCTCGCTTCCAAGTAACTAAGTTTTTATTTTGCTTAAACTTACTGAAGTTGCTATATGTTTTGAGTACTTTACTAAAATAATTGGCTCTTATTTAATTACAACATTTTCAATAAGTACATTCTACTTTGCTTTATTCTCGAACTCCACCATTTATTCCTTCAACTAACTGATTTAATCTCTTCTATATTCTATCTCTCTATATTTCCTTTATTAAAAGGTTTCACTTAAGATTCAATTCTCTTTGATTTTTCCATTTCAAATCAGTTTCAATTCAATTGAGAATAGAAAGAGACACGAAATGGATGATCAAGAATCAAGAATGAAGATGAAGAACAATATTTGTATTAAAATGTTCCCAATGAGATTAAATTCCGTTGCTGAAGAAAAGAGATAGGGCGAGAGATTCTTGATTATAAACCGAGCTTAATTATCTTTCGTTGTGTTGGGCGGAAAAGGGTTGATGTTTAATTATCAAGAAAGAGCGAGGATGCACATTTAGGGTTGGAGGGTGGATGGGTAAATAAATGCAAGTACACTCTTCAGAGACACCGGCGGCTGATAAGAGAAGGGAAAGAATTGATGATGAAAAAGAATTTTTAACGAGAAAGATAGATAAGAAAACTGAGTTAGAGCTCAGAGTATAGATGAGAGAGAGAGATAAAAGTGAAAAGTAAAACAATATATAGGTATATATATCAGTGTTATTGGGTCCATGTATGCTGTGGATGCGGCGCATCCCTAGAATTTCAAAACACTTAGCAAAGTGTTTCTAAACCTTTTATAGAGCGAGGAACCCTAGAGCACTTATATTTATTTCTGAGGATCTCCCTAGCAGCTAAAAATTTAATTTTTCCACAAAATATCAACATCATGCTACTTTTAGAGCTTCCAAATATAACATAACGCCACCGATGACGGTGTTGCAATAATTTGCTATATTTTGGAGAAATTGGGTACAAAAAACATGCATTTTAAATTACAATACCTAAACATTTTTATTTTCATGAATAATATTGTATTATTAACCTTCAAGCGGGGCGCTTTCATTGGTAACGTCAGCGGTCGCGCGAAACCTAAACAACCTATGGGATATTTCAGGGATTTAAAAAATTAATTAATTAATAATCAATTATTTTTTGTATTCAGACACATTATCATTATGTTAGGACACAATTTGTCCTTAAAATCAAATAAGAGTAAGGGGATAGTTAGGGGGGGGGGCAAGGGGCACAGTGCCCTCCTACAAAACGTATTGCCCCATTAGAAAAATAGACAGTAATGAAGAAATATAATGTTTCACTCAAAAACTTTTTACCTACCTAGGTGTTCATTTGTGAGAAATTAAAAAAAAAATAGTATCATATTAGAATAATAAAAAAATTATACCGATAAATTAAATTACCTATCCTCATCACTTTCTCATTCAAGATTTCATACTTATTAGCAGAATTGTGGTAAATTAAAAATCTCTAAAAATGTCAAACTTTGCCCGCAAATGCCTTTTCCATTTAAGCGATGGATGAATTGCACCAAAATAGGGCAGTGACTTGATAAAAAGTTTTAACTTTCGCGTTCATCTAACGTTAACATTAAACATTCCAAATAAAATTTATTATTGAATATTCGAACAAAATTCATCTGTTTCGATTTCACAAAGAATCAGACAGATGGACTTTATAGCTATATATATATACGTATATATATCCGGTCGGGTTCTCGAAAACGGCTCTAACGATTTGGATGAAATTCACTGGTTAGGAGGGTTTTGTGTTGGACATTCGATCTGTCACGGTCTCATCTTCGGCTAAGTTGTTTTTGATGGGTTTTTTGTTAATTGAAACAATTATTCAAAGGTGGTTGTCTCGATAAAAATGTATAATTACATTTTTATTCAATTTCCTTTTAATAAATAATTGGTTTTTTAATTTTAAATCCCACAATAAGATTATTACAATTATTATTATATATTAAAAATTGGGCAATTTTATTGATTAAAAATCGAGCTTTAAATCCCACAAATATTAATTTGAAAATTTAATTGTTGAATTCTAAAATTGATATTTAATTAAAAAAAAGTAATTATGCCGTATTTATTTATATACCATAGCTATATAGGTACACATAATCTGTGGGCCACTGAAAGCTAGAAATGCAACAACTGAGTGCGTAGGCGGGTGTAGATGTGGGGTGCAGTGGTGGGGGGTCCGGGGTCGGAATGGTGGTGTAGGTGTGGGGTGGGGTGGGAGGGTGCAGGAGGGGATCCGGAAGGCGAGGGAGTTTTCGGGGATTAATATATAAATATTAACTGAAGCAAAAATTTGCCGAGCATCACTTGGTGGCCAGTTACTAATGTATTAATGGAGAGTGAGATTTCCACGAGCTATGGTAAATTATGATTTATATATTATATTTAAAACTATAATCTCGATATAAATAAAATTTATAATTCCAGCAAAAAACTCATTGTAAAATGAATTTCAATTTGATCTATTTCTCTATTTTTTTTTTTTTTATAAATTTTATTAAACCAATTATTTTACATTAATTAATGTATACATTGTATTTTTGCTTCGATTCCGGAGATTACTTCTCCACCATCGAGTGTCCTTATTCATCTTTAGTCCTTGTTTTTAATAAGAGGAAAATTCTAATTAGTTAAAAAAACCTCTTTTCCGATAATTATTTCAATTCCATTATTCCCCAATCAAGTCGATTGGTATATCTTGTCCCCTCCTGTCGATCTATTTCTCTATTTTTCTAGTAAGTATAAATAACCTCTTTTAGAGCAAAGTATTTGAGAGTTTTAGTTGATTTCAAAAATGTATTCTTCTGTAAAAAATTGATTTTTTTAATACTTAGTTCACTTCCTTTTAATTCTCTCTATCTTTTTTCATCTCTTTTATACTTTTTCTTAAGCAGTGGATATTATCTAGCTTAAGCTACGCTTTTAGATTTAGAACAATATTGCCTCCTCAATTACTCTCGACCTAGACAAACTGAAAAATGGGGCTCTCAAAATTTCATCATCATCATTGAGTATACAGTCCTAAGACTGGTTTGATGCAACAATCCGTCTCCACTCGACTCTGTCCCCCGCCAGCTGTTTAACCTCTCTAAATGTCTGGCATCCCATATCCCCAATTATTTGGTTGAAATATTCTAATCTGGTTCTTCCCCTTCCCCTTTTCTTTTCCCACCTCCCCCTCCAAGATATCCCTAAGCAGTCCCCCATGTCTCAGTGTGTGCCCCATCATCTGACCTCTTCTTCTTCAGACTCTTCCACAAGGTTCTTCTTTCTCCGATTCTTCCAAGAACTTCTTCATTTGTAATTTTATCCATCCATTTGATATTCATCATTCTTCTGTAGCACCACATTTCGAAAGCCTCTAATCTCTTTCTCTCCTCTTCTCTAATTGTCCAGGTTTCACACCCGTACATGGCTATGCTCCATACATATGTCTTCAATAGCAACTTCCTGTTTGCTAAGCTGATTGAGGAGGAGCATAGTAGTTTTTGTTTTGTATTAAACCCCATTTTTGCTTGGGCAATTCTTGATTTAATTTCGTTTTTGCTCCTCCCATCCCATGTTATTTTACTTCCTAGGTAGCGGAATTCCTTAACTCCTTCTAGGTTTTCTTGGTTAATTTTGATGCATTCCTGTCTCGTTTGTTCTTTTTTTGTACATACTAGGACCTTGGTTTTTATTCTTGTTTATCAAAATTGTTTATCAAAATTGTTTCTCAAAATTTAGTTAACTTTAATTCAAATAAAAACTCAATGTTGTCTAATTTCTAGGCGCGAAAATAGAGATTTCCCTGATATTCCACTTCGATTCGAATACCCTGAAAATGTGTGACAGCCTATCCATGTTGGGCGTCTCTGTCGCATCTGACCTGTCTTGGAATGAACACATCTCTGTGGCGAAATCTGCAGCAAGGAAGATTGGCTTCTTATTCAGGTCCAAGCGATTATACAAACCCCCACAACTTCTCACCATCTACAAGGCCCAAATCCGCCCCTACCTCGAATACGGCTCTCATCTGTGGAGAGGAGCCTCAAAATATTCTCTTGCTACCCTTGATGCAATTCAGAAACGAGCCGTCAGGCTAATTGACTTGATTCTACCCTCACCGACTCCCTCGACTCGCTGGCTCATCGAAGAGATGTCTCTGCCCTTTCCCTTTTCTATAGATACTATCACGGCAGGTGCTCTGATGAGATAAAATCAATAATTCCCCCAAAGCATGCTTTGCACGCAGCACACGTTTTGCCGACTCCCAACACTCTTTGCGGTCAAATTGGAAAAGTGCCGGACCACTTCATTCGCGAATACATATATCCCCATGACTTCAAGGAACTGGAACTCTCTCCCAGCCTCTATCTTTCCAGCACCTATGATCTTCAAACCTTCAAAACCAGGGTACATAGACACCTACGTCTACACCCTCTCACTTAATCAACTTTTCCTTCTCTTCAGTAATGCAAGGGTCTTTCGAGATCCATAGGGGCTAAGCATCTTTACTGGCGCACCCCTTCTTGCATTCGATTGCATTAAAAAAAATAAAAAAAAAAAGAACAGTGGAGAATGAATAAGCTTTTTATTTTTTAATTTTATTTTCTGTAGGTATAGATTTTCTGACCAGACGGGCCGTGTAGAAAAAGAAATTAATTAAATTTTCTCTTAACTTTTTTATTCAGGTATAAAAAATTAATTGAGTTTTTACTTGATTTATTTATTTATTTTACTAAATACACGAAGTTTTGGCTTCTATTTCCAATAGAGCTTTTATTTATTTGAAGAGATTTTCAACAGCTTCAACAACTCTTCCTCTACTCATTATTTTTTTTTCTCTCGTATTGGATTCCACCCCTTCTGATTTGGAAATAAACTTTCTATTCATTTTCTCAACCCTTCAGTTTTTTACTAATTTCTATCTCTATTTAGGTAGAATAAATATTAATAAATCTTTTAAAATCAATAATGACAATTATACATTTAAACGTCAGCTAAACATCATGAAATATATTTATTTGTTTAGTTTAATTCATGATATCTAAAGAAAAATGTCCGAATTGGTGAAAAAGTTGAAATTAATTGACTAAACATCTTAATTAAATATATATTTAAGTTTGAGAACCCTGCGCGTCAAACTCAAGCCAGCCAGCCAGCCAACCAGTCCCAATGACTTGACATCAATCTCAGCTGACGTGTAACTTAATAAATCAAAAATTATAATTATTAATAAGAAATAATAAAGGACCTGAAAAATCGATTCTAAATTCAATTTCAGGTATTGTTCAAATATTTGATCTGTATTTAATTTGTATATAATTTGTATATAATTTGTAATATATTAATGTACAATGTATCATAACCTATTAAAACTAAATTCAATTTCAGAATTCGATTTTCATTTACCTAAGAAGAAACTTACAAATCGATTTTTCTCCTACCACCAAAAGATGCCGACTAAAGTAAGGATACATCTAAAAAAAGAAGAGATTGAAGGTTCCTTGGTGAATTCGATCAAAAGCATAAAATTAATATCGGATAATCTAGTCTATGCATTTCCTGAAGAACATCAAGGTGAGAAATCACACAAAGAACTAAGCCAAATTACTTTAATCAAGTCAGCGTTTAAAAGCATGTCCAAAGAGGGACATTTCAGAAATGTTAATATAACTTTATCAGATGAGATTAAGAAACTATATATAGATGAAGACAATAATTTTATATTTAAAGATTTTTTTTGGAAGAATCAACTGAAGGAAGTCTAGATTCTTCAATAAGATCCAGAATCGATGAGGATAAAACTGATACTCTCAATAACCTGGACTTAGAAATTAAAAGAAAAGAAAACATATTATTAGATATCGAAAAAAAATTTAACTTAAATAAATTTTATGGCATTCAACAAAATGCAGCAGAATGGTTAAAATTTTTTGAAATAGAATGTGAACGACATAAAATATATGATAGTATTATGAAGATACAAATTATAAGATTCTTCTTAGAGGGCAATTCAAAAGAATGGTATAGAAGTAACTTGAAAAAGATATCTGATAACGATTGGTCAAAATGGACAAAATCTTTTTTATTGATTTATGCAAAAAGAGGTTGGGCTGAAGTTAGATATGCTTACAAATTTAAGTATATAGATGGTTCAATAATTGATTACAGTTTAAAAAAAGAAAGTCTCTTACTAGATGCTGAACCTTCGATCTCAGAAGTGTCAAAAATAAATCACATTGTTATAGGTTTACCTCAAAATATACAAGATATTCTTGATAAAGAAGAAATAAAAAACACAGACCAATTGATTAATATTCTTAGAAAATATGATTTAGAATATTTAAAAAAAGATAGAAAAGAAATAAAAAAAGCCTAATGACAGATATGTTATAAAGACACCATGTTACAAATGTGAAAAATTAGGATGGCCAAACAGATACCATCCTACTGCTATATGTCGTAATGGAGAAAGATATAAAGAAAAATATGAAATAAATTTAAATGAAAATATTGAGGGGTTTAAGAACCAAAAAAACTAGACGGCCCCGGTAAAATCACACCATTGTTAACATTAAATGTACTAGTTGATGAATCTAGGAATATTGAAGCTGTTTATGACACAGGTTCTAATGTGTCATTAATAAATTATGAAATAATACAAGAACTAAAAAAAAATAAAAAAAGATAAAACAATATTTAAAACAATAAATGGTGTGAATTTTGTAGAAGGCCGGGCCCACTTGCTACTTAAAATAAATAAAATATCTGATTTCATAGATATATATGTCGTAAAAAATAATAACTTTTCATACGACATGTTACTTGGCTTAGATGCAATAAAAAAATTTAAACTGATTCAGAATGAAGAATTAAAAATATTTCAAAAGATTAACAGTAAAAATGTAAAAGAAATAAAAAAAGATAATTTTAAATTAAAAGAAATGAATAATAAATTAGAAGAGATAGACACATTCCAAAAAACAAATGATAATACAAAAATAATTGAAAAAGAATTAAAAATAGATAATATTGAATTAATAGAAAATAATAAAATAAAACAGATAAATTTAAATGAATATATAAACATTAATGAATATGAACATTACTTAAGTCATTTAGACGATAAAAAAAGAAATGATATAAAAAACTTATTATTAAAAAAAGAAAAAGGTTTTGCTAAGGATAAATATGACGTTGGAAGAGTCCAAAATGTGGAAGCTCAAATAAAATTAATGGAATATAAATATGTGTCAAAGAAACCATATCGATGCTCTTTACCAGATCAAAAAGAAATTGACTACCAAATATCAAAACTTCTTGAAGCTGGATTAATAGAAGAATCTAGTTCACCTTTTGCAGCCCCAGTTACATTGGCATTCAAGAAGGATGAAGGCAGAAGATCACGTTTGTGTGTCGATTTCCGAGAACTTAACCGGATCCTTATTCCGGAAAGTCATCCTTTCCCAAGGATTGAAGACATAATGGTGAAAGCGGGTAGTTGCACTTGGTTCTCAGCTTTAGACATAAATTCTGCATTTTGGTCAATCCCAGTGAGAAGTAAAGATAGAGACAAATTGGGATTTGTTACCCAAAATGGTCATTGGCAGTGGACTACTTTGCCATTCGGTCTCAAAGTGTCGAGTAGTATATTCCAGAGAGTGTTAGCAAACATAATAAGAAGAAACAAACTAAGTGATTTTTGCATAAATTATATTGACGACATATTGATATTCTCTAACACCTTTGAAGAACATTTAAAGCATATCGACTTATTAATAGATGTGATCCAAAAAGAAGGTTTCAAATTAAAACTTTTAAAATGTAATTTCGCCAAAAATTCAATAAAATATTTGGGCCATATCATTGAGAAAGGTCAAGTGAGACCATATAAGGACAACCTTATAGCAATAAAATGTTTTGAAAGGCCTAAAAACAAGAAAAATATAAGACAATTTTTAGGGAAGTGTAATTTTTATTATAAATACATTGAAAATGCAATAAAAACATTAGAGCCTTTACACAATTTATTAAGGAAAAATGTCAAGTTTGAGTGGAGCGAGAGTTGCGAGCAAGCATTTAACTCAATAAAAGAATATTTGTGTTCAAGCCCAATACTTTCAATTTACGACCAAGACAAAGAGGTTTTTATATACACCGACGCCAGTGTTGAAGGTCTTGGAGGTGTGCTTAAACAACCACAGGCAAATGGTGTTCTCCACCCAGTAGCCTACTTCTCAAAAAATTGAACCCCACCCAAAAAAAGCACAAGGCTATATACCTAGAATGCCTAGCTATTAAAGAGGCCATAAAATACTGGCAACATTGGTTAATAGGTCGACAATTTACTGTAATAACTGACCATAAGCCTTTGGAGACTTTGCGAGTAAAAGCAAGAACTGATGAACCTCTCGGAGAACTGATATTCTATCTGTCTCAATATAATTTTAAAATTATATACTCTCCAGGAAAAACAAACTTAGAGGCTGACTCTCTATCAAGAAACCCAGTATTAGAGAGCTTTGAAAACGAAGAAGACATCTTAAAAGTAGTAAATATAGTATCTTTGGAAGAAATCATGAATGATCAGGAGTTAAACAAAGAAGAGTTAAATAATTCTAAGAATGTAGTAAAAAAAGGTGATATCGCATTCAAAGGTTTGAGAAATAATGAAAGAATATTTGTATCAAGAAGATTTGGCGATGAATTAATAAAAAAGGTTCATGACTTCTATGGACATATTGGTGTTAAGCATTTGCTAAATAAAATAAGACCTCATTATTATTTCAAGAATATGGACAAATTAATAAGAAAATTTTGCAGAACATGCTCGACATGCATTGAAAACAAATCAAGAAGAGGCAGATTAATAGGACAAATGTCACAGCTTGGACCCGCAAAAGAACCATATGAAATCATGTCAATTGACACAATTGGAGGATTTTCTGGGAATAAATCATCTAAAAAGTACATGCACATCCTAGTGGATCATATGACAAGATATGTATTTGCTCTGACCTCAAAAACACAGACAGCAAATGATTTTATAAAATTGATTGACCCAATAACAAAAAAAAATTCAATAAAGACATTATTGGGCGATCAATATGCTGGGATAAACTCAAAAGAGCTAAAAAACTACCTCAAAGACAAAAATATCAAATTAATATTCACTTGTGTTGATTGTCCTGAATCGAACGGTTTAAATGAGAGGGCAAATCAAACAATCGTAAACAGAATAAGATGTAAAATAAATGGGGATAACAAAAGAAGAAATTGGTCTGTGATAGCAGATGAATGTATCAAGGAATATAATAATACTGTTCACAGTGTTACAGGATTCGCACCAGAATACTTACTTTTCGGAAACAAATCCGAGATAATTCCAAGAAGTCTCCAACAGGAAAGTAATATGGAGAAAGACAGAGAGCAAGCAGTAAAGAACTCGATCGAAGAATTCAAAAAAAATAAAGCCAGAGTAGATAAAAGAAGGAAGGAATATGAATTCAAGAAAGATGAAATGGTATATGTCGAAACAGGCAGCAAATTAAACAAAAATAAACTAGACAAGATCAGAAGAGGACCTTTCCGAATTGTGCGAAAAATTTCAAATTCCATCTATGAAGTAGCATTTAAAAAAAAAGGGAAGAAAACAACATTGTTTCACAAAAGAAAGTTACTGCCAGCTGATGTCTCGAGGGGGGAGATTTAAGTTTGAAAACTGCGCGTCAAACTCAAGCCAGCCAGCCAGCCAACCAGTCCCAATGACTTGACATCAATCTCAGCTGACGTGTAACTTAATAAATCAAAAATTATAATTATTAATAAGAAATAATAAAGGACCTGAAAAATCGATTCTAAATTCAATTTCAGGTATTGTTCAAATATTTGATCTGTATTTAATTTGTATATAATTTGTATATAATTTGTAATATATTAATGTACAATGTATCATAACCTATTAAAACTAAATTCAATTTCAGAATTCGATTTTCATTTACCTAAGAAGAAACTTTCAGGCTATATTAGTAAGAAAATAAGAAAATATTATCTTTAATATTAGATTTGAGACGAAATGAATTTAATTGTGTCAGAAAAGTTGTTTTTATCCACTTGAGAATCGAACCCAAGTTCCAAAATTAGTAATTGGGGCTAATTAGCTACGCTGTGAGGTGAACCTCTATTTAAAAAAGGTGGTTAGGTCCATCAAATTTTGATTTCTTCAACATTCTAAGGGCAATGGAATGACTTTTCCAGAATTGAATATAAGAGTCTAAATTGCCTATAGAAATAGACTTTAAATGAATTTTTTTATTTAATTTTTTATGAGGGCCCATATTAGACCTATCTACAATGTATTAATAAATAAATAAGAAAATTTCTAAGAAAATCATTAGAAGTTGTCATATATTAGACCCGAGATGGATTGAAATATTTTTAATTATATATATATCAGAAGAGTTCATTTTACCCTCCTCGGAAATTGAACCCAAGTGCCAAAATTAGCAATAATCTACTCATATTCACTTTCAAAATCCTTCCTTTTTTTTCTTATATTTTTTTATTATTATTTTAATATTTGATTGGTGAAAATTTATTTATTGTAAATAAATAATAAAATAAATAAATAAAAATTAAAATAATAATCCATAAAAACATAATATAAATTTAAGAATTTTAGAGTCTGTTCTCAATCCTCTTAGGATGTATTTTTTACAAATTTAATAAAATTTAATTTATTCATTCGTTATTTTGATATTTCAATTATGTACTCATTGTATTTATTAGGTTAATCATGTTAAATATATTTTTTTAAATATGAATTAAATAGATAAATGAAATTTATTTTATTTATTTATTATTTTGATATTTGATATGTAATTTTTGTCTTAATTAGGCTAATATAGTCAAATACATATAGATAGTATATATATTTTTACAAATATCAAAAAGATTAATAAAAAATCATAATTAAGCCTGAATTTCACATGTTTTGTGTTGTAGGGATTTTGGCTGTCGGGATTTTGTGTGCCACCCGATTTTTATATCTGTTAGCGTTCAGAAATAAAGGAGTGAGAAAGCCTAAAAATTAATAAATATTATATTTGAATTCAAATTATAATTTGCACTCAAATATGCTGGTGTCCTCTATGTTTTATTTATAAAAATAATCAGGAGGAGGATACCAATGCCTGCAATTTCTACATCAAAATTGATTAAGTTTTTGAAAGATTATATTATTAAAAGAAAATAAATAAAAAAATAAGCTGACGTGTTCTGATGTGGCCATCGACTTGACTTTACCATACAACCTGGCCCCTAAAATTATTTATAATCATGTAGGGGGAGTTAGTTTTTGCATTTTTAGTCTTCTGGGGTCCCACTGATTATGTATACAAAATTTGGTTGAGTTTGGTAAATGGCCAAGATTTTTATTCCCCCATTTTGGGCGGTTAGTTTTTGCATTTTTAGACTTCTGGGGTCCCACTGATTATGTATACAAAATTTGGTTGAGTTTGCCCAAACGGCCAAGATTTTTAATTTTTAACCCCCCCCCCCTCCACCCTCCACCCCCTTAATTTTTGGTCGATATGCACCAAAATCTAATCAGCTCTTAATCTCAATGGACCAAAACTACGTGTGAAATTTGGTTTTGATATTCACACTAGTTTTTGAGCTAGCTCGTCCACAAAAATTTGGTAACGCACAGACTAACTAACAAACTGACATTTTGACAAAACAATTATTATCTCGAAAAATATAATTTTTTCGATGTTTACTTATTTGGGCTTTTTTGTGGAGCGAAATGCCATGGTTTCGCTCAATTTTTTTAATCAAAATAATTTCAGCCGTTTTTGAGATATTTTGAAAAAAAGAAAGAAAAAAACACTTTTTTCATGCACGATTACAATACTTGACCATACCCTGTATGGTAAAGTAAAAAAAATGACCAAATAAATTGTATAAGCTTTTTAAGTTTATATTCTCACTATGTTTCTTGCACCCTTCAAACTCACGCTCTATTCTTAAGAAAGAGAAAAAAAAGACGAATAATCATTGTCTGCCACATTTTCACTTAAGATAAAATACACTAACGTAACAACTACAGTAGAACTGTTTCTACAAGAGCAACCTTTTATAGATGTTGAGTGGAAAGAAATGAGCAAATCAATACGAGCTGGAATTAAGAGAGAGTTGCTAGGAAAGAGCTTTTCAACGGAGTCGATAAGATGGGAGGTTGCCTGACAAAAAAATACAAAGGGGTGGTAAACAAACAAGTAAAGAGGATCATCCGGGTAGATATCAATCAATCCTACCCACCTACCCCTTTCTATTTTTATTTCCTTTTTCCATTCCAATTCTACTTTGAATTAATTTTAATTGGACATTCGATCACTAGAATGTCGGGAATTCCTTTTTACCTCTCCATCTTTTGCTGTTATTTTAATGGGCAATTAGAGCAAAATCTATTTTGAGGAAAAATTTTTATAAGCAAAACGTATATGACAATTAAAATAATGTAATATATTTAATTACATTAAAAAAGTATACATGATGATTTATAGAGTATTTTAGTGTTTAGGAGTGAGAAATTAATATAATTCATCTTTTTATGTTTAGCTCCTACGTATCAATAATAGAAAATTTTGAAATGGATAAATGAAATTCAATAAATGTTCATGTTGAATTATTTATTATTGTCACTAGTCTCGCCATTGTTTGGCTCATCAGACCCATTTACATTTTTTGTTTATAAAATTTTTTTGGTTGAACAACACATTTCACTGGGAAATCACAGATAACATATCACAATAGATCAGTTCTTATCCATTCCTGACGGATCAGTTCCAGAAAGAATACATTCGACGAGAGACAGTCCAAGAGTTAGAAAGTGGTTAATTATTTAAAAATAGTGTCAACGGGACGATCCATCACGTTGAGTCGATCATGGTGGATCGTCCCTTGGGGATGTGATTTGACATGGAGACACTATTTTTAAATATTTAACCACTTTTTAACTCTTGGACTGTCTCTCGTCGAATGTATTCTTTCTGGAACTGGTCCGTCAGGAATGGATAAGAACTGATCTATTGTGATATGTTATCTGTGATTTCTCAGTGAAATGTGTTGTTCAACCAAAAAAATTTTATAAACAAAAAATGTAAATAGGTCTGATGAGCCAAACAATGGCGAAACTAGTAACAATAATAAATAATTCAACATGAACATTTATTAAATTTCATTTATCCATTTCAAAATTTTCAATTATTAAAACGTAGGAGCTAAACATAAAAAGATGAATTATATTAATTTCTCACTCTTAAACATTAAAAAAAGTCTTAAAAAAATAAAACATATTTCTGAGCCTCATCCACATAAGACCACGGAGAAGTGAAGCTTCTGTATGTTATTGAAATAATTTAATTTTCTAATTTTAATTAATTTTATTTGACATGAAATATTAGTAAATAATAATTTAAATTTCCTACTTTTAATAAGATTTATTTGTCATTAAATATTAGTAGGTTTTACAAAAATTATTTCCCCTCTATTGAGTCATTTCCCCTTTATTGTAACAAAAAAAAATCAAACAACTACACCCCTAAAGAAGTTTCACTTCAAAAAAAAGGCTTTAAAAAAATTAAATTCAACAAATAAAATAATAAGAACAGAAAAATCAAATAAAATGCACTAAAATATATAAAATAATTATCTGATTTAGTTACAACCGAAGGGTGATCTGCGATTGGAAGTAGGTGTACACCTCTTTGGAAGTATTTTGGAAGTGCTTGGAAATATTTGAAAGTGCTTGGAAATATTTGGAAGTACTTGGAAATACTTGGAAGTACTTGGGAATATTTGGAAGTACTTGGAAATATTTGGGAGTGCTTGGAAATATTTGGAAGTACTTGGAAATATTTGGAATTACTTGGAAATATTTGGAAGTACAAATGGAAGTAGGAATACAGCATATTAGGTCGCGGTTCACCCTTCGGTTACAACTAAACGACGAAATTGTTACATGAAATCATTTTTTGAAGTCGGTGCCAAACATATACATTTTATGAATCGCACTAGGCGGATCTTACTTAGTACGTTTGGTGTGTAATGAAGTCTTATATAGTTTGTTTGGCACCGACTTCAAAAAGTGGTTTCATGTAACAATTTCGTCGTTTAGTTGTAACTAAATTAGATTATTATGAGTTCATATTATGAGTTCTTATTATTTTATTTGTTGCATTTAATTTTTTTGAAGTCGGTTTTTTTCCTAAAAATTATTTTTATTTTTCTCTTTTTAGTGATGTTAAAAATATTCAAAGTTTGTCATTAAATAATATTCCAATTTTAAATTTGTTAAAATCCATTTAATGGCCATAAAGCGACGAGGATTCAAAAAAATGTCTTAACTAACCTAACTATCTCAGTTTTGACATTTCGAGAGGTACTAGAAGGGAAAGAAACACCTTCTTGGAATTTGTCGTTATATTTGAAGTCGTTCGTTTATGGAATAGGAACATTTTGAACCAATTAATTTTATTCATTTTTTGCGAAAAAAACTACAAATTTATATAAAATAAATATAAGTTTTTTAAAAAACAATCTTGAAAACGTTTAATAAAACCCAAACTTTCGGAAGAATTTCTGTCTTTATCAATGGAATTTTTGATATAGATAAAAGAAAGTTGGTTTTTCTAGTTAATAAAAAGCAACAGTAGGATTAATTGGTAAAAGTAATTTGTTTCTTTTTTTTATCAATTTAAAAAATTCGCTTAATAAAGGAAGAAATTCTTCCGAAACGTTTGGGTTTTATTAAACGTTTTGAAGATTGTTTTTTAAAAGATTTTTTATTTTTTAATTATAAAACAATTTAATAATATATATATGGTAAAACATAGAAATGTATTTTAGATTCTAATAAGAAATTGATGTTTAAAGAGAATATAGAAAAACTTACAGAAAGAGAAAAGTTTTAGGGTTTTTTTCTAATTGTATATTGAAAAACAAGGTTAATTGAATGTTTATTCAAAAACATGGTTTATTAGATTTAATATGTATTCCTATAAGGTATGTATGGGTGTTTATTAACACAGCTGTCCAAAGCATTATAAAATATCCATTTTATATTTTTATTTTTTTAGGATTTTTAAATTATTTAAAGCTTTATAATACTTTTTTAATTAAATATGTTAGGGTTTAATTACTAGAAACCGTAAATGCAAATAATGTATGGATATATAACAAATAAGTAATAAATATAATATATTATATCATCAATTCTGCTACTCTCCACAAATGAAATATTTTCAATATTCCAAAAGGGTATAAATAATATTAATAAAATTAATTTACTTACAAAAAGAAGATGACTAAAGTGCAGTAATTTAAGAATTTCAGAAGACTTACCTGGAACAAAAAGAAAAAAACAATTAAAAATCAGTAAATTAATATCGTCAACGTAGAGTATAAGTTGGTATGGGATAAGGTTGAGTGAGCGACTATCGTCAAACCAGTCTTAGGACTGCATAGGTATTCTATGGCGATGACAAGATTAGAATAAAAATCTTGTATCATTAAATCACACCATAAGACTTTATTGAATGTTCGTAGAAAGTTTGTTTTGAGTAAAAATTTGGTGCCACTAAATTTTACCACACCAATTATTCATAGAAATAGCCAGAGTAACACCTATTCCTAAAAAAGGAGACACATCACAAATCTCTAATTACAGGCCTATCTCGATCACCTCTGTTCTTTCCAAATTAATGGAATTAGTCATAAACCAACACGTCCTTCATCACTTAGAAAACAATAAATTAATTCACGATAGGCAATATGGATTCAGACAAAATCGTTCCACAGGCGACATCTTAACCTATGTCACCCACACCTTGAACAATACTCTAGAGGCCGGAAAAGAAACCTCGCTGTAGCCCTTGATATCTCCAAAGCTTTTGACCAGGTTTGGCACAAAAATCTTCTTGCCAAACTACCAGCCTTTGGATTCACACCAACACTTCGCAAATGGATTGAAAGCTTTCTGACAAACCGAAGTATAAAAGTTGTGGTGGATGGAACATCTTCTGAATCGTTCTCCACAAACTCTGGTGTTCCCCAAGGCTCTGTAATCTCCTCCACACTCTTCCTTATTTATATAAACGACCTTATTGATCAAACGGCAAACCCCACTCATTGTTACGCCGACGATAGCACTCTACACGGCAAACCCTCTCTCCCGAATAATCGAATCAATATTGCCTCCTCAATTACTCTCGACCTAGACAAACTGAATAAATGGGGCTCTCAAAATTTAGTTAACTTTAATTCAAATAAGACTCAATGTTGTCTAATTTCTAGGCGCGAAAATAGAGATTTCCCTGATATTCACTTCGATTCGAATACCCTGAAAAATGTGTGACAGCCTATCCATGTTGGGCGTCTCTGTCGCATCTGACCTGTCTTGGAATGAACACATCTCCTCTGTGGCGAAATCTGCAGCAAGGAAGATTGGCTTCTTATTCAGGTCCAAGCGATTTTACAAACCCCCACAACTTCTCACCATCTACAAGGCCCAAATCCGCCCCTTGTCTCGAATACGGCTCTCATCTGTGGAGAGGAGCCTCAAAATATTCTCTTGCTACCCTTGATGCAATTCAGAAACGAGCCGTCAGGCTAATTGACGATTCTACCCTCACCGACTCCCTCGACTCGCTGGCTCATCGAAGAGATGTCTCCGCCCTTTCCCTTTTCTATAGATACTATCACGGCAGGTGCTCTGATGAGATAAAATCAATAATTCCCCCAAAGCATGCTTTGCACGCAGCACACGTTTTGCCGACTCCCAACACTCTTTCGCGGTCAAATTAGAAAAGTGCCGGACCACTTCATTCGCGAATTCATATATCCCCATGACTTCAAGGAACTGGAACTCTCTCCCAGCCTCTATCTTTCCAGCACCTATGATCTTCAAACCTTCAAAACCAGGGTGCATAGACACCTACGTCTACACCCTCTCACTTAAACAACTTTCCCTTCTCTTCGGTAATGCAAGGGTCTTTCGAGATCCATAGGGGCTACATCTTTACTGGTGCACCCCTTCTTGCATTAGATTGCATTAAAAAAAAAAAAAAAATAGAAAAGTTCGTTTTAGTGACCAATTGTATGTATTTTAAACTGATTAGATTTTGGGTTTTAGAGCCTTAGGACTCCAGGAAGAAAATTACACAAAAGAAGATAAAATCGTTATATGTACATTGAACATTTGAACGGTATAGTAGATTAAATGAGCTCAAATTTGGCATAAAAGTTGGATGAGGACAATAATACATTATGAAACTTAACTATGATATAATACAACCTGCTACGCCCCCTGACTCTCGTGGTGTGTTTTATAATAATAATTTAAATTTCCTAATTTTAATCAATTTCAGGGGTCGGATTGGCCGAGAGGATAGCGTACAAGCCTGCTAATCAAGTGGACCCGGGTTCGAATACAACTTGCGGCAACCGGCTAAAATCTGATCCCTAGATAGAAGACAAAATTTAAAAAATAATAGTATCGTAAATTGCCTGACGGCTAGAAAGGCCGAAAATCCAAAAAAAATCAATTTTATTTGATCATTAATTATAATTTTAAAATACATTAATAATTATTAATGGATTTTAAAATTAAAAAATTCCCGTCGGCGTTGTCGCGCAACGATTATAATAAGTATAGGATAGATAGATTTGTTTTACATATTTTGTTTATTATTATTTCAGCTTAATAAAAATGCTCTAATGAAGTCCATTATGATATTAAAAAACTGTGTATATATATTATATAGCCTCGGGGTATTAAAATGAGCTGTACAAATTTTTAATCTTTCTAGTTTAAAAGTTTAAATATATGAGCTATAGCTTAAGCCATTCTCTGAGAAAAAAATATCAAATCATCAAGAATGCTCATCAGTCTTTAATAAGTTTTCGCATTTTCTCCAAATTCGTTGTTTATAAACATTGTATAAGCCAAATTTAACCATTTAATTATTCATCAAAAAGTGTAAAAGAGAGGGCCAGCGTGTAAAAGAACGGATTTAATTAAAATTAATATAATAATGTGGGGGTTGGGCAGGCTAGGGGTTGGCGGGTCAGCCTGCAGTCCATATCCCGGAGTGTTAGGGATATTATTGTAAAAAATGTATATAAATCTTTTTGTCTAATAAACACTTAAAAAAAGCGTGTCAGCCTGCTAACCAAGGGGACCCGGGTTCGAATCCAACTCGAGGCATCCGGCTAAAACCTGACCCCGGGGTAGAGACAAATTTTTTAAAAAATAATTAGTATCGTAAATTGGCTTATGGATAGAAAGGCCGAAAAGCAAAAAAATATATATATATATATATATATATATATATATATATATATATATATATATATATATCTAGATTAAAAAGATTCCCCATTTCTTCCACTTCCCCCCGTAGCCACTAGCAAAATGCTGAATCGCTTTCTCACGGTGAGGCTGCACTCTTCCTCTGTCCTCCGCTCATCTACAAGCTTATGCAGTATCAGCATACTAGAATCATATAAGAAGGGCTGTTCCAGCCACATAATTCAGAATGGTTCGTGCAGAGACTAACTGTACTTCCTAGGCCAGACTCTAATAGGTCTCCTACGAGGCTGGACTCTAATAAGTTCCCTCATTAGTATTAGTGAAATCTCTGCCTGAACACTAGTGAGTACTGGTCACATTGAGTGGACCAACCGAACGGTAAACCCGTAGTATTTAACATCGCGTACTTCACTTCGTTCTCCTGGGTTGTCATCATTTCGTGTGACACTAAACGGTCAAACCCGTACTACCCTCCATCTAACCCAGTATAATTATATATTTTATTTTTCTCATAAATACTCTTTACAAAAAACCTCCTCTCTCCAAGTTCCAATCGTGTAGTGCCCAAAAATTCAAACTGTGCTGTGTCGAACATTATAAACATTATAAACATTATAAACATTGTAAATTACTTTAAAGAAGACTTTTTTTCATTAAAACATAAAATTAAATTAAATAAACTTTTATTCTCCTACAACATCTGACACCCTAAATTAGATCCAAAAAGTCTAAAATAAAGAAACAATAAAACTATCCAAGCATTTCACCATCATTCACCCTACCACATAAGAATTTGTTGTCTTAGTTTTTAAAAAAAAAAACTTATTAATTAAGACGACAAATTTAACTGGCACCCGAAAACAGAGACATAAACAATTAATTGATCGATTGATTGATTGGTTACCGAAACTGCAAGGTCGGATTACGTAGGAGTGGCGCCTGAATATTATCAAAATTAACATTTAATTAAACATTTTAAAAAAAAAAATAAAAAATATATGTGTTATTAAAGTGACGTATTGACAATTCATTCAGTTGTGAAAGAAGAAGGAAGAGAGAAGAAACATTCATATCAGATTTCATTCGTCGAGCAGCGAGAGCAAGCAGATAAACGCCAGGACACAAGGACACCCACACACACGCAAGATGTTGAATCACCTTATGTGAGTAAAAAAAAACCTTGAACTTGAATTATTTAAAAATTTTTTGTAAAGAAATAATAATTACGCTAAATAAAGCTTGAAATAAATAAATAAATAAATAATAAATAAATAAATAAATAAACTTATATTGAAACATAAATAAACTTATATTGAAACAATTACGCTAAATAAAGCTTGAAATAATTGAATAAATAAATAAATGATAAACAAATAAATAAATAAATAAATAAACTTATATTGAAACATAAATAAACTTATATTGAAACAAATAAACAAACAAATAAATAATTATATAACTTAAAAATAAAAGTAACTAAATAAATAATATTGAAACGTAACAAGCTAAGTAAACAACAAAGAAATAAACAAACACTCATACACTCAAAAAAATAATAAATAAATAATTAATTCTTTTTATAAATAAATACACTAATTAAAAATATAAATTTTACTCTATGAAAACTTCAAAACCACTAAAAAATAACAAAACAAATTAACTACTACTTAAATAAAATAAATTTCAGAAATTTTTAGAGAAAAGTTTCATGAATTTTTCATAGAATAAAATTCAAATAATTATTATAAGTAATTTTATATATAACTCTATGGTATTTTTAATTAATTTTAAGATTTTATTGGCTATATAGGCTAAATATAAATATAAAAATGGCATCAAAAATTTTAGAAATCAAAGAATTCAGTGAGGTAATCCCTATTTTCGACGGAAAAAATGAAAACTTAACTAACTTTTTACACGAATCAGAAAAACTAATTAATCTATTTCACATCGAAACAGTTTCTAACACAGACAAAATTTATCTAATGAGCAAAATTAAATCCAAAATTCAGGGCGAAGCAGCCATTTATCTGTCCACCCAAAACATAACAATATGGGACGAACTAAAAAATTTTCTATTAGCAGCCTATGGAGACAAACGTGACGACTCCACCTTAGTCTACCAAATTACCCATCTAAAACAATTCTCAGAAACCCCTTTAGACTTCTACAAAAAAATTCAACAATATTTAAATCTATTAACTAACTACATATTAATTCATAAACAAAATAATTTACAACTACAAAATTTTGCTAAGGAAATAGCTCTAAAAAGTTTTCTTTTTGGTCTAAAAGATGAAATCGGTAAAATGATTAGAACGAAAGATCCAAAAACATTAGAGGAAGCGCTAAGCCTCCTAAATAATACATTTGCAGTAGAAAACAGAAACACAAATTATATAAGTTTTACACCACGAAACTCCACACCCCAACACAATCAAAGTTTTACACCTCGAAATTTTACCCCTCAGAATTTTACACCACGAAATTTCACCCCTCAAAACAACCAAAAATTTTACCCCACGACCTAATCAAAATTCTTCACCAAGACCTTTTCAACATAGAAACAGGACACCCCTCAACAGAGAAATCACTTACAAAATGTCATAAATTCAACCCCTACAAGACGAAATAATAATTTTAACGTGAATGAAACACATCAAAATTTTTTAGAAATAGAAGCCTCGAGTTCCAACCACCCCCCGGACAATCAAATATTTTACCCACAAATAACATACCCCACAGACCAACCCTCAAACCAACAAACAATTCATGTACCAGACAACTGACAAATTCAGTTATTCCACCCCCTACACAGACAGACCCACTTCCAGAGCTACCATACATTATTCACCCGCTTTCAAAAAGGAAAATTTTCTTAGACACTGGGAGTACAAATTCTTTCATTAGCAACCATCTTGCAAATAAAATATTCTCGGACTTCATAGTCCCTAACCAATCTAATAGTTCCCAAAATTTAAATTATAATGAAATTGAATCCTTAGATCAAAATGAACAACATTTTTTTAGGCCAAAATACCCCTTCTACATCAGCTCCCACCTATCCCACACTTAGAATACACAAAATTAAAGAACACTTAGAAATATTACCAAATAACACATCTTCAAATTTAGACAATAGAGATATTAACAAAAATTGTAAATTCTTCAAAAAGAAAAAAGAAAAAGAAAAAATTTTTACTTTAAATAGAAATTTCCCACCACAACAAAAACTTTAGCATTCAACAGAAATTTACCCCTCGCACGACCAACCCTAAATACTTATTTAAATCAATTTCAAACTAAACTAATTTTTCAAAATTTCTCCAAACTAGAAACATACCTCTTTTCAGACAATAAAACCCCCAGAACTACCCTTAATAATCCACCCCTTAATAAAAAATTAAAATATTTATAGATACTGGAACCACAAATTCTTATACTAATCCTAAATTAACAAATAAAATTTAAAAAAAAAAAAATCAAATCACCTTCAACCCCATTATTGTAACTTCTGCTCATGGCTCTGGCAAACAAAATTTTGCAAATAAAAGATCATTTTTTGAAATTTTCACACCAATGTTCCCCTTGTATTTCATTAGTATAATTTTTATTCCAAGTTCGAAATATTATTAGGCCTTGATAATATTCCGGAAACTTTAGGCAAAAATTCGGACTTGCAAACTTAATTCAAAAATTTAAATAATTTATGACGAAAACTCACTACTCATTTTTACCAATCAAATTAAATATTTTATTCGGACCACCGATGATATACCGGTAAACACAACGAAATTCTCTATAAATTAGGCAAAAGCAATTACTTTTCGACTCTAGATTTGGCTAACGGTTCTCATCAAAATTAAGTTGGAATCAGCCTATAAAGAAACAAAAAAAAAAAAACAGCATTTAGTACTGAACAGGATTACTACCAGTACTGTCGAATGCTTTTCGATTTAAAAGAATAGCCCTAGTACATTTTAAAGTACTATGAATAATATTCTTGGAGTCCTGTTGAACCAAATTTGTTTTGACTATTTAGACAAAATAATAATTTTTTCCAACGGTCTACAAGAACATATTGAAATTTATTATCTGATAGGCTCAATAGAGCAAACTTTAAATTGGACAGTTGTGAATTTATAAAACGGGAAGTGTCTTTCCTCAGTCTCCTAGTGAAACCAGAAGGCGTAAGACCAAACCCCGACTAAATTTTAGCTAATTATAAATTTTTTATTCCGACCACGGTCAAACAAATTAAATGAGTACAAATTCGACATAAACTATAAAAAAAGGCACATCAAATTATGTAGCTGATTCCCTGTCTAGAAACCCGGCGGAAATCAATGTGAATGTCAGGAAAACCATTGACTTCTACGAGTGGTTAAACGATCCAAAAAATTTTAACACTCCCATTAACCCAGAAGAAATTGCAAATTTAGAAAAAGAAATTAATGATTCACAGACTTTAAATCTACCCACTACCTCTACTACAACTTTCGAAACTAACCCAGAAAATCTAATTAATGACTCAATAGACAGACCAGAACCCCTTGACCTAGAGGCATTAGAAAACTTAGAAGGAAATTTGTCAGATAACCCTCCACAGAATGAAATTATACAAGAATCAGGAAATACAAATATAATAAAATTAATAGAAAAACCGATTAACCACTTTTTAAATCAAATTGTTATTAAACCCTTTCAAGACCCAGCCACGTCAATAATTATAAAGAAAATGTTCGAACAAAAATTTCAAAGGTTCATAGTAAATTTATCAATACAAAATTTCGAAAAAGATCTTATAAAATTCATTAAAGAGTACATCGTACCTGGTCCTAACTATTATATTCATTCAGACCCAACCACATTAGAACAAATAGAAAAAATTATCCTTAAACATTTTAATATAAAAGAACTAAATTTATTTAAAACTAACAAAATTTTAAAAGATATCGAGGATCCTGAGGAAAGGACCGAGATTATATTAAACTATCATGAAGGCAAAACAAATCATAGAGGAATTCAAGAAACCCATGATAAACTAAAAACTCAATACTTTTGGCCAAAGCAAAGAGAAGATATTACAAATTATATAAATAATTGTGATACCTGCCAGAGGTCAAAATATGACAGGCACCCTCTCAAACTCGAATTAAATTTAACTCCCACCGCGCAAAAACCTATTCGAAGCACCAAAAAAACTATTCCTTAGCCCATTGTGTCGCTGGTGACTTTAAAATGAGCGCAGGAATAGCCGTAGAATTCAGAAATAGATTTAAAAATGTAGACAAATTCAAAAATTAATATAACCGTTTAAACGACCGAGAAGTCGTTAAACTAATTAGATTTTAGGTAACGACCGAGAAGTCGATAAACTAACTAGATATTAGGTACCGACCGAGAAGTCGATAAACTAATTAGGTATTTAAGCTTCCGACCGAGAAGTCGATAAACTAATTAGACTTTAGAAACTAGAAATTAGTAAATAAAAATTAGAAGTTAGAATTTAGGCATTACCCATTTATAAAAAAAATATATATTGACCAAAAATTATAAATTAATGAATTCCTAATAAATCAGCCATTTTAATAATAATAATAATATGATTTACATATGATAATAAATAATTCTAGAATAAAAAGATTGTATGTATTTAAATAAAAACATATATTGTAAAAGTGAAAAAAGTGAAAGTGAAAAAAGTGAAACAAGTGACAAATTAAAGTGTTTAAGTGAACTTATATTTAAAAAGAATAATAACTTATGCCAATATTCTAAGCTTACTTCATATTCAAAAAATTGTTAAAATACCAATAGTATAAAATTATATGTAGTACATAATAAAATAATAAAAAATAAAATAAAATAATAATAATATCTTACTAAATTGCAAAGACACACACAGATACTTGAAAATTGGAAATAAAAGATGCTAATAATTAAATGAAATAAAAGATGCTAATAGTAAAATAAAAGATGCTAATAATTAATAATAAATAATAAAGAAATAAAGATTAATTCACTAAAGGATATAAAGATAAAAATTGTAAAGGGAAACGAAATAAAAAACATAAACTGGTATCCCAGTACCGTAAAAAATTTGATTAATACATTTTTGATAGTTATATTAACTCTTTTAACTGTTCTCATAACGATATATTTAATAAATAAATATAAAATTTTTAAAATATTTCGGTTCCCTAAACATATAGATCAACCTACTGAGGTTGAGCTTCAGCAACAAAATTTACCCGCGGAAGCTCAATTTTAGGGAGGAGGAGTTAAAGATTCCCATTTCTTCCACTTCCCCCCGTAGCCACTAGCAAAATGCTGAATCGCTTTCTCACGGTGAGGCTGCACTCTTCCTCTGTCCTCCGCTCATCTACAAGCTTATGCAGTATCAGCATACTAGAATCATATAAGAAGGGCTGTTCCAGCCACATAATTCAGAATGGTTCGTGCAGAGACTAACTGTACTTCCTAGGCCAGACTCTAATAGGTCTCCTACGAGGCTGGACTCTAATAAGTTCCCTCATTAGTATTAGTGAAATCTCTGCCTGAACACTAGTGAGTACTGGTCACATTGAGTGGACCAACCGAACGGTAAACCCGTAGTATTTAACATCGCGTACTTCACTTCGTTCTCCTGGGTTGTCATCATTTCGTGTGACACTAAACGGTCAAACCCGTACTACCCTCCATCTAACCCAGTATAATTATATATTTTATTTTTCTCATAAATACTCTTTACAAAAAACCTCCTCTCTCCAAGTTCCAATCGTGTAGTGCCCAAAAATTCAAACTGTGCTGTGTCGAACATTATAAACATTATAAACATTATAAACATTGTAAATTACTTTAAAGAAGACTTTTTTTCATTAAAACATAAAATTAAATTAAATAAACTTTTATTCTCCTACAACATCTGACACCCTAAATTAGATCTAAAAAGTCTAAAATAAAGAAACAAACCTATCCAAGCATCACCATCAAATTTTCTCTACCGCATAAGAATTTGTTGTATTAGTTTTTAAAAAACTTATTAACTAAGACGACAAATTTAACTTATATATATAAAATATATATATATATATATATATATATATATATATATATATAAATGTACTTAAATTTTGATATTTTTTTCTTAAACCGACATTTTGATAAATTAAATATTTATTTTTCAAACAAATTGAATTTAAATTTTTCTTTTTAATATTAAACGAGAAAAAGAAGGAAGTAAGTAAAGAAAATAATAAATTCTTATTTATTATGGAAAAATATATACAGATGAGAGATGAAAAAATGACAAAAGAATCTCTCATGTCGTTTTTAAATGTCAAATTAGTCAGTGAAAAAGATGAAAGAATTTATTTCGGGAAATTTTATATAATCCTATAAGAATGGGATAGGCAATTTCTAAAGAAAAAAACATTTAAATTGGTCAAATTATCCATGAGAAAAATTATGAATTAAGTTTAAATATAAATTAAGAAAAAAATTGATGATGAATAGAAATTTTTATATTACCAAAAAAGAACCCTTATATTGACCACATAATATGCAAATTTGAATGAGAAAGAGTATTCGCTTTCTTCGGAAAAAATTCTTAAAGTCGATAAATTATCATTAAAATTTATGGAAAAAATTATTTGAATCGAAAAATTATGTAAAATATCGATGATAGTAATTTCTCGAAAAATTTTATATGATCAATAGTGACACTATATTGACAATTTGAAATGAAAAAAAAACATTCGCTTTTCTCAGAATCGCCAAATTTTCAGTTAAAAGTTAGAAAAATTGATTTGAATCAAAAAATATTAATTATGTAAATTCTTTAAAAAAAATTTTAAATTTGGCAAATTTTTATTGAGAAATATATTAAAATTCCTCCTTGAAAACGATCACAGATAAAATGATTGAAACGTCGTGTATTTGTGTTGGTGTATATTTTTTATTTTTAAAAGTGCATAATGTGGTTTATTTCAAAAAGTTCTAATATGTTAACATTTATTTAAATTCAAAAATTCGATGGTTTTACGTTCTCTAAAAATTTTTAATATCAAAAGTAGACTCTAAAGTGACGAAATATCTAATTATGAATCAAAAAACATAAACTTTTTCCAACATTTTGATAATTTACCTAAATATTAATTTTTCAACTAATTTAATTTATTAAATTACTCGGTAAGTCCGGCAGCTAAAGAAAGTCTGCCAGACGACCATAGTATTTATTGCATTCAATGAAATTTTTATTTTATTTATTTATTCTACATTTGGTCTAATAATGGAAGAAATGTGAAAAAAATAATTTCCTGTGTGTTTGTCTTAATTACAATACTTACGATAATTGGAGTACGGAATGTCGTAGAAAATGTGTTCTAATGCCAAAATCTTGGTATTTTCAATACGGAGAACTGATTAGATTTTGGAGTCATTAACTTCATAACTTCCTGTTCAAAAATGCAATAAATATTTTTTTCTTAAAATAATTAAAATAAAAAATAATTTTCAATTAATTTACTATAATTAATTGGGAGTCGGGTTGTCCGAAGTGGCTAAGGAACTGGCTCCGCTTCAGCATCGTTGATGATGATGTTCAAGCGGGAGACCCGGGTTCGAGCCTGGCTAGTATATAAAATTTCGACCGGCTAAAACTCGGCTCCCTCACTAACCCTACTTACACTTTACTGATGTGCTGTCTAAATGGGATTCGTTCCCGGTGACAATAAATAAATAATAATAATAAAAAAAATACTATATTTAAGCTTATTAGTAGCTCTAACTGATGTGCATACTTAAAATACTGAGTCTTGAATAAGTTTCTTCCTTTTTCTCTAATAAATTTTAAATTTTATTTTTTAATATCAAACCAGAGGGGTGCTCATAGGGTGGGAGGTAGGGGAGGGGGTTAAGAAATGTCTGGGGGAGGGGATTGAAAATTGTTGCATTATAGCATTGTATTCTAAAAATAAAAACGGTCAAGTCTTATAACTTCAACAAAAGTTAATAAAAATTTCTTCTAAATCTTTAGAAGTGAATAAAATTGGGAGGGGGTACTTTTCATGAAAGCTAGGGGGGGCCTTGATTAAACGAAAAAGAATTTGGTACGTAAAGCCCTCACATTTTTATTTGATTTAAATATTATGTGTACTATATATACAGATACAGACATATATATCTACACATATATAATATATATTTATATAGGATCGGGAAAAAAATGATGAAAATAATCTCTGCTGCGGATTCCTCTTGAGTGGCTGATACGATCAGTCGATTTTCGATAGATATGCTATGAATTATATGCTCAAGTGCACCCTCTAATAGACACCCCTTACACCTCTCTTCCGGTCTCTTTCTTGCGCGCACCTCTGGTGACGTCAGCATCCGGTCGTCATAGCAACGAGAAATGTATCTGCCTCGAGGCTATTCAATTAGACATTCAACTTAAAGACACGCTTAATGACTTAAATTCAAATTGAACTTGAAGAGAAAGTGCAGGGTAGGCGAACAGGGGTAGAAAAGATATGTGTTGATGATTTCTTTTTTTTATGTTTCGTCAATTTCCGTCAATGTCTCAGCTAAGAAGTTGGATCAAACTAGGTTAGAGGAAAAAAGGTGAAATTCGTATTCAGCAGGCAGGATGTTCTGTTTTAGAACGGCAGTCGAAAGTAGAATGGAGGGTGTGTGTGGTGGGGGTGGTTTCCGGGTGGGTGGTGGGGTTGGATACAGGTCCAGAGCCATTATCGTTGTTAAACTCCCTTAATGAATCCCATTCATTATCGTGAATTATAGGCGAGTCAAGAGAGACAAGTCAAGAGTTGACCATTCACTTGATCAAAAAACAAAAAAGTGCATTGTCATTGAAAATACTAACGCCACTTCACAATTCTGCCATAAATAATATAAATCAGTCATAAAGAGAAATCAATGAATTATTTTACATGAATTAATGTATACATTGTATTTTAGCGTCGACTCCGGAGATTACTTCTCCACCATCGAGTGTCCTTGATCATCTTTTTACTCCTTGTTTTTAATAAGAGGAAAAAACTAATTAAATAAAAAAACCTCTTTTCCGATAATTATTTCAATTCCATCATTTCTCCATTCCCCATTATATACACCAAATATAAATATGTACCTAAGTCTTAAAGCATTCTCTGCCCAAAAACTAACACTAAGTGAGGAAACAAGGAGGAATAGTGCATCATTTCTCCATTCCCCATTATATACACCAAATATAAATATGTACCTAAGTCTTAAAGCATTCTCTGCCCAAAAATTAACACTAAGTGAGGAAACAAGGAGGAATAGTGCTATGTCAGTATTTCTCAACGTTTTTTAGTTGACGGCAAACTAAAAATATCTTGAATTATTTGCGGCACACAAACTACAATAAATTTATAAATATTGTTGGTGAATCGAATCCATAATTTAATTAATTTATAAAATCTTAAGAAATTGGATAAATAAATTGAATTCAGAGTTTTATATTTAATAAGACGGACGTTTCGTTATTATATGGCATTGGTTTGTGGAACAGTCTGTCTGTTACTACTTGGGATTATAGTTCTCTGCCCCCTATGATTAAATCAATTATAAATTTTGTCAAGTCCTAATGTCCTAGAGTTGTGCAAAATTTTATTTAGTTCTCACAAGCAGAGATTAGATTTGGTAGAGAGAGGTCATACCATCCTTGTTAAGGTTTGGACCAGGTTTCCTTAACAACTTATGACAAATGTTGGGATGGCTAATGCGTCGTTTGCTCCTGGAATATCGGGTTTTGCGCGGAATTATTTAAATTACGTTTTGTCTTTTGATGGAAATCTATGATCATGTTATTTGTAAATGAGCATACATTTCTATTTTTTTCTTTTTCTTGTTTGTTAATTGTTAATTTCTTTTAATTGATTTGTATTTATGTTTATTAATTTCTGTAGTTAATTTGTATTGATGTTTTGTTGACCTAGCCACCGAGGACTTGTGCCTCTAAGCAGGTCGAGTAATAAAGATTTATTTATTTATATTTGCGACTTTTTCAGCGACTTATTCTTCAACACAATTGTGCTTTCTGTGGTTCTTTGTTTTAACTGTGATGAAAAATTAATGTGTTTAAGAATAAGAAATTAAAAACATGGTATGTTTCGGATAATAATATCAGACAATTGAGTTGAAGAGGAAGTCGCTGAAGAGGTCTCAAATAAAGTGACGAAACGTCCGTTTTATAATAATAATAAAATAATGTAAAACTCTGAATTCAATTTATTTATCCGATTCCCTAAGATATTATAAATTAATTGAAAAATATTTTTTTTTAGAAACTTTTGAGGTAATTAAAATTACTATTTTAAAGTTACAAAACCATTGCAATCTTAATTATTTGTCAAAAACCCTTGCGGCACATTTGACAATCTCTCAGGCATACTTGCTTGCCGCGGCACACAGGTTGAGAAACACTGTGCTATGTACTTCCTTCATTGACCTTTTTGAACCCTAAGGTAGGAAAATCCTCCGAAACTTTGGTTTCGAATAAACACTAAAAGAGAAAATGTTTTTTAATAAATGATATTTAGTAGTTTCTCTTGTTTATTTCGAGACTCCCTTCATCCAAATCTTGAGATATAAGTATATAAATTTTATCCCGATTGCTATTCTTGTAATAGCTATTTATGTATGTTCTAAAAGAGTTTCAATTAAATTATTCTTTGAATGAAAAAAACAATTTTTTTTCCGAGAGTAAATATTAATATTACTCATTGGAAAAACAAGTGAGCGTCCCCTATCCTTAATAAGGATTGCTATGGATAATTTTATTTAATATGTCATAAGGATTGTATTAACTTTGTTGGAAATTGAAGCCAATTATTAAAAATAATCCAAGCTAATGACTATTGTACGAGGATGGAATAAATATTATTTTTAACAGCTCAGATTCAGTAGAAGATAATCAAGGATTTTTTTTCAAGTAATTGGAATCTGCTTATTTCGAAAAAATATCGGAAAAGAAAAAATCGTTGTTTGGGATTTCCAGAAAATATGTATTATACCTATGGTCAAAAAAGAAAACTTTATTTTCGAATTTGAATTAAAAATTATCATTTGCATTCAAAAATATTGGTGTCTTCTGTTTTATTTATAAAAATATTCAATTTCGATGGCGAAATTGGGGGCATTGGAGGATAAGACTCAATTGTTGAGTGATTTTTTTTTCATTTTTTTTTTTATTTAGAAGAAATAAAATAAAAAATTATTCAATATAAATACCTACTATAAATTCTATGAAATCGTTTTATTTGCTGCTTTTCGAAGTTCGAAGTGTTGAACAAGAAAAAAGTTATAATAAAAAAATAAAAAATTCAAATTTGTAAAATTATCATTGCAGGGTAGAAAAAATTCGATGGATTGAAGATAAAATTTCAAGAATTCTAAAATTTCGAAAAAATGTATATAACGAAAAGAGTGCCTTTATCATGACAAAGACTCCAATTTTGAACATAGAAATAAAACATTCACTTTTTTAGGAATATTTTTTGAATTTATCAAATTATCATTGAAAACGATTAAAAGTTGAAATTTTGTTTAATTCACATATAATTAATTATAACTATTTAATAAACACAAACAACAAATAAAATAGGATTATATGTCGTTTCGATTGGCCTATTCTGCGAAAGTTCTCAATTATGAAACCCCTTGCTATTTTAGGTTAATTAATTTGTCTACCTCTATATAGGAAAAAGATGGTACCTATAATTTATTTGAATTGGAAAATTAAAAAAGTCGATCATTTCAAACTCGCTGGAAATTTTACATGATCAAAGAAAACCTTATATTGAAAAGATGTATGTATATTTAGAAGGGAAAAAATATTTTTAAAAAATAGAGAAGTGTGTTTTGAAGCGAGTAAAAAAAATTCAAATAACCCCACAGGACGTTGAATACCAGGAAAGCTTCAAATGTTTATCTATCCAATTAGCTAATAGGTTCTTTAATTAATTCCTCTCTTTTCTGTTACTCTCAATTAAAACACTTGTTGGTGTGTTTCAAAAAGTTTATTTTTTTACTTTTAGAAAAATAAAGTCGCCAACTTCACAAAGTTTTATTTAAAAGACAACCACAACCCCCACTCACTCTCTTTCATCTCTTTATTTATTTTCTCTCTCTTTCTCACTGTTTTGAAATTTAAATTTCTTTCTAATCTTTTGACAGCCGAGGATTCTACTTAGTTTTATTTATTATACCCGTGAAAAAGCAGAAACAAGTATTTTGTTTAAATAGTCAGTCATACTCAACGGCCTCTATCTTCTTTTGTCACCCTCAAACAAACAGACATGTAATTTAAGCATATAAAAAAATGAGCTCATTAGCTACAACCATTTAAGGATTATTAATATGAAGAGCTATCTAACAAATGTGGCTAATGAGCTGAAATTTGGCTGACAAGTTTGCTTTAATAAAATGCTTCCCTGTGCCAAGTTTCAACGCTCCAGTATAACTATTCGCTTGTAAAAAAGAAATTCCAAATCTAAAAGCTAAAATACATTTAGATATATAGTACTTACATAGATATAAGAGGATAAGTCAAAAATTACATACACTTTTCGTTCTACAACTTTATTAAACTAAGATAGGAGGCGGCCGCATGCGCATGCGTTGAGTTGGTGCGTCTGTGGTCACGTGTGCGGAATTTAATCACGATCGCGTCAGTTGTCGTCTAGCTACAACAGCATAAGCATGTCAGCTTCACTATCAGATTGCACCAAAGAGGAGCAACGAGGAGTGGTCAGAGGGTGTGAAAGGTGCTGAAATTCACCGGAGACTTTTGTCACAATACGGGGAAAGTGCTTTATCTAGTAAAAGCGTTTTTTTATGGATCGAAATGTTTAAAAGTGGCCGAACGAGCGTAACACAAAAAGAGGGAGCTGGGCGACCGGAAACTTCGACCACTGACGACAACATTCAGCAAGCTCAAGAGATGATTACAGCAGATAAGCGAGTTACCATAGATAAGGTAGCATCCTCTTTAAACATTAGTCACGGTTCTGCCTATCACATTATTCATGACGAACTCAATGGACGTTCGGGATGCAGTGCAAAAGTGGCTTCATGACCAACCGAAAACCTTCTACCAGGAAGGCATCCGGAAGCTTGTGTCTCGCTGGACCAAGTGCATTGCTAAATGTGGGGACTATCGAAAAATGATGTATCTGTTGTACACCTATCTTAGTTTAATAAAGTTGTAGAATGAAAAGTGAAAGTAATTTTTGCTTATCGTCGTATATAGAGAAATATAATTGGTATAAATTAATCATGAATTTAATGGAGAATTCAAAAAAATAAAGTGTATTCTATTTGAAATAATAAAAAAAATTACTTAGTACTTCCATTGAGACCGGAAGTAAGACTCATGTAATTAATTTAATCAAAAGAATTTAAATTTTCAGAAAAAGTTTTGAATTATGTTTGGCAAAATTCTAATAGTTAATTTTGGTGAACTTCCCTGTATATTTATTATGGTATTTTTTCACCCATGAGGTAATAAGTTAAAATTTACTAGTTTAGTTTATTTAAAACGTTTCGGCAACTAATTTTGTAGCTGTTTTCAAGTGATGATTTATATATAACATTTAGGGAAAGCGGTGTTGGTTTATAGTGAAACATATTAAACACAGGAGTTTTTAACGGGTTTAGTTGGTGTTTCACAAGTGAAAATAAAAATAAAAAAAATTAAAAAATTATTTTTATTATATTTTTGGAGTTTTATTGTAAATACGCTATACGTATTTTGGTTTTTTAGCCCATAATCAAGAGGACTGAAGTCTTTTGTAAACTCAAACTCCTGATGATGGGCCAAAAACCCGAAATATGTGTAGAGTATTTAAAATATAATTAAAATAATTTTTTAATTTTAATTTTTACTTCTGAAACATCACTATAACCCGTTAAAAAACTCCTGTGATGATTTATATGTACAATAGGTTGTTGAAGTTTACTTTATTGAATTTTAAATTTCACCATTGATAGCTTAACCTGACGATTAAAATTTCAGCAAGAAAATATATTAATGGATTAATAAAAATTAAAAGAAAAAGTAAAATCTCTTTCAAGTCTCGATCAGTTTTCAACAAATTATAGTTATCAAACCGTTTTATCCTAGTAAGTTGAAACTTGGTTTATGGGAAAAGTTTATTAATACAAACTTGTGTGCCAAATTTCAGCTCATTGGCTGCAACTGTGCGATAACTCTAATTAAAAAATCATTCTGAACACTGCTCTTGAACGATTGTAGCTAATGAGTTCAAATTTGGCACAAATGCTTGTATTAGGAGTACCGAGTTTCAACTTCCCAGCTCAGTGGGGACATAATTATGATTATCGAATCTTCGAATTCCCTCAGAGCTGCTATTTAAAACTGTGTTTCCCAACATTTTTTGTATCATGCCCCACCCAAACCTTTCTGAAATTCTTATGCCCTCTACGTAAAAATATGGTACATAATTTTTAAAATTCAAAAATTGAATTGATCACTGAAGAAACTTAAATCATAGTTTTTAGGGATAAATGACAAGGAAATTGTTGAGGAAATACAATAAGTAAATTTTCCAAGCATATATAGATAACTGAAATTCAAGTACCTAAGAAGTAATTTTAATGAAATAGTTTTCTATATCATTTTAATTATTTGTAATTATTTAATATTTAGTGAGATCCTTGCGCTTGATCAAAATAAATTTCATAGTAGGTTCAAATTGAGTTAGCTTCAGGTCTCAAGTCCTCCCCGTTGTGTTATATTTAGACAATTTCTTTTTTTTAGCAACAAATGATTTATGTCACTAAATCAACACTCGCCATACGGTTAAACTATGGACGACTCCATTTTCGAATTGCCCCTTGTGGGACGTGAATCCCATGCTGGGAAACACTGTTTTAATAGATAATTATCTATACGGTAAAATCTTTGGAGAATTTACATTTTATTTCGAGCTAGGAAATTGAAACTTAGATAAGGTTTAAGCTTCTTTATATGAACTTAGGTATAAATTAAATTGAATCGATTTAGTTTGCCGAGAGTAGCAAAGCTGAGGATTCTTAATGAGAAATCAATGAGGTTTCCTACTGATTATTACAAATGAACATATATATATGTTAGAGACTGTAGTTGCGAAGGTTTGATCTTCATCATCAGTTTTTTTAATTATAAATATTCTATCTGGTATTTCTCATGGGTTGAAATACTCGATTGGATATATATGTATGATAAATTCATGTTGTTGTAATTGGTATCTGTCAGTTAGTAAACAGCGATGATTGGTGGTCAAAATAAAAACTAACACATGGGGGTCATATTTATTTTAATTTAATTAAGAGAATTATTTAAAAAAAATATATTATTTATTAGTTTGTTTATTTTTAATAGATTGTTCTTTACTATTTTATTCAATATTAAGTGCTTTTTTTATTATTCTTCAATATTGAAAAATTATCCTCATCGTGATTGATAAGTGTGCAGCTTACCAGTTTGTTTTAGTTATATTTTTGACCACGAGATTGCATAGTGACAAGAACCACTTACCAATTGTAACCTGGCCACTCAACAAACAAATGTTGAAGATCAAACCTTAGAAACTATACAGTCTCTAATTCCTTGATTTATGCTTACAAATAATTCATTAGCTTCAATGATTTTTGATGATTCATATATAACAATCCGATTTTATGATATTCTCTTATTTTCCACATTTTTCAATTTTAAGCGCTCAAACTAGAAAGCTTATAATCTAATCAGTTCTTTGTTTTAGAAATACAATAACTTTTCCACCAAACTGGATTTTCTACGAATTTCCTTTCTTTGGTTATCATGGGTATCTTTATCTAGACATACACACCGGCAGACTTCCCTGTTTGCTGAGTGAAACTAGCAATAATTTTAAAAATCACACCCATACACACATAACCAGAGGATTTTTGCTAGGATCTCTTGCCTTAAACATTCGAAGGTTAGCTAACACCTTTAACAAACAAACATTGAACAAACACATAAATAGCCAGACAGACATATCTAGTACTACTACTATTTACTACAACAACAGCTACGAGATTACGAGTAAACCCGTGTATTGACCCATATGGTGGCATCTGTTTCTGACATTAAATAAATATAATTCCAGACCTTAAAGCGGATGGATAATTTTAAAATATTACAATATTCTCGTCATTTTTATTGAAAATTTATTCCTTTTACTTTTTAAAAAAGATATGCGAGGAAAAGAATAGGAAAAAAACTTAATTTCACAAAAACACCGTATAAAAGACTAGATTTTCAAACTTAATATAATAAAATATAACAAAGAAAAAAATATTTGATATAGAAACAAAAAAGATAGAATATTACTTATAAGAAAGAGTGAGATAGAATTGAAATATGAAAAACAGCACCAGATGATATGAGAAAATCCTTAAAATGAAAATTTGTTGTTATTATTATTATTTTAATTTTTAAGCAAGTAAAGATTTCAAAATGTTTTTTATTAGCATGAAGTTCCCGGATTAAAGCAGTTGCTTGACCCGGAATATCCGGGGTTTGAAGACCCCAGGTTTGTCGATATAATGAAGTTGGAATTTTAGGGAAGTTTAATTATAATATGGCTTTGATTGAAAAAATTTTGTTTTCCGAGAATAGCAGAGTTAATGATTCATAAAGAGAAATCAATGAAGTTGTTCTATGTTTGATTGAAATAAATATTTTATATAAAGAATATAAATATGTCTATATACCCATAATCTATTTGCTAGAGACTAAATTTTCGAAGTTTTGAACTTCATTATCAGTATATTTTTTTTAGAGATATTATATTTGTTATTTCTCATATGGACTCAAATACCCGAATGGATGTAGGTGAATTAGTTTTATTGTAATAGTAAGCTGGTCACTTAACAAACGACATTTTTAAGTGACCAGCTTACTATTTCAACAAAACGAATTTAACTACATCCATTCAGCATTTGAACCCATGGGAATATAACAGATAGAATATTTTTAGTTAATTAAAAAGACTGATGATGGTCAAAATTTCGAAACTATAATCTAATCAGCGCTTCTTAAACTTTTTTCAATCACGACCCCATTTTGAGTGAGAAATTTTTCGCGACCCCATATTATATAGGGGTCAATCCATTTCAAATCCACCAATATAAATAAAATTTGTTGCTTATGATTTTATATTTTTCTGAATTTTTTATCATGAGTTCCCTATAGGTAGACATTCACAAAACACTATTTAAAAATTTTTATAAGTCATGGTTTTTTTCGGCAGACATTTTTCAAATGTTAGTTGGGCATATTTTAATAAAAAAAACGTGGTTTGCGAAAGTTTAATTGCCAAGCTATTTTTAAAGATAACAAAATAATTCAAAATCCAGTGTGTTCAGCATGAAATGAAATTCTGGACATTATTTTACATGCAAGAGAGTCAGTCAAACTCTTTCTGTAAAAACTCGGAAAAAATGTATCAATCGTTACTTTTTAAGATCACAAAGTTTTATGAAGGAAAAGAGACTCACTAATAATAAGTTATTTCAAAAATGGCATTTTCAAAAAGTGTTTTGTGAATGTCTGTCTACCTATAGGGAACTCATGATAAAAGAATCAGGAAAATTAAAAAATGTTGAGGAACATTGGATGGGTGATTTGAAATGGATTGATCCATAGATATATGGTAATATAAACCATCAGTTTTACTAGCAAATCTTAAATAAATTTATTTTGAAGCAAATCTTTAGTAAACATATGTACTTATTATGATAATTTGATGAATTATTAAAATTAATTAATTAGAATTACTAATTCTAAATATTAATTAGATGGGTCTGCTTTTTCTTATCAAATAAAGAATTAAACAGAACTTAAAGTATCCTAAACATTTTTCAATGTTATCTGTATTTTGATTTTATAATCACCAATGGTAAGAAGGTCGCTTCGATAAATAAATATCTAATACAAAATGGCCATTTCACAAATTATTGGAAATTCAAAGATAGAACTAGAATTCATTACACTTTAATTTTTTTGAATTCATTTTTGGCCGTTGCGAATTATAATTTTTCAATGTCCATTGTTGATATATGTTTCTTGACATCAAAATTTAGTTACGCGATCCAATTTGGGGTCGCGGCCCATAGTTTAAAAAACACTGGTCTATATGTATATAAGTGGCGTGCGGTCCATGGATGCTGAGGATGCGGCGCATCCCTAAAATTTCAAAACTTCATGAGAATTTTCATACCTTGTCATATTTAGAAAAGTTGCCGAATGTGTGAACGATAGGAAAATGGGGTATGAACTTTAGTATTCTAAAATTGTAGAAATTATTGATTTTGAAATATAAGAAAATTTAAAATTTATATAACTTTTTAACATAAGCAAATTTAATGAATATGAAAATACTTTTCCAGATTTCATATTTAAATCACTTCATCTATTTACCTTATGGAAAACACATATTAGTTTGAAAAGTGAATCAATTTACATGTACACAACCCCTGACTTTCATTTCAAATCTATAAATTGCATAAAAAGCTAATAGTATAAGATGAACAAAAAAATGTGGTGGCAGAAGTAAAAAAATAAATGGTTATTTTTTGGTCAGCATCCACTGGTTGAGAAGTCACCGCCCACCACTGATTTATATGTTTATTTGAATCAAGTATAGAACCTCATTGATTTCTCTTTATATCTAATTTGAGTTGCCTGGAATTTTTGAAGATTTTTTGATTTCATTGATCAGTAAACTTATTATTCGGTGGAAAGATCAATAAATTCTTTTGAGAAATTCCCTAAAAATCTGGTATGTCAAATAGGTTTATATAAACAGACATTGAGACGATCAGACACACAGACATCTCACACTCTCTTTATTGGTAAGAAGGAACCATAAAACGCCTAAATCCGTTCTAAATCTCAAATTCGACTTGTTTTCTCTTCAGTACAATACATTCTCAACTCTTATAGTTGCTCTAAAAAAACAACTAGAAAATCGAGAATATACAGTAGAGTCTCACTAATCCGGCACTATTAAAAAATAGGGGGGTGCCGGATTATTGGAATGTTCGGATTTCTGGATTGTATAGAAAAATTCAAAATAAATCAAATGAAATAAATTTCACCCGATATGGGTAATAAAGGGATACCAAATCGAAGGCGGAGGGTGCCGGATTATTGGACGTTCCGGTCTATTGAAGTGCCGGATTAGTGAGACTCAACTGTAATATTTTAATAATTAATTAAATATGTTTAAGGTTTTAAATAATCTAAAAGTCAGTATCCAATTAACCTTTATAATTAGCTAGGTTTTTAATGTTTTTAGCACAAGTTCTTTAGTTTTTTTAGATAGTCTCAAAAGCAAGCAAATGATTCCATGTATAAGCATTTAGCTTCAAACGAACTTCGACTAGTATGAATTCATCTCTTCATACAAGCGGTGGACCCTTTATTTATAGATTAACATTTACACGGTTTTCTATTTGATTTATTTTCTGTTAAACTCAAATTCTTTAATTGTATTTAAATTATAAAATCAATAGTGAATCTTTAATAAAGTGTATTGGACTGGCGTGGTACTAGATTCAGATAATTATGCTAATACTATTTCCGTTTCCTCACTCACTAACAGTTTTATTATTAAAATAAAATAAATTATTTTTTAAACTAGAAATATATCGTAATATAGTTAATTAAAAGAGAGAAATATTCTGTTACTTCTCATAGGTTGAAATACTGTATACTAACGGAATTCATAGTGAACCATGAAAATCACCCACCCACGCACATTCAACATTCAATTGTTGAATCACTTGTCTCTAGTTAATGTTGATAAATAATAAATAAATTAAAAAAAATTGAATTATTATTTAATCCCAAATTAGATTGTGTAGAGATAGCGAGAAAAAGAAATTAGCTACCTGCAAGTATATTTATTTTTGATTAGACATATGTCGTTAAATAATTATTGAGTTATCAGAGTTACAAAATATATTCACTTTCACAACAAACAAACACACTCAAACACGCACACATTCGATTGTTGATTCACTTGTCTATCTTTAGATGATAAAAAATTAATTAATTTAAAAAAAAAATATTACTAAATCAAAAATTAAATTATTGTATAGATGCTTAGAAAAGAATGAAGGTACCTGAAATATCTTGATTTTAGACCGATTTCAGAAATTAATTTAGTTATTGAAACCTCAAAATATATTCACTTTCAGTACAAACACACTTTTCATACGCCACTGCCTGATACACACTGGCCCTCTCCCAATCTCTCACCTTCTTATATACCCCTCGTTACTCTCCCAATCCCTACCTTATATACCCCTTCCCATTGTCCCTATCTTTCCTCCAGCTTTTATATACCACTCAAGAGCAATTAGTGCAATCTTTTCTTAGCTTATCTTCCGAGATAATCTTAATCGGTTTAGAATAGTACGTTATACTATTTTCAAGTCAACATGGACTGCAAATAGCCAGTGATATCTGATTATTAATAAAGGAATAAACATATTAATATTTCAAATGACTTTGGATAAAGTTTCGATCCGTTGTAGTTTTTTTATTAATATTTTGTATACCTTATTATAAAATTGTTTGTGAAGTTGTCATAATGATGTATTCAAAAAGATTCACTTGCGGTGTCAAACACACAAACAGACACTCAAAAGAAATAATTAAAAAATAAAGCCCCAACTTATCAATTTTACAACTAATTTATATTTGAGCTCAAGCTATGATTCACTCCAATATATATATATATATATATATCCCGTGGTCCGAAAGGATTAATTACTTCGCGGGAAAGTATTAAAATTGTTGACAAAATAGTAATTCTATTTATTCCAATGAGATATTTTAAGTACTACAACCAGTGCAGAATTTACGTATAAGCTACACAAGCTATAGCTTAGGTCCCCACTTTCTTGTGGGGCCCCCAAAAAAATTGTCCAAGTGAGCAATTGTCATATACCATAATATATTTAAATTTACTGCACCAAAGGCAAGAAAAGAAAATATTTTAGATTAATATAATTCCTTAATCCTTATAACATGCTTCAAGAGAATAGATGTAAATTGTTGCCTTTTATGGTAAAATAACTTTTATATCTTTTTACCAGAGTTTGCATTTTTCAGTTTGTTACTAATAAAAATGATTTTAAGTTAAGGATTTATTATTTCAATATCTATATACTTCTTAATTGTATTTCAGTTTAACCCTCTGGGTATCCGAAAATCATATTTGGCAAAGACATAATATAATATCTGGACTTATAAAGGACCCCATATCTCAAATAACTTAGGCCATTATCAACTCTAAATCCGGCCCTGGAAATACCCGATTAAATGTAGATAAAATCGCTTTGTTGTTCTAGTATAGTGGTCATTCAACAATATATTTGATAGTGTCAGGGAAAAGGGCCTTTATTTTCAGCTGGTCACAATCGAGCTAATGGAATCTCCTGTTTCTAGAGAAACAACTGAAAAAACGCTTTTTGCCCTGCACAATAATTTAAAAAATTGACTCAATTATGAATTTTTGAATATTTAGTAGCAAAAAACGTAGTTTTGAGTTATGGTCGTTTAAATATTGACAATTTTTAAGCAGACAAAAATAGGGCATTTCTTCTATTTTTACCCTCACTATTAATCTATTTCGAATGAAAATTTGCTGCTGAATTTAAAAATTATACCCACATTTAACTCACATTTTTGCAATCCCTGAAAAAACTGGTAGATGAAAATAAGGGCCCTATTCCCTGACACCATCACATATATGTTAATTTACATCAAGCAGAGAAGAACCTCAGTGATTTCTCTACGTGAATCAACAATTTCATTACTCGTGTCAAACAAAATATATTCAATTGAAACAATAATTACCACATTTGTGCTTTGAAATCAACATTACCCAATTTCCTTTAAGATTTTCGGATTTTGTAGAATTAAAAAAAAGTTACGAGATTTCTTGATTAAGTGATAAATAAATAAGGAGCTATGTAAGGGTTAATTTTATTGAACTTTTAGAAGTAGTTTTGAAAAACACCATATTCACACATTGTGAAAAGTGCTAGAATCCGTGCTGAGCCGTAAAATAAGCAGAATGTATACGCTATATATAATATAATTATAATAAGCCTTTTTATTTAACATAATTATACACAATACTTTATTAACAATTAATTTTTTGAAACTAGGCCCTTTCGGGCATAGGCCTCTCCAAGGAATTGCCATGCTATTCTTTGTCTCTCAGTTCTACACCAATCCCTACCCATCATCTCCACGATGTCGTCACTCCATCTCGCATTTTGTCTTCCTCTTTTTCTTTTCATAGTTATTGGGCACCATGCTGTTAGTATCTTGGACCATCTATCGTCTTGACTCCTAGCCAGATGACCCGCCCATCTCCATTTATACCTTTTAATTATTATTCTCAGGTCCTCGATCCCTGTTCTTTTATACCTGTTATGCGATCCATTCTCTTTATCTTCAAAATCGATCTTATTATGGCCCTCTGTGTTCTCTCCAATATAAGTAGAGTTTTTGCTGTAGTGGTCCAAGTCTGGGCTCCATATATAAGTACTGGTATAATACATCTTTTGTAAACTTTAATCTTATTCTGTAGAGAGATATCAGTATTTTTAAAAATGTACTTTAATCCACAGAACTTGCTCCATGATTGACTTTTTCTTCTTTTAATTTCGAGATTTTTATTCCTATATGACCTATCCCAAATAAATTGCATTTTCTTTAGTTTCTATTGGTGGTAAGTCATCCTTCATCTTTACGTTTATACTGGGACCGTTCGTTATAATTAAAGATTTTCTAGTATTAATTTTCAGACCCACCACTTCACTGTCTAGACATACATCTCTAATCATATCGGTGATTTGTTCCTCTGACATCGCCATAAGTATCAAATCGTCAGCGAATCTCAAGTTATTGACATATCTTCCATAAATAGTGAATTTCTTTTGATTGGCATCAAAAGAAATTCGGCTTAAACAAAAAATAATAAAAAGTTTTAGTCGGGTATATAAAAAATTATAATTTTAAAAGCAAATTGAAACGATTTAAAATATTTATGTGTATATTCAAAAAGTTAATGTCTCAACATTTTTTAAATTTTCAATTAGCACATGGTATAGGCTATGGTATGTACTCAGATCAAACGACATGGTTTACGCCGTATACTCTATACCAATGTTTTTCAATCTGTGGGTCGCGAAGCCTCAATAATAAATCAATACTTTTTTACTATTTTATGTGTTTTTTACTATATGGTAAAAAAAATGAAAAATTGTATACAAAGTCACGTGCAGGTCCTCTCACACGCCGACGGGCCTGGCAGGCAAGCCCGACTCGTGACATTGTGTAGGTTTATTGGTTTATAATACATTTTTCAATAATCATATTTTTTTATTAATTTATATCAGGATTTATAAAAATAAATAATAAATCAATAATTTTTTTACTGTTTTTATGTGTTATTTACTATAAAAAAAAATGAAAAATTGTACACATAGTCACGAGCCTGGCCTCTCAAACAGAGGGGAGTTTGGGGTCGCGAAATTTTTTTTTCATACTAAGGGGGTCAAGTCATGAAAAGGGTTGAAAAACATTGCCCTACACTACAGCCCTGGCTCGAATATGTTAGACCTTTAAGGATTATAGAAAAAGTATTTCATTTTGTCTATCACTTGTAAAGAGAAATCAATATCTAAATATCATAAAGAGGAATTAAGAGCTTGTCTTCTGCTTGATACAAATATACATACACGATGTCTAACTGGCTTCTCGGCTAAGTAAGAACAAATAAGCTGAAGTGTTGTGATGTGGCCATCCACTTGACTTTACCATACAACCTGGCCCCTCACTTAAATTTAATATTTAATAAAATTATTTATAATAATGTAGGGGAGAGGGGTTAGTTTTTGGATTTTAGGCTCCTGGGGGCCCACTGATTATGTGTACAAAATTTGGTTGAGTTTGGTAAATGGCCAAGATTTTCATTTTTTGAACCCCCTCTCCCAATTTGAGCGGTTAGTTTTTGCATTTGTAGACTTCTGGGGACCCAGTGATTATGTATACACAATTTGGTTGAGTTTGGTAAATGGCCAAGATTTTCATTTTTTGAACCCCCTCTCCCAATTTAGCGGTTAGTTTTTGCATTTGTAGACTTCTGGGGACCCAGTGATTATGTATACACAATTTGGTTGAGTTTGGTAAATGGCCAAGATTTTCAGTTTTTGACCCTAGACCCCCCCCCCTCCACATTTTGGGGGTTAGTTTTTGCATTTTACACTTCGGGGGGTCCACTGATTATGTATACAAAATTTGGTTGAGTTTGGTACAAGAGCCTATATTTTTAATTTTTAACCTCCCCCCTCCACCTTGGGTCGATATGCACCAAAATCTAATCAGCTCTTAATCTTAATCTCAATGGACCAAAACTACGTGTGAGATTTGGTTTCATTATTCATACTAGTTTTTGAGCTAGCTCGTCCACAAAAATTTGATAACTCACAGACTAACGGACAACCAGACAACCAGACAACCAGACGGACAGACTAACAGATATTTTGACAAAACAATTATTATCTCGAAAAAGATAATTTTTTCGATGTTCACTTATTATAGCTTTTTTGTAGAGCGAAATGCCATGGTTTCGCTCAATTTTTCTAATCAAAATAGTTTCAGTCGTTTTTGAGATATTTCGAAAAAAAGAAGGAAAAAAACACTTGTTTCATGCACGATTACAATACTTGACCATACCCTGTATGGTAAAGTAAAAGAATTTCAATATCCACGCGATACTGACCCCAGCAAAAATAATATTTATATTAAAAAAATAGATCTGTGTCGTAGGACACCGGATAGGAACGAAGTTCCTTATTATAAAAATATTAATTTTAAGTTCTATTCTAGGTATAAAGAAAAATAATTATTCGGGTATACATTTTTTATTATGATTTTTTTATCGATAAAAGCAAAGAAACTACTTTATAAAATTATCTTAACACCTTTATTTTATTTACAATGATTTATAAAAATATATAATATATAATAATAAAATAAAATGAGAGAGTCTTCTGTTTTCAAATAAAATAATTTTTAATTATTTCTAGAGACTATAGTTTCGAAGGCATTGCCTTCATCGATCAGTCTATCACAAATATTTCAAATTAGTTACAAATTAATTTATACATGAAAATTTTGAAAAATATATAATGTCTTTTTCTTCATGTTTCTTCTTGGGAGATTAAATATAGCGGCTCAATATCTGGGTTGCTCTTTTGTTTAGGCATTTTCTAATGAGTTTTACCTGAATGGTAGTGTTTTTAAAAGGGGTCAAAGGGTAAAAGGGTGTTTAGGCATTTTCTAATGAGTTTTACCTGAATGAATGGAATGAAAAATCCGGTGTATATAAATTGACATGCCAAGATTGCAATGCAACTTATATAGGAAAAACGGAAAGAAATTTATCTATTAGGATCAATGAACACAAGAGAGCCTACAAATTAAAATATGAAAATTATGCATTTGCAGAGCATTTAAATGCTCACAATCATAGTTTTCCAGATCAATCCAAAATTAAATTGATCAAAGAAGTCAATGACCCCTTAATTCTTTCTTTAAAAGAATCCATTGAAATTTTAAAATCCTTGGAAAAAAGCCCAATTGAATCTTTAAATGAAAAACTAGAAATTATCAATGACCCTTTTTTAAAAACATTCCATTCATTCAGGTAAAACTCATTAGAAAATGCCTAAACACCCTTTTTTACCCTTTGACCCTTTTTTAAAAACATTCCATTCATTCAGGTAAAACTCATTAGAAAATGCCTAAACAAAAGAGCAACCCAGATATTGAGCCAGTTATATTCTAATCTCCCAAGAAGAAACATGAAGAAAAAGACATTATATATTTTTCAAAATTTTCTATGTATAAATCTTAATTTGTAACTAATTTGAAATATTTGTGATAGACTGATGATGAAGGCAATGCCTTCGAAACTATAGTCTCTAGAAATAATTAAAAATTATTTTATTTAAAAAACAGAAGACTCTCATTTTATTTTATTTTTAACCTAAAAATAAAAACAATTCTGTTACCATCGACAGTGAAATCTTTTATTCAACTAATATATAATAATAATATACAAAAAGAAACAGGTATTTATATGAATAATAATAATTAATCCTAATTAAGTAGTTCTATCATAGAAACATAGCTTTATGGTAACTAAAATAAGATATATATTTGTGATTCGATTTTTGCCAAATATCTCGAGAAAACAGCATCGATAGTAGTATTGTCTCTCGTAGTGGATTCATCTTCATTATTGTTCATATTTAAATCAAATGTATTTTTCAGAAAAGTTTTAAATGACTCTGATTGCTTATCTTTGAAGTTAATATTGAAGTCACCTGCCAAAATTAGTGGAAGTTGGTCATAATTGGTACCATACTCTTCAAGTAATGCTGTAGATGCTGCAGAATACTCCAACAGTGATCGATGTATGAATCCTTGTATGTCTATTAACTTCTGTTTCTGTGCAATGTAAACGACTACCATTACGATTTCAACGCCGTTTTCCATCTTGCAAATAGCAGAACAAATATCTCCAACAGGTGAATGTCTAAAATCAAAGTCATTAGCATTTCTCATTATTATGTCCATATTTGGTGAAACAATATTAACAGTGTCGTCATTCGATTGGTAAATCGCAACTCCACCTGATCGAACATTACCTCTTTTATAATGGACGATACAATTAAAATTCGGTAAATTCACAGCACAAGCCAGAGGCCCCGCCTCCAGAGCGGCGACCTGAGTGGATGCGCGCGCATGAGCATTGGCACGCTTTTTTTTAACGTTACGGACGTTTTTCACCGGCTAGGGTACCCCTCCGAGGCGTCCCATAAGGAACTTCGTTCCAAAAAGCAGACTAATGATGAAGGCCAAGTCTCCGAAACTATAGCTTTCAATGCAAACAAATAAATAATATATATACATTTATTTATTATTGAAATATTATATGTATCTATGTTAATTTGCATCAACTAGAGGACAATCTCTTTGTTTCTCTTTATGATTCAACAACTCTGCTACTCGGCATGAAATAAAACTTTTTATTTTTATTAGCAGAATTTACATTCATTATAAGTATTTCAATCAAAATTAGTGAACCAGTGTTCTTTTTTTTATTTTATTTTTTTTAATTCGCCAAATTTATCTCTCAATTTTTTTTCGAATGAAACGGGTCTACATATGAAACAAATGACTGGCAATCAATTCTTTTAAGGGAGGATTGGGGGGTGAAAGTGAGCGTCGCGCCGGGTGTCGAAAACCAGGGTAAAAGACAGAGGGCGCTCTTTCTTCATAGAATTCAATTATTACTTGGGCATTCATTGATTAATACTGCTCATCAGATTAGGGGAATTAATCGTAACGGGTAAACGTTTCAAAGAGCTAAAATCTCGACAAGGGTGTGTGGAATGAAATGGAGGGTGGAAAATGGTTTTCAATCACAATTCAGTCAACGTCAATCACAGTTTGTATATACCATATATATATTGTAGCCGATCGTCCTACCTCCTAAATATATATATATATATGCCTCATTCAAAAAATAAAAAATAAATAAAGTTCGTTTGTTTTTTCTTCTTCTCTTTTTTTACAATTTTTTCTGTTTTTTTCTGGCTGAACGGTTTGTTTTGATATTTTAGAGTCTTGTTCAAGTAATTTATCTCGATTATTGACACCTTTTGGGGGGCTGATTTATATCTTTCAATCTTTCTATAGTAGAAAATAATCTCAAGAGAATTGAGAATAAAAGTGAAAAGAAAAAAAGAAAAGAAAAACGATATTTAAGAAAAATATATTTTTTTTATTTTATTTATCTTTCATATCATATTATAGAGTCATTAATATCAGGAGCCAAATGACCAAAGTTATCCGTACTCCTTACTTAATATTTGGAGGACATTATTGATTTTTTTAATTTCTTTGTTTTTTTCGTGAAATATTCTCTCTGATGAACAATTATAATGTTTTTTAAAAATAATAAATAATAAGTCATTAAATAAATATAATAGGATATTGTTAGTGTTCGTGGCTGTGATGAAACTGTACTAGATGAAGGAGGAGGTATCAGCCAAAGATGGTATCACTGTGTTCAATAAAACACCTTTCTTTAATAAGACGTTTCGGCCTGAATTTTATTTGCCCATCTTCAGTCAATTAGGCTGAAAAAATGTTTTACAAATGGATGTTAATTGATATATTTTTTATACAAAATTATAAGTTGACCAAGTTGATTGTTTAGACTTACAGTTATACACAAAATGCGGTACACATATGTGATCGAACCAAGCCTTGTCAAAAATAAAATTTTTAGCTTCATGTGAATTTATAACGTGCCTGGACCCAAAAGTTTCAGAATGAAAGTAATGAGTTTATATAAATTTTTTTCTATATATTACACTATAATTAAATATTTGACCCTTATGGGAGGTCATCATATATCTCATCATTATTTATTTACAAACAAAAATCCAAATTAGAATTTAATTACTTTTAAATCACATGCATTTTTTCCATTCAATCAAATTATACAATTCTTATCAAAAAATCCCAAAAAAGGTTTTTATATATTAAGATCAAGAGAACAACTGTTTGGATCATATCACACAGGATAGATGTGTAAATATTGGATAGAAACATACAGTCTCTTATAAAACCTTTTTTGGGATTTTTTGATAAGAATTGTATAATTTGATTGAATGGAAAAAATGCATGTGATTTAAAAGTAATTAAATTCTAATTTGGTTTTTGTTTGTAAATAAATAATGATGAGATATAGTATTACTCCTATAGGGTCAAATATTTAATTATAATGTAATATATAGAAAAATGTATATAAACTCATTACTTTAACGCTGAAACTGTACTAAATGAAGGAGGAGTGTATCAGCCAAAGATGGAATCACTGGGTTTAATAAAACACCTTTAATAAGACGTTTCGGCCTGAATTTTATTTGGCCATCTTCAGTCAATTAGGCTAAAAAATGTTTTACAAATCGATGTTAATTGATATATTTTTTATACAAAATTATAAGTTGACCAAGTTGGTTGTTTAGACTTACAGTTATACACAAAATGCGGTACACATATGTGATCGAACCAAGCCTTGCCAAAAATAAAATTTTTTTTAGCTTCATGCGAATTTATAACGTGCCTGGACCCAAAAGTTTCAGAATGAAAGTAATGAGTTTATATACATTTTTCTATATATTACATTATAATTAAATATTTGACCCTTATAGGAGGTCATCATATATCTCATCATTATTTATTTTCAAACAAAAATCCAAATTAGAATTTAATTACTTTTAAATCACATGCATTTTTTCCATTCAATCAAATTATACAATTCTTATCAAAAAATCCCAAAAAATGTCTTTAAAAGAGATTGTATGTTTCTATCCAATATTTACACATCTATCCTGTGTGATATAGAGCCCAACAGTTGTTCTCTTGATCTTAATATATAAAGACATTTTTTGGGATTTTTTGATAAGAATTGTATAATTTGATTGAATGGAAAAATATGCATGTGATTTAAAAGTAATTAAATTCTAATTTGGATTTTTGTTTGTAAATAAATAATGATGAGATATATGATGACCTCCATGAGGGTCAAATATTTAATTATAATGTAATATATAGAAAAATGTATATAAACTCATTACTTTCATTATGAAACTTTTGGGTCCAGGCAAGTTATAAATTCGCATGAAGCTAAAAAAATTTTATTTTTGACAAGGCTTGGTTCGATCACATATGTCACTCGCATTTTGTGTACAACTGTAAGTCTAAACAACCAACTTGGTCAACTCATAATTTTGTATAAAAAATATATCAATCAACATCCATTTGTAAAACATTTTTTCAGCCTAATTGACTGAAGATGGCCAAACAAAATTCAGGCCGAAACGTCTTATTAAAGGTGTTTTTTTGAACCCAGTGATTCCATTTTTGTTTGATACACTCCTCCTTCGTCTAGTACAAATATAATAGAATTTTTCTTAGTAAAATCGAAAAAGGGTATTCTTCAAAGTTTATAAGCTTTGATTAGAGTTGTAATAGTTGATTTTTGAGGGGGATTTTTCATAAGACAATTTGATAGATGAGTTACGAGTTTATTAGCTTTAATAATTACATGTATTATAATATCGAATTAGCCCTTTCTTAGATCTGACTAGTGGCAGAAAGTTATCGGGGAAACCATTTCTTTTCTCCCATAAGAATAATAAATTGATTTTCCTGTTAAACTATCGCCTCTGATTTTTGCCAATATTGATAGCAAAATATTGAAAACTTTTTATTTTGCCGAGGGTAGCAGAGTTGTTGATTTATAAAGAGAAACAAAGAGGTTGTCCTCTGCTTGATGCAAATAAACATAATATATACATCTGTATATATATAATATTTATTTGTTTGAGACTATAGTTTCGAAGGCTTGGCCTTTATCATCAGTCATTTTTAGTTATAAATATTATAATATTTATCATGGGGTCAGTATCGCAGTGATATTGAAAATTTTTTGATCTTTATTTAGCCGAGAGCCAGTTAAATTTTTTTATATAAATTATATGTATTCAAATATATATTTTATATATATATACCTGTGTTTGTTTATTTGTATCAAGCAGAGGACAACCACTTTGTTTCTATTTATGAAAAAAAAATATTATATTTCCCTCAAAGTGGTCGATCTTAGATGATTGTTGAATCTTTCGGATTTTAGAAATGGCTTAAAATTATGAAAAATTTCCACAAATTCATTCATTTACAATTTTTCGTCAAAAAACAGGACTGATATCCCAAATATGTTGGGAGTTATAACCATGATATGAGGTCCTGCACGCACATATGGTAGTTATCTTATTTTTGGTTCGTGGCTCAAAAATTATATTACCATTAATAAAAGAATATCCTTATATAATTTCACTACTAAGTGCTATATTTTATATTAGCTACAGGACTGGAGAAAATGTAATGAAATTATAATAGCAGCTTCGAAGCCCTTAAAGAAGAAAATGTCGAAGGTTTCAAAATAATTAAAAGTGAATTTTCGCTGGAAGCTATCCGATGTCCCTTATTGGTTATTCTGTTCAACCCCTGTAGCTTGAAAAAGGCCAAAGGCCTGACCCGGGCTTATCTTTTCAAAAGGCTACGACCTACGTAGGGTTGGACCATCTACCTACGCCTTAACTCGTCCCGGGCAATCTGTTCTCTCTCCCTTAGGATTCTCTGGTCTGTTTATAAGAAAGAAACACACCAATCGAGTTAACCCAGGGGAATAATTATATTTCATTTATTTATTTATTTTTTTATTTATTTCCAAGCATTTTTTAATATATTTTAATAAAAGAAAAAGGAAAAAATACTCATTTTAGAAAAATATTTATTTTATTAAATTTCGTTGACGTTTATTTTGTTTTATTTATTTTTAATTTTTAAACAAATATAAATGTATATATTAAAAGAAATTTCCTCTTCGGAGAAAGACGGTCTGGTAGAAATTTAAATTGATAGGTGATGGAAAGGCAGCCCAAGGATAGTGAAAAAAATTATCTCCAATAAAATAGATTCATTGGACATTCATTCTTTTCCTCACACAAAAACCAACTTTTTGGAGAAGCCTGAAGAAGGAGGAGAAAGTCCCCCGAAACGTTGGTTTTTGAGTGAGGAAAAAATGAATGTCCAATAAATCTATTTTTTTCGAGATAATTGTTTTCACTATCCTTGGGCTGTCTTTCCTTTCCATCACTTATCAAATAAATTTTTATTTTTCAAATTTCAAGGGTTTTTTGACACACATTCGAAATAAATTTAATAATTTGGCAAATTATTTTTATTCCTTAAATGAATTCATTAGACTATTACGATTACCACTGGTTGGCTTTCTATAGTATAAAATTTCAATAAAAATGTCCTATTCTACATTTGGTTTCATTTTTACACTTTGCGTTTACCTTTAGATACATAATAAATAAATATCTAGTCATAGAAGAAGTCTTTTAATCGAATTCAAACAATAAAAAGGCACAGTATTACATTTATCTTTTCCTATTAATTATTTTATTCAATTAGTATTATTTGGATTAATAATGCAATATAGGGATAATTTTATCGATGGATATATCTAAATATTTTGTAGAATAGAATACGTTTTACGTGTAATCCGAGAAAATAAATTTTTAATTTTTTGTAATTTCGAAATTAATTTGGGCATTATTTTTTAGCAAATTCAGAACAACCTAAATATAAACTTCAATAGGTACCTACAATACATATTTGTATTTATAAATCAACTGGTGTGGTCACCACATGACTGTCACATTCTCATTTATTTGAAATCATGGCGACACTCAAAATTTACAACCCCTTCCTTTATTTCAATCGGATTAAAATTTATACCCGACTATTACACGCTTGATAAGTAAAACAATTTTAAAAAATTTGGCTTAATTTGATCAATTTTTAATAACAAATAAAATTATTTAGAATTAAGAAAATACTTGAATTTTGATAGAAAAATTTCAAAACATTAATAAATAATTAGCTGTTAATGAAAAGGTCACTAAATTTTATTCAAAGCGTTTTTAGAAATCTAAAACTAAAATTTGTAGAGTATAAAAAATCCTTAAGAATAATTAATGAAAAAGTCACTTGATTTTGAATCAAACCGTGCTTGAAACTAAATCAAAAATGGTTTCGAATTTGGTAGCTCTGAGACTTATATATGGTTGCGAAATTCAGGGGGGGGGGGTACATACGTACATACGAACTGACCAATGGATTTTTGGCCTCTGGGGACCACAATATCGGGTTTTATGTCCTAAATCCGGTTTCCAACTATTAAGGGCATCGATTCCTTCCACCTAGAAGTTACAAAATGAAATCACCTTTTTTCATCTCTGAGATACAAGCTCTCATAGAGTCAGGACCCAGACAGGTCATCGCAATACTTCCCCATTTTATTCTATAGAATATAAATGTGAAAGTAAAAATATACCTAATGTTCAATGGAATTAAATGTTAATCATTGATGATTTCAATCTAAATTAGGGAGGAACATATAGACAATGGACATGGAGGAAAAGAAAATGTTTCGAATCAAGATCAAAATATTTCTTCATAAATCATCCCCTGAGGATCAGACTATTTAGAGTATGTCCATTTTTCTAAATTTTACACGAGCTTTATTTTGATCCGAATATTTTAAAGGTTAAATGATGATTGAATAAAAAATACCAGTGTTTATTTAGAAAAAAGTACATCGTGGAGGCGTACTTGGAATATATTGGGATAAATTATCTGGAACATACAACATTTTGGTGACAAAATCTTTATTAAAGAAAAAAAGGATATAGACATAGAATAGTCTCGTTCTCATGAAACTATTTATGAAGTATTTATGAAGAAGCATTTTGATCTTGATTCTGGAATAAATATGCCGACGATTATAGGGAATTCTTGACTAAGATATAATTTTTATAGGTATCTTGATATAAGCTATATAAATTACGAAACTTACTACTCATATCACAGAACAGTGTTAGTAATTTTTAAACCACTATAAAAGGTAAATATATTAATCCTAAGGGTCCGTCCATAAATTACGTCCCACGAATTTCAAGATTTTTAGACCCCCTCCCCCTGTGTCACATTCGGTCACATTTTCATTGAGAACTCCCTGTATTGTGACGGCACAGTATCACTTTTCCTAAAAATCGCTTGCTTACCTTTTTTGTCAAGTTTTATTTTACCAACATTTTCAGAGGTTAGAATAATAATAATCTGAAATCTGAAAAATATATTTGAAAATTTTTTAAGTTTTTTTAAATTTTTTTAAATCGACTTTTGTGACATCACAATTTTTAAGATCCCCGGGCCCCCCTGTCACATTTTGTCACAAATCTGAGATGCCCCCTCCCCCCTTACTGTGTGATGTAATTTATGGACGCCCCTAGCATAACTATTGTTTTAGTGATATGTATATAGTAACCTAACTTTTTCAGAATTATAATGAGTTGAACTTGAAGTTGTTGGTGTTTCAGAGTAAGGAACACTGTGAAACACCACCAACTTAAAGTTCAAACTCATTATAATTTCACAAAATGTTTCACTATCAACCAACACAGAATTTCCTAAGTTTTACCTTTTTCAGCTCAATTACACGCAAAATGTCTCATGGCGTATACAGCTTTGTTCCAGTCTCCAACAAATTTGTATTTATTATAGTTTTTAGTTGTACTAAATGGAAAAAATGTTTTATAGCAAGCAATATGTTCAATTGAAAACTTGGTAGCAATGAAAAACATTACTACATAAGTTTGGGGTCTCACCTTTATACATATTAATATATAGTCTCACACCCTCAACCTTTTCGGCCGACAAATAATTCTGACTAAAAAAAATTCACTCTGGTATGAAAAATATTCCAAGAATGTTAAAAGAATGAAATCCGTTGCCACCTGCATATCTTCGACATCCTCCCACCCACACAGAAATCCCTTCAAATATTTCTAACCAAATGACGCGAATTCTCTCTTTCTATTTAAATAAAGCAAATAATCGGAATATTGGGTGGAATGAGTAAAATTTATTAAATTCACTCTCACGCCAAACCCCCCTTCTCTCGGTATCCAGATCAATTTCCAAACATGAGCATATATATTTCGTATAATAAAAAGCAAATATTAAAATATTTATAGCAAGGTTTTTATAGAATCGGGTTAATCTAGATCTTTCAAATGTGAAATTGAACATGCGATGAGAGGAAATGGTAGAATGATAACTGATATCCGTGAAAATTCAAGGAAATCACCTGGTGACTGAAATATATAATGTGGTCGTGTGCAGTACTTGGCTTCTCGATATAATCAGTGGAAATCCTAAACACTTCAAATGTTAAAAAAATTGATTTGATGTTTATCACTTCAAATGGGTTAGAATTTATTTTTACATTGTTAAAAGTTATTATTAAGGGAAGAGTCACTTTGAAAGCAAATAGAAGGTGATAAAATTTTCTCGTTGAGGATTATAGATGGTTTATATAAATATGGTCAAATGAATATATATATTTTGAATTCTTAGTTAAAACTGTCAGATATATATGGGGGTTTTTTTAGCGTATTTTTTTAGATTTATTAGTTTTGTCTGTATAAGGGACGTTCATAAATTACGTCACACGAAATTCAAGATTTTTAGACCCCTCCCCCCCTGTGTCACATTTTCATTGATCCCCCCAGTATTGTGACGTCACACTATCGCTTTTTTAAAAATTGCTTGCTTACAATTTTTTGCCTAGATTTATTTTACAAACATTTTCAGGATGGAATAATAATAACCTGAAAAAATATATTTGAAAATTTTTAAATTTGACTTTTGTGAAATCACAATTTTTAAGATCCCCGGGCACCTCTGTCACATTTTGTTACAAATCTGAGATGCCCCTCCCCCCCCTTACTGTGTGACCTAATTAATGTACGGACCCATAGAGGTGATTTTTAAAGAGTTAGGTGTCGGTTCAAGGTGAAATATTTTTAATAAAATGTAAGTAAAATTTCAGAGTAAGTTTGACGAAATAAAATGAATATGTGTTTTGAGTTTTATATCGATATATTATATATATTTCTGGTTTTAGCCCATCATCAGGAGTTCTAGTTCTAGTTTTCTATGTTAACTCCTGATAATAGGCTGAAACCCTGAAATATATATATCGAGATAAAACTCAAAACATATATTTTTTATTCTCTGAAACCCACCTTGAAATTTTAATTACTTTTTAGTAGAGAGGTGGCTTTATTAAATTGCAAAAGTAAATGTAATTACTTGGGATCGTACACTTTTTCACTCAAAAGTCAAATGTAAGTTCTCCTAGCTTATATCTAGCTTAAGTTTCGAATTTTCTCTCTCTATCATTATTGAAATGATGAGGATGAACAAAAACACATCAATGGATTTTTGGTCACTCTTTGTGATCTGAGGACCATGAAACCAGTTTTTTTTTAATTTACCTACAGGGTTTGGTCAGTTGATTATTTATTTAATGTCACCCGGAACAAAGCCCATTTAGACAGCACATAAGTAAAGTGTTAGTAGGGTTAGTGGGGGAGCCGAGTTTTCAGCCGGTAGAAATTTTTATTCGTCAGCTAGGATCGAACCCCGGCCTCCCATTCCAACATCGTCATAATCGATCGATGTCGAAACGAGGCCAGTGTGTTAGCCAACTGAGCCAACCCGGCTCCCGTCAAGTATTGTAATCGTGCAAGAAAAAGTGATTTTTTTCCTTCTTTTTTTCGAAATATTTCAAAAACGGTTGAAACTATTTTGATTAAAAAAAATTGAGCGAAACCATGGCATTTCAGTCTACAAAAAAGCTCGAACAAGTGAACATCGAAAAAATTATATTTTTCGAGAAAATAATTGTTTTTTCAAAATGTCTGTTAGTCTGGTTGTCTGGTTGTTAGTCTGTGCGTTACCTAATTTTGTGGACGATCTAGCTCAAAAACTAGTGTGAATATCGAAACCAAATTTCACACGTAGTTTTGGTCCATTGAGATTAAGAGCTGATTAGATTTTGGTGCATATCGACCAAAAATTAAGGGGGGTGGAGGGGGTTAAAAACTAAAAATTTAGGCCATTTGAGCAAACTCAGCCAAATTTTATATACATAATCAGTGGGACACCAGAAGTTTAAAAATGCAAAAACTAACCGCCCAAACTGGGAAGGGGGAGGGGTGTAGGGTTAAAAAATGAAAATATAGGCCCTTGTACCAAACTCAACCAAATTCTGTATACATAATCAGTGGGCCCTCAGTAATCTAAAAATGCAAAACTAACAACCCGAAATGGGTGGGGGTGGGGTGTAGAGTCAAAAATGCAAATATAGCCTCTTGTACAAAACTCAACCAAATTTTGTATACATAATCAGTGGGCCCCCAGGAGTCTAAAAATGGAAAAACTAACCCCCTCCCTTACATGATTATAAATAATTTTATTAAATATTAAATATAAGTGAGGAGTCAGATTGTATGATAAAGTCAAGTAGATGGCCACATCAGAACACGTCAGCTTATTTTGTACTAAATCCGATATCATCTATTAAAGGCATCGTTTGTTTACTTTCACCGAGAAGACACAAAGTGAAATTAACTATTATGAGCTTGAAGATAGAAGCCTTCAAATTAACATTAATTCTTGAGAGTAATGCTACTCTACCAATTTAACTAATGCTACTGAGAAGTGAAAGTAAATAATAGAATTAAAGAACATAGTGCAAAATGTGAAATAGAAGTTTAAAAATAATTCAACCTTCAGATGAGAGCTAAATACCAAAGTTTTAGATGCTAATCAACGAGCTCGTTTATCATTAAAAGGCGATTAACAGTGTACAGGAATTAATTCGAATGTTCAATTTTATTACTAGGAAGAATGTCTGGATGAACGTTCTTAATGATTTGGTTGTATAATAAAAATGGTAAGATGTGAGGGGAAGCCACCTTAAATGCGTAGAATCAGGTCAAGCATCGATCAATAGTGGTGTGGGTACTTAAGGGCGTTGGGTGGTAAAAGGGACAGCCAAGAGGCTCCGAGCAGCCCTTTATGTCATATATTCATTAAAAATATACAACTGAATAAGAGCAAAGAGTCGGTGTTTATGTGCGTATATGTGTGGGTGTGTTTGAAGCAGAGGATGAAGTGGTGGGTTGCTTTATTGGTTTTTATTGTCACGATTCCTATACGTGCCTCTTTTGATAGAAATCGTCTAAATCCAAATTCCCCTTTTATAAATGATTTCTAAACTGATATATAAGCTGGTATGTACACCAAACGACTTTCAATCATGTTGAATTTAAAACAAAAAAACAAAACAATTGGAAGATAAGTTCAAATTACTAATGGTAGCAGAATAAAAATTTCAGAAATCATGTCTTCGTGTTCAATTACCAAGAGGGGTAAATATATAATTGAAAAGTAATAAATATATATTATTTATTTGTTTGAGACTATAGTTTCGAAGACCTGGTCTTCATCATCAGTCTTTTTTAATTATAAACGTTGTTTTTCATGGAGTCAATATCGTATGGATATTGAAAATTTGATGTTCCTTCTTCACTGGTGGTCAGCTTAGAACTAAAGACATTCTTTTGGTTCACATTCAAATATAACCATATGTTTCCTTTCTCCTTGTTTTACAAAGAGAAAGGCTGACAATGGAAGGTTTTTTTTTTGTTTTTTTTTTTGTTTTATCTTTTGTTAGCAAACATCTTAAACAAATAGCTATTTGATAATTCAATTTGGTTGTTCAAACAAAGTTTTGAATTTCTATTGAATGATTTCAAAATTTCTAACTATTCAATTGCGCTAATTAATTTTGGGTTTCTTTCTCCTTTTATTAATCTAATTCCTGTGCCTTCTGGGAAAGAGTTATTGTTGTGATTAAATGTTCCGCAAAAGAGTTTTCATTCATTTTATTTTTAAAATCTCTAATATGTTCATTTATCTAATTTTCAGATTTCTCTCTGTTTTCCCTACATAGATCGCTTCGCAATCTTTGCATTTCAAACTATAAACCCCTTCTTTTTCTATATTTGGTAATTTGTCTTTTTTATTTGAACCTAATTCTTTTTCTAGAGTAATTGGAGTTTTGAATACTGTTTTGAACCCTAATTTTTTAATTTTGTGTTTTAATTTTTCCAAAATTTGTCCATAATATGGGAGAACTATCCTAGGATTTTCTTTTTCTTTTTCATTCTTTTGTGAATATATTGATTCCAGGGTTGATTTTTCAATTTTTTTTAATAACATTTGGTCTATAAGGCTTGCCTCGTACCCATTATTTACCGCGATTTCTTCAATTGTCTCTAATTCTTGTGAGTATGCTTTTTCTGACAGAGGTATATTTATTAGTCTATGTATCATTGAGTGGAAGGCTGCGTGTTTATGGGACAATGGTCTACAATAATTTTTATTTATTACAATGTCAGTATCTACTAGAAACTATAGTCTCAAACAAATAAATATATATATATATATACAGATATATCATCTCGATATATATGTGTGCATGTTTATTTGCATCAAGCAGAGGACAACCTCTTTGTTTCTCTTTGTGGTAAATATATAATTGAAAAAATTTTGTTGATATATAAGGATAATCAACGAGGTTTTCTTCTGATTGATGCAAATAATCATCCCCAAAATTTCAAAATATTCAGAGTATTTTAATACCGTGTCATAAAAAATCTAGTAAATTTGAAAAATAACATAATATTCTATGATGCAGACCTTCATTTTTTTAAATTTTATTTTATTCTTCGCTCATTTTTGCAAAATTTATCGATAACCGCATAATAAAATGTTTCGTTATTTTCTTCAAATTTAACATTAGATTTTTTTATCAATTGATAATTTAAACAGAATGGATAATTCATATTTAATTCAGCTTCATCTGGTGATGTTTCAATTCTTTTCATAGTTAGAAAATGACTGACAGGCTTGTAGAAGACATAATGCAAATTAAATTTATTAAATCACGTATAAAAATAAATTGCAGAGAAAAATATTTTTCAACTATGATTTTTTCTCTCTTTATATGTCTGAATTCCGATACCCACTATAACCCAAGAAGTCAAAAAGTTATTTTGTATCAATACATAGTACCTATACTGATTAGATTTTGCAATATCTGGTTCAAAAGACAGAAAATATTTTTTGATTATTCTATTGGGATTTTACGAGGATGGTATAGTATAGCCATAAATAAACAATAATTATTAGGGTGCAGCTCTAGTGTACCGAGTCATGAAAAAGTTTTCACTTTTTTATTATTTAATGTGCAGGTGAGCGAATCTTTCATTAGAATCTGATCGATAAAAATAACTAGAAAGAGCGCGGATAGAATTATGTGTCATTCTTTAGAGCTAAGGTGTTTTGCAAGGATACCTAATACAAGTTCAGACCTGTTTCATACCATTAGAGATTAATTTCTGTATTTCTATTATTCTGGGAATGACCTTTGCAACTCGGACCAAAACGATACTCGTTATAGAGAGATAATGTTCAATTAGACTTCATTAAAGCAAATACTTTTGCCCAAATATCTTTTAGTTCATCTTTCACGATAAATTTTTTTAATGCAATTTATAAATTTTATATGAGTCATGGGATGAGTACATGTAAATTAATTAAATTTTTAATCTCATAAGTATTTTCCACAAGATAGCTGATTTGATTAAAATAGGAAATTTAGAAAAAAATTCATATTCTTTAAATTTGCTAACGTTAAAAACCTCCAGTAAATTTTAAATTTCATATAACTTAAATGAATTAGTTGTAGTATTTATTGAAAGTGTTTTTAAAATTTTATAAATTTTCAAATATAACACGGATGAAAATAATTTTGATATTTTAGAATTTGCGGGATGCACCGCATCCACAGCATCCATGGACCGTACGCCACTGAAAGCTACATAATTAGACCTTATTTCGAATAATTTAAATAATTTTAAAATAACAAATAGAATATAACATTAATTAAATAAAAAATACATTTTTTATGTAGTTTTTTTTTCATTTTTATTTAATTAAATTTCTATAAATTTTATTTCTTAATTTACTTAAAAATGCCAAAGGCTCATATCGGATCATAAAAAATGATAATAGATTTCATTGAATTACTTCTATAATTATAAATTTATAAAATAAATTTATTATTATTAAACCAATTATTTTACATTAATTAATGTATACATTGTATCTTTCGCTTCGATTCCGGAGATAACTTCTCCACCATCGAGTGTCCTTGATCATCTTTAGTCCTTGTTTTTAGTAAGAGGAAAAATCTAATTAGATAAAAAAAACTCTTTTCCGATAATTATTTCAATTCCATTATTCCCCAATCAAGTCGATTGGATCCATCCATAAATTTATAAAATAATTTTTCTAAGTATAAATAAATTATTTTAGAGCAAAGTATTAGAGAGTTTTAGCTGATTTATATATATATATATATATATATATATATATATATATATCAGGGAGATAGTGAGTTCCTGTAAGATTAGAACTTAGGCGAGGAAATTGTCCCCTGAAGCGGGGAGAAGGGAGGTTCGACCGCCATTTTGTCAACACAACGTTATCAAATGAGAAATACCTGTTTAACAAAGATCTAATACTCTCATATAAGCACGTTTTACTTTAATAATAATAATACAGTATTATATGTTCCTAGGACTATTTTGTGTATATTCATTTTATTTTAATGTGAAATAATTTATATATTTTTTAACTTATTAAGTGAGTATTCTAAAGTTGTTTTGACATTTGTTTTGAGGTTAACAGACTTTTATTTTATTTTTTTACTTTTAAACAGGTATTTTCTAAACAAATGATTTATTTCTAGTAAAACATGCGATTTGAACTAATATTTTTAAAGTGAATTTTTTTCAAGCTTTTACATAGCAGGAAAATTTCATAATCTAAGTTCATTTTTTGGTAAAATCATGCGTTTTTTTGTTGAAAATTTCTTATTTTATAAGAAATAATAATAATTTTTTAATAATTTGGATATTATTAACAATGTTACATTATCAATATCATCAATAAATTTGATCTAATAATGGTAACTTAGTTAACAGGTTAATGTACAATCATTATCTATATTTATTAAATTACCGACGCTTTCATACGTCTATTGTTTCTATAAAAAATATGTCGCGTGTCGCGAAATTTCTCTTAGTTGTACTGTACAAATCATTGACTATATTATTATACATATATATTATAATATATTTCAGGAAAAATACTATATGTGATAAGAAATTTCCAAAAAAACATGATTTTACCAAAAAATCCACTTAGATCGCCTTGCGTTAACGTGTTGTTTAAAAAAAAAAAATACTGTACTAAGATATAGAAGTATTTTATCTAAATGTAACTCCAAAATTGTAATAGCTAAAAATCTCTAAATATTCTGAAGGATAGCTACTATTATAAGAATAAAGTCTACAAAGTTTCAAATTTTTTGAACTATTATTTTGGCCAAAATAAAAAATTGATCGTTCGATCCCAAAATTCCATGTTATTAGATGGAAAACTTAATCACTGTGTAGCACTACGTTAAAATTGAGATAGAGACTTGAAACTTGGGGGATATTTTTTTTTATTTATTTCTAAACATATGAGCTCCTGTCCGCGTAAATATTCGAAAATATCCAAAATAAGGAGCACCCTACTGAGTAGTATTCCAAAAATACCAAATTAAGTTGAAAATCGGCCAAAATGCATAAAATATTAAACAAAATCGAATTTGTTAATGGAGACTTTTGGAAAATTTGGCCAACAAATTAGTAATAATAAATTGTATCTCTCTGCCAAATTTCTACATTGTAACACAAACCGTTCGTTGGGGGAAGATTTCTACAAGTTTCAGAAAGCATACAGTCTTGGAAAATATTTTCCTTTTTATTTATTTATTTATTTTTAATGCAACCGAATGCAAGAAGAGGCGCACCAGTAAGATGTAGCCCATATGGATCTCGAAAGACCCTTACTAATTAATTTGCTTTAATTTTGAAATATACGGAATAATGACTTTATATTTATCATTGTGTTAGCTGAATTTTGAAGTGAAAATTTCTTAAGGAGGTCCTTTCGCTCCAGTTGAGTCAAAAGAAGAGTAGAATCGAATATTTAATAAAATAAGTTAAAATACAAATGAAAAATAATAGAATTAAAAAATAAATAGTATGAAAGCCGTAAATGTTTGAAGGTGTAGCGGCCCGTTCTTGCTCATGTGCCTCGAGCCTTGAGACACGGCCGCTAGATGACTCAGTCGGATCGTTGTGTCGTTTAGCATGAGTGAAATATTATCACCCATGCTATATTAAAGCGACTCGATTCGATTGGGAAGCGAACGGATTCGGACATTCGAATCTGGAGGGGCCAAATGCCAACCAGCAGCCCCTCCCCTGCACACACCCTATATGAACACGCAGCCTACAACTCTGCACACTCAACAGATTGTTAGGACCCCATCGACTTGATGGGGGGCGCACAAAGCACCACACAGCACTCACCTCACGAGAGCCCTAACAATATCTGGTGACCCCGACGTGATAAAATAAAATAAAAACAATTATTAAAAAAAAATAATTAAATACAAAAGTTAGTTTGATTTATTCAAATCAGCTGATAATAAATCTTGTCTGATTTGGCAATGCGTTGTATTAATACTGTTTATGTTTAAATTCAAACATAGCATTTAAGTGATTTTTTAAAGTAAATTTTTCAGTAAATTCCTCGGTCAATCATAAATTTTATTGCAATAAAAGAAACCTGCATGTTTTAAAAAGCTATTTTTTAGTTTTTTTAACTTTATCAATTCAACTAATACTTAATAGTAGTATATAAAAGAATATAGATAAAAAAATATATATATAGATGTGGGGTTTGACAGGAATAAAATTACAACAGTTTAAAAATAAAACTCAATATATTTCGGGCTATTCATCCATCTTCAAGAGTTACAATAAACTAACTGGTTGATAGCCCGAAATATATTGAGTTTTATTTTTAAACTGTTGTAATTTTATTCCTGGGAAACCCCACATCTATATATATGTATATTATTTTTTGATATATATTCTTTTTTTACTATGTTTCACTTACAACCAACACCGCTTTCCTTAGAAGTAATAGTAGTATAATTCAAGAGAAAGTGTCAAGATCTTAATTGTCCATAAGTGACAACAGAAATCGAAATACAAAAAAAATATATACATAAATATATAACACAAAATGATCTGCATGAACAAAATAAATTTAAAATACAACAACTCAGCCTCACTCCACCCATCAACCAGCCTTCTGCTGATTCATTAATAGATCGAAATACCTTGCCTTAAAAGCGCCGAGAGACTTCGCCCCTCTCACACTTGCTGGAATTTTATTCCAGAGCTTCGCGGAATAAACAGAAAATGACCTAGCATAGGATGATGTCCTATGTATTGGAATTTGGAGGTCCAGACCATACGTCCGCAAAGCTCTGGAACTTACAGAGGTTTTAAACAGAAATTTATTAAATAAGTAATCAGGGGACTTGCTCTCAAACAGATTGAATAGAAAAATTCCCAAAATGTAATCTCTCTTCTTTGGAAGCTTTAACCATCCCAGTTTATTGTAGTAGGGTGTAATATGTTCATCAAGAGGGACATCAAAAATAAACCTAATACAGCTGTTCATCAATCTTTCAAGCTTAGTATTTGATTCCTGATTTAAACTATTATAAACAAGGGAACAGTAGTCAATCAGAGGAGCGACCAAAGAATTTATAAGAAGTTTTCTGATGGGTACGGGCAGACAATCCTTGGATTTTTTAAATTGATAAAGGGATTTAAAAACTTTATTTGATATGCCAACAGCATTGTCTCTCCATGAGAGAGTTTGATCAAACTCTACACCCAAGTTTCTTACAGTATCCGAAAACTCGATGACACTTCCATACAGGAAGAGGGATGGAAACATAGAAATATTGTTAAGATAAACTCTGGAGCCAAACATGATTGCTTTGGTTTTGCCAATGTTGATATCCAGATTTCGACCCTCAGCCCATCGACAGATAGTATCTATGTCAGAGTTAATTTTGGAAGTGGCAGAATAAATTTCGTCTGGCTTATATGACAAGTATATTTGAAGGTCGTCAGCAAAAACATGATAGTTTGAAAAAGCAAGATAGAGACTTAAAAAATTAAGTTATAGTTATAAAATAATATTTTTTATTTAACATTGGCGGCGAAAGAACTTACATAAAATACAAATTGACAATTTTTGTGGGAAGGCTGCCTAACGCACTTAAAAAATAAAAAGAAAGTTTTAAAAGAGAGGGAGAGAGAGAGGGATATGTTCAATTAGAAGAGTTATGCATGGTGAGTAAATAAAGTGCGGAGAGGATATGAGTTGAATTTGATAATTAATTTGAAAATCAGTCGGGTAAGAAAATTGGCTGAATAAATTCCTTTCCAGGAGCTTTGTCGTTTTTCTTCCTTTCCCCCTTTCTATCTCCCTAAGGAGCTATTCTCCATTCCAGAGATTAATAAACAAATCCACTCTCTTCTATCATAACTTGAATTTTGCTTCTTAATATAATCTCATTTTTTTCCCCAAGCAATAATAATAATAATAAAAGTAAGAAAAATAGCGAGATGGTAATATTTTAGGAAAATTAAAAGAAAATATTTTTTTTAAACTTACTTTTTATAATATTTTAATTTATTTATAAAACTCAATAATACGATAAGTATGAATTAAATTTATACTCAAATTAATTTCATTCCTCTTTTCGAGTAGAGAGAAATGAATAATTACTAGAAACACAGACACACACACACACACAATGAAACAGAAAGCAAAGAAGTGATCAAAGCTCCGAAAATAAACATACTTGTATTCAAGATCAGCTATTTGTTGAAGATAGTTATACTTTTCGAATTTCATGCAAATTTATACTCAAGTCAACTCGCACTTAAATATCTCGTATTCGAATTCAAATGCATTCTCACCAAAATCGGACACATATTGAGCATGGGAACTTTAAATTTATGTGGAATAAAATTCAAACTACTCATTCTTACAGGGTTAAATTGAATAGGCGAATAAACACATCAGATCGCGACAAAGTTTTCATGCATATTTTTAAAATTTTTGAATGCAAGTTGGGAAAATCACGATAGGGCTGACTTCTATTATAGATATATAGAATTAATAATTCAATGCAAAGTCACCACCTAACATTTATTGGTAGCCGTTTGGAGCGATCATTAGCGGTGAATAACAAACATATTTTAATAGTGAGGGTTGGGAATTATGTTGATCACAAATAGCGAACGCCCTAAGCGATTTTTAATTTTGTCAATAATTCAATTAGTGTCAGATAGTATCTAGCTAAATTGAAGTGATAGCTAGTAGACTTGATTATATAGAAGAAAATATATGTTTTGATTTTTTAAAGCTTAGTTTTAAGACTTATTAATTATTTAAAATCCTTAAAAAATTTAAAAACAAAATCAAAAATAGCCTATCAAAGTACTGCTTTTTTGTCCAATAGAAGGACTCAAAATCTGTTTTCGGCTCAATTTTTTCATTAATGAAAAATAAAATTGAAAACTTTTTCTTTAGACTATTCTGAAAATTTTTAAGAAATGGCGATTTCCGTGTCTGCACACAGATTGAACAAAGCTGAAACTTGGCATGGATTTTTATGTCTTATCTTCTGCCTATATCGTAATTTCGCATAAATATTTCTCTTTAATTCTAAGAGAAGTCTATTTCCAGCATTGGGAGTAGGTATATATTACTGTAGAAATTTACATGGAATATTTATATAAATATATATATAAAGAATAATATAATAGCACAGTGTGTTCCCTTAATAAAAATACATACAAAAAGCGAGAAATAAACGGACATACAGACAAACAGAGAGCGAGGAGGTGAAAATTAAAGTAGTAAAATGAAATTGCCTCTCATGTTTTTCATTCCCCATATCTGGATTATTATTTCAAATGCAAAATACACAGCAGCTAGACAAACTAATTTCCTTTTATAAATAAACATATATACGTGTGTATGTGTGTGTGTAATATCAAGGGAAATATCTTTAATTATAATTAATTTTATAGACGAATTAGTCATATGGACCATGTGATTAAGGAATAGGTGTTGATGAAAGTGTACCAATGTACATATTATCTATCTGTTTTAACAAAAATTATTATGAGAGTTCAAGTTGCGGATAGAAATAGATTTATTAAATTTTCTAATAAAATCACATGAGGGTGTCATCTACTAGATCCGATGGAATGGATTGTTTTTAATTCTGTCAGAAGGGTTGTTTTTTAGACCTTCGGGAATAGAACCCTGCCAGTAACAGAAATCCGGGCCATTTAGCACCTCACACAGTAACCGAATGATTCGGATTCTTGTTACTGACACTCAGGATCGATTCCCGAAGGGGTAAAACAACAATTCTGACAGATAATTAAATATATTTTTTATTTTTTTATTTTTTAATTATTATTTTTATACCTATAAGCCTCGGAAGAGTCTGAATGTATGATCGCAGAGAAAGACCCCGAACATTACAGAATGCAAGAAATGCACTTGACATATATTATAACTAGAGGCCGGATTCCTATGCAATTGCATATTTTGTTTGCCGCCACATAGGACCCAATTATCTATCCAAATCATGCATCTAGGATACTGTGGGTTAAATTTTATACTGCATATTTTTGCATATTTGATTAATATTGCATAAAATTGCATATTTGAAGATTGTTGCATAAAATTGCATATTTGAAGGATTTTTTGTCAAATATTGCCTATTTCACGGTAAATACAGATTTTTACAGAATTTTCGGAGAAAGAATGAAAAAAATGAAGAAATACTATATATAAAGTTCGTTTAAATTTGCCCTCATTACACGTGAGGATGTGAAGCGCTTCTTTTCATCGTATAAATCAATTTTAAGTGACCATAGACATAATAACCTGAAGATAATTTAGAAAAATACTTGTAAACATAAATTATTCACAATTACAATCAAATTTTAATTATTTTTGAAATCCTTTGTTAATTATTTCTTTAATATTTTATTTTTTCAATGGGTAATTCGGTAACTATATCCATTTTGGCCATTGAGTGTTCGTATGTGTGTGTGTGAAAGTGTGTATAAATTAGTGTAGTGATCAGATTATAGCCCAACAAATATTTTATTAGTTCATTATTTTATCAATAAGAAAAGCTTGTTAATATAAAAAAATAAAAGCAATACAATCGTGTCTGTTAAATAAAACTACCACCCCCCAGTATTTTTTCGATCACATTTTTTGAAACATTATTAATGTATTTATTATGTTGATTTTATTCAAGAGCACCTATTATTTCTTTGAGTTTAAAGATTTTTTAATATATTAAATGTAATGAGAATTTTGTGAAATTTTTTACTCAATAAAAGTACATATTTGACACTTGGTGTCTATAGCTTACTTTATCATTTTATTCTTTTCATAGCACTCCTTCAAATATATAGTCTTTTTGTCTTCAATTCTAATTTTTTAGTGCATAAAAATATTTATTTTGCCAATTTTTACTGCATATATTTGCATAGTTTCAACGTATTCTGAATAATACTTGCATATTTTATCATTTTTTATGGCATATTTTTGCAGTTTTTACTGCATAAAAATCCGGTCTCTAATTATAACCTTCTCTCCAGGGGTTTCGTCAAACGAGGAGGCAAGAGGTCCATCCGTGTCGATGCATCTGATATTTATACATATATAATATTTCTTGAGCTAATTAATGAAGCACAGCTATAATAATTAATATAAGCTTGAGTAGTCAGTTTCAGTTAAAAAGTTCTTATAGTTGGATACTGTCGATATAACAATTTGTTTTTTTGGCCCCTTTTACCGGAATCAGTTCTTAGTTTTGGAAAGATTAACATTTTAGCCCCAGAAAAAACTGCTATCGACTTTTTTCTTTGTTGAGTTATCCTCGTCCAGGCAGACACACTACTGACGAACAGACAGAGTCAAAATGAAGGATACCGTTCTTTAGTTTTTTATAGATACTACCACTCAGACAAGATAAAATAAATAAAGTAAAGAAAATTTTGAAAAATTTAAGAAACTTTATAAAATTTAAAATATAAAATACTACTACTAAATACTACTAAATATTTTAAGTAAAGAAATGAGTATCTATTTAAGAAAGAAAGATTGCATTTTTATCTCAAAATCAACTTGTGATATATAAATCAATTAATTTTACGAACATGAATTTAGGACATTTATCAAAGATTTTAATAGATATGCTTATATTGCATGCAGGAGGGTCCTTGTCAAACCCAAGCACTAGTTGCCCGGAAAGCTTACTAGTGCTTGGGTTTGACTCCCGAGGGGACAAGACCTCCTACATGCAATATAAACATATCTAGGGGCAACTAGTGCTTGGGTTTGACTCCTGAGGGACAAGACCCTCCTACATGCAATATAAGCATATCTATTAAAATCTTTGATAAATTATCTAAATTACACTTTCGTAAATATTTTAAGTTTTAAATTTTAAAAGGTTCATAAATTTTTCAAAATTTTCATCTTTATTTTAAAATATTTTAAAATCGCAGGAAGTGGACAAAAATCAAATCAACAGAGCTAGTTACTAACTACCAGCAGTTACTTATTGAGACTTCATCAGTGGCTCATTAAAGTCTCAATAAAGTGACGAAACGTCGTCTGGTAAATTAAAATAACTAACTCTGTTGTTTGATTTTTGTCCACTTCCCTGCGATTTTAAATATTTAACAAAATATCGACGCGAATGATGAAATACTTTATTTAAAATGTTTCACCCGGAACCCAGACCATTTCCCGTTGAAAATAAATAGATTTTCGAAATATGTTGTATATATATATAATATTATATATATATTATATATATATTTTTTGATAATATATTAAAAATATAAAATTTTTGTGTTAAATTTATATAAAGTTTATGTTTTCTTTATATTCTTAAAATATAATTATTTTTATGTCGCTCTAGTATAAACTTTATATAATTAGTAGAGATTGTGGTGTTGGTGCAAAGTGAAACATCTTTAATAAAGATAAGAGTAAATAAATATTATATTTAATATTGATTTACTATGAGTTAAGGATACTAGGTCTTTATATCTTTTAATTTTTTAATTTTAATGTGAAATAAGTGACCTAGTATCCTTAACTCATAGTAAATCAATATAAATATAATATTTATTTACTCTTATCTTTATTAAACTTTATATAAATTTAACACAAAAATATTATATTTTTGATATATTTATTTATACGAACATGAATTTAGGTCATATCACGTTGATTTTGAGAGAAAAATTCAATCTTTTCTTTCTCAAATAGATACTCATTTCATTACAAAAATATTTATTTATATTTTCAAAAAATATATAAAAAACATATTTCGAAAATTTATTTATTTCCATACGGGTTTCCATTAAAATAAAATAAATATACCTCCTAAAGCCTTATTTGAGCGAAATATACGAATTTCAAACATTAAACACTCTTCCGGGGTAAATGAGATACTAGCCAAACAAATGCATACACCAATTCGTTTATCAGTATGACTTCTAGAGACAGAATCTTGTTTCCCCGCCCATCTTTCTGGTGAAATATAAATTTCAGGATCCGAATCCACAGATAGATTTAATCCAATCGCTGAATTTTTTTCTTCTTCTTTACACCATATAAGAATCCACCTAGGACTAAAGAGCTTGTACTTTTGGGGGGCAACTTCTTCTTCTATCAATATCATTATAAAAAATTTTGCATTAAAATAACTTTATTCTCCTTTTGATAAAATTCCTTTTCTTTTCTTTTCTACCCTTCATATTATATCTCGTTTTCCGTTTATTGGAATATTCGACATTGCCACTTTTCCATAGTTCATTTCAATCGAGAGAATACATAATAATAATAATAATAATTGGTAATAATCATAATAAAATATATGATTAATATGAAAACCGATATCGATTATCGATTCATGGCCATGTAAAAAAAGTAATTTACTAAAATTTTCAACAAATTCACTTTTTTTTTTAATAGATTGAGAAAAACCCGATTTTCAAAAAAAAAAAAAAATAGAAATGTGTATGAGTAAAAAAAGGGTTAGACAGGAGAATAGAAGTGGAAGGAGATTTAAGATTGATGTTCAATTGTCCCCCATGGGATTGCATTTCTTGTTAACGTGCGGATTTTTTTTTTTGTTTTTTATTTCCAAAAAAAAAAATGGGATGAAAAAGAGAAATAAAAGTTCTATGAAAATCAAAATAAACGAAACGTGGAAAAAGAAAAACTCATTACGCGTTTCTCATTTTTATGGTCTCATATTCTGAATGAGTCTTCTTGTTTTTCGTTAATTAATTTAAAAAAAGCTGCCAATTGAGAATAGAGCTCGTCTATACTAAAAACTAATAAATAAAGATATATCTATTATTGCATTAGAAGAATATTTATTTAAGCATAGTTTAAGACGTTTTAACTCATCATTTATTGCGTAATATTTTTCGGTTGGAGAGAATTCGCAACCGCTTGGAGCTTTGCTAACACCAACGTTTCCTGCTAATAAATATATTTGTTATTCACCGCCGCCAACTGCTTGCTTCTTAGTGCGCCCCTATGTCATAAAAGTAAAATCCTATCCAAATTTCACCCTTCTAAGTCTAGTGGTTTGGGCTATTTCGATGATGAGTGAGTGTATCGGGCGTTGAATTATATGTATATATCAGTGGCGATTAGTCACTTTTCAACCAGGGGATGCTGTCCAAAAAAATACCCTTCATTTTTTGAAATTTTTTTTAATTTTCGCTTTTTTTCAAATTTTATCGAATACATAATCATTTTCGTTATTTTTGAAATTTAACATTAGATTTTTAAAAAAATATATTTTGGGACCTTCAACCCAAACGGATACTGCTTTGTGTGAGTGAGGGTAAGAGTCAGAAATTAAATTTTGAGACTTCAACTCCACTTGGAAATAGACCATCTTCCACAATTAATCAGCATGTCCTATAAGAAAATTTCTCCTTATTTTATTGCTATAAGCAAGCCTATGACTTGTCTAGATCACTCTTAATTATTTCCGATCTTATATATTGAGAGTTCTTAGAAATGGATTAGTCCAAAGATTCTCGAAACATCTTTATTTATTCTTTTTTTTTTTGTATAATTTTAATTTAAATACTTTCTCAGCGAGAATAATTTTCATTCAACTAAAACTCGTATGAACTTGTCTTTGACATGCTTGAACTGGAAGATTTTTTTTTTTTTTTTTTTTTATTTAATGACCTCGGAAATGAATCCATTTGGCCAGTTCCTTTTGTTTTTTTTTAAAGATACATTATTTACATTTTTATATATACATATGTACAATTATAATTATATATCAACATTTAAAAAAAAAAAAAAAAAAAATTTTAAATTTAAATATATAGTTTGGATGCAATTAATAGTTTTATTATTGCCTCTTGTATCTCGGACTCATGACAGTCGGGATTGAAATACGCAAGAATTAATTGCATTGATGTAGGTAATGGTATTTTTTGGGAAGATCTATTATAAAATGAGTCAATCGCTCTAAAATTATTTGAGCACCCCAGAAAAATGTGGTTGACATCACCCATTTGGATGCCATCACATTCACAAAAAGGAGTGTCTCTTAAGTTAAATTGAAAAAGTCTTCTGGGGGTAGCCGCGTGACCCATTCTCAATCGTATTATTAGAACTATTAACCTCCTATATAACCGACAGTCATGAAACCATGATTTACATCCAATTCTGGGCATAATAGAGTGCAAATAGAAACCTCTCGATTCTGAAGAGGAGTCCCAAAATTTTTTGCCACAAATCAATAGAATTTTTCTTAATACTATTAATTGCATCTACGTAGGTGAGGCCCATGTTCAATGGAGCTCCATCCGTAATAGCCTGTTTTGCTAAGGAGTCAACAAATTCGTTGTATTGGATGCCCACATGAGAGGGACACCATAGGAATTCAACAGTATTATTTATTTTACACATACACTCACAAATTTTATAAATAAGATAGTTCTCTGACTTAGTTTTATAAAAGTTTTTGATTGATTTTAAAACGCTTTGAGAATCTGATACAATTAAAATTTTTTAGATTGATCTAATGAGTCTATATAAACCAAAGCCCTTAGGATAGCGATCGCTTCTGCGCTAAATATGGAACAACTTGGATATTTTAAATTTTTTCAGTAGTAGTTATTGGTTACATGGTAGAAGGCACAACCTACATTTTCGTCCATTTTAGAGCCGTTCGTATAAATCAGCTCATAATCAAAAAATTCATCTCTGAGAAGCGAACTAAATTTTATATTGATATAAGCTTCTTCTTTTGTCCATGGGGGAATGTAGATAGGGACGTTAGAGTGTTTAATGTTGTATGGGAAGTGATATATAAGAGGCTTTGGACTGACGTGTAATTTGTGTACTATATTTTCCAACTTATTATATTGATTGATTATAAGAAGGTTTTGCAGATTGTAGGTTATAGGCTGTGGGATGGAAAGGAAATTTTTCAGTTCGGATATTGAGTTCAACATTTGCGTGTCGCTGTTTATGATTTTTTCTGATTAGAAATTTCTGAGTCAAAAACTCCCTTCTAATATTGAGAGGCATTTCATGGGCTTCAATGAGTAGAGAGTTGGTTGGTGTAGACGACATAGCTCCTATACAAGTGCGGATGACCTTATATTGTAATTTATCCAACTGGGATAGTACTGCTTTGGATGCATTGCCAGCAAACAGTTCCACCATAATCAAAGATAGATCGTATTAGGGATCGGTAAATCAGAGGCAACATGATGGATGTGCTCCCCACCACGTTCTTGTGATATATCTTATTATGTTCAAACGAATTTCACTTTTTTTGACAATATATTCTATATGATGTTTCCAGGATAGTTTTTTGTCAAATATAAGACCTAAGAATTTAGTTTTTCTAACAATTTGTATATATTATATTATTTATTGATAAAACATTCAAATTATTCATTTTATATCTTCTGGAGAAAATAGATTCCCTTGGTTTTTTGTGGTTCCATTTCGAGATTAATTCTTGGGAGCAAGAGCTGATTTTTTGGAGGGTTTCTTCCAGTTTACTTGAATTTTCATTTATACTTGGGCTCGACGTCCAGATAATTATATCATCGGCAAATTGGAGCATCTTGACTCCTGGGCTAACGAGGACTCGAGTTCGTTTGTGTATAATACGTATAAAAGGGGCTGAGAACTCCCTCTTGCGCCACCCTTTGGATATTATTCTCGGACCCAGAATTTCATCGTCGTGTTTGCAATATAGTTTTCTTGAGTGGTTTAGTTTGATAATGTTATTAATAATTTGGGATGGGATATTTAAATTGTTGAGTTTTTCGGCCATGACCTCAATGATCACATTATCATATGCTGATTTAATATCTAGAAATATGGCAGTAAGATATTCTCTTTTTGAAAAACTGTGTAAATATCGTTCGAAAAGAGTGTAAGGTTATCCAAAGTGCTCTTTTTTTCCTAAATCCAAATTGTGAATTCGAAATTATGTTTGAGCTTTCCAGCCAATATTCAAGTCTATTTTTTAAAATAGTTTCAAACAGCTTTTCTAATGCAGAGGAGAGGACAATTGGTCTGTATGATGACGCAATATTGGGATTTTTATTTGGTTTTTTAATAGGAATGACCAGTTGAGAGGTCCATGAATCTGGAAAAATGTTGTTTTCACTAAAGGTGTTAAATAATATTAAAAGAAAGTTTTTTGATTGAGTAGGCAAATTTTTAATCATGGAAAAATGGACTTGATCTAGACCCGGAGCGCTATTTCTTTTCGAATCGAGAGCTATCTCGAACTCCTTCATATTAAAGGGTTCAACAGCCCATTCCAAATTAGGGTGGTTTACATTTTGAAAAAGAGGAACATCCATGGGAACGAATGGTGGAGCGATATTCATAAAGAATTCTTCCATCGTGTCCTTGTCTAGAAAGGAGTCATTAGGAGCCGAGATGTTTTTTAATGCTTTTATTTTATTCCAGATTAATTTTACGGGGGTGTCTTTATTAATTGTAGAGCAGAATTTCTTCCAACTGATTCTTTTTTTATATTTAAGAAGCACTTTTGTTTGAGCATCGGTTTTTTTATATTCGATATAGTTTTCGATGGACATGTTATCCACATATGCCTTAAATTTTAATTTTCGTTTTGAACATATTTTGGAACAATCTTCGTCCCACCAAATGGGGGATGATTTCTGATTCTTTGGGTGAGTTTTGGAAGTATTTACATTCGCAAAGTCAAGAGATTTATTAATATCACCAATAAAGTTATCATATTTGATTAGGGCATTTTCTATATTGGGAACGATTATTGTATTATACTTTTCATTGGTCATTGAGGTTTTATAGCTATTCCAGTCAATCTTGTTTATATTAATTGTTCTATGAATATTTTTTTTATTTATATAAGGTATATTATTGCAGTTGATTTTCATTAAAATTGGATAATGATCTGACCCCATTGGGTCTTGGTGGACATCCCATTCTATTAAGTGAGATATATCCGATGTTGACAAAGATATGTCCAATGGAGAGGAAGCCCTATTCAGCCTCGGGATCATCGTATTTTGTCCGTTATTTAGAATTATCATTCCGTCTTGATTAATATTATTATTTAGGGTGGTTCCAGCTTTATCTTGGTAGGTACAACCAGAGGCGTAAAAGTGGGCATTAAAATCACCTCCTATTAAAATAGGCCCTTGGAATTGGTCCAGTAAATTTCTCCACATGATATAGTTAATAGTGGTTTTAGGTGGTGCATATAATGAAATTATATTGATTTGTATATTGTTATTTAATGCTAAATTTATTGCACAAACCTCATATTTTATGTTATTTTTGTTAATATTTATTTCTTTATAATTAATATTTTTATTTATAATAATAGCAACTCCACCTTTTCCTTCTGGGCGATCGCTACGTATAATCTTATACTTTTTGAAATGATAATTATATTCGGGTTTAAACCAGCTTTCAGATATCAAAATAATGTCAATATTATTCTGATTAATTAGTCTTTCAAATGCCTCTTTTTTATTATGTAGGGATCTTGCGTTCCATTGAAGAATGTTATAGTTCTTAGACATTTTTAGAAAAAATATTTTTAAAGTAATATTGGTTTATCACAAGTATTTCATAAGGCTTTATAATGAGTGGCTATATATAGATAAATATTATTAGAATTTTAAAAGTATTATTTTATTTTTAAATGAATTTATTTGTTAAATTCGTTTCTATTAATTTTTGTAAGCTCTCTTTTTCCAGGTATGGTTTATTTTTAACTGTTTCTATTATTTCATAAATAATCTCAGTTAGATTATTTAAATTAAAATTATTATTATTATTTTGAGAAAAAGTATTGTTCCCCTGGGTATAAGGGTTGAAAGTAATAGGTGTAGGATTTAATTGTATTGTTTGTGGTAATTGAGGGAAATTACTTTTACTAGGGATAGGACGAGCTTTTTGTCTGCTCGGAACACTAATAGTAAAATTTTTTTTTTGAGATGTTGATTTTTCCGTTTCAGAATCTGAGTCTATTTTTTTTCTTTTTTCAGCTTGAGATAGGTTAGCTTGTTTTAAAATTGGGAAATTATATGTATCATTTATTAGAGACGGGTTATCCGCCCTGTTGGCGTAGGTTTTATATGAGAAATTAGACGACGCTTCTCTATAAGTTAAATTATGTAGTGTCATTATTTCTTTTATTTTTTTTTGTTTGGTGAATTCTGGACAGAGTTCATGATTGGTCGCTAGATGATTGCCCTTGCAAAAAAAACATACGGGTTCAGCGGTTGACAGACAAGATTCTATCGGATGCGAATCTAGGCACGACGGGCACTTATGTTGTTCCCGTCTGCAGTTTTCCTGTTTATGGTGATACATGAGACATTTCTTGCATTGGATGGTCGCTGGTATAAATGGTATGACTCTTACTCTAACACCATGGAGGTAAATATGTTCAGGAAGGGTTTGTGAAACAAATGTAATTTTCACTGTCTCTAGAGGAGTATTTTTGTCTCCTCTTTTATTAAATCTAAATATATCCGAAATTGGGAAAGGAGTTAGGATGTCTTTAAAGATTTCTTCTTTTGTTGTGTCAGTGGGAATGTTTTTGATTATACCACTTTTGGTGGTGAAGTATTTAGGTATATAGGCGGAGTAGGAATTTTCAATTAATATTTTTTCAGAGATGATTTTATTTGCAGCATCATACGAAGTAAATTCAATTTTTATTTTATTTCTATTGACAATACTAATGTTTTTAATAAATTGATTGTATCGGGGTAGGTCCTTATGTATTAGTCTGCCCACTTTCATGGGATGAATTTTCTCCTTCTTGTTGTCATTTTTTTCTACGAAAACAAAGTAGGGGCCTGGGTCCGTTTTTGAATATTTATTGATTTGTATTGTCAAAGTTAGGTCTGATCTGGATGCACTATTGGTTTGGTTATTGATTGATAAATTGTTTGTTAATGTATTTTCAGAATTAACCAGGTTGTTTGTGGGTTCACTTATCTTGTTATTGGTGTCGTTGCCTGTTGCCGTCATCAAATTATCATCTTGATCCATTTGTTGTAAATCAGGGGGCCTGGGCCCTCCGGGGCCCCTTTATCTCCCATGGGAAATATCAAGCGAGCCGCTTAATATTTGTTGTTTTAATAGTTTGATAAAATAAGGTGAAACAGAACAGTAAACTGAGTAGGTATGTTTAAATACCGGGAGCGAATATGAGAGCGACCGACTCTGACGGAGGCGGAGCTTCGAATGTTCTGAACTGGAAGATATATCTACTACAAACAGACTCAGCACCGTTTTTCGGAAAAATCATTCATTTTAATTGACCCTTGAAACTACGCAACAATTTTATTTTATTTCAAGAACCAATATACTTTTCAAAACAAAAAAATTTTTTAATAGAAATATTTGAATGACAGCTAATAATTTGAAAATTTAAAGGTCCTCCTGAAATTTTGAAGTTGACACTTATATATTTATGAAAATACTCTATATGTTTGAAATTTTAGAGATGCGCCATAACCACAGCATCCATATAGACGCCACTGGAATATATATTTATACTATATATAGATTGTATATTATTATGATTATTTGCATCAAGTATAGGACAACCTCAGTGATTTCTGCTTATGGATAAACTTTATGAAGATGTGGATTATTATTATAATGAAAAACTTTTATACTAACAAAAATATTTACGAAAATAAAAAACAAGAAATCACTTTATAATTTTAAAATTTAAAAAACATGGGGACATTATTTATTCAAATTATGTGTTAAAATTACATTTCTAAGAAAATATAAAAGAGGCAAAAGAAGTTTTCTCTTCCCTGGATAGACTTGCTTTTATTTGCATTTTTATTAAAATATTGAGAAAATGACATTTGTGTGTTCGTTTATATATTTTTATTTTGTTCTGTTTTATTCATAAATTAAACAAGACATAAACAAGAAATAATAAAAACCAAGAAATATTTAAAGGGCTAAAACCTTACCATTTTATGTCTTCAGAATTTGAGTGGAAAAATCTGTTTTCTATTTTGTTATTTATGAACAAACAAATAAAATATATTATTATTATATAAAGATAAAATATTATGTGATTTAGAGGTAATAAATAGAAATATTAACCTATATTTATTACTATTCACTCCCAGAGTAATGGCTAAAAGATTTCTTCTTTGGAACATTATGAGCGGATTTCTACTGAACTGGAGCTATTATGAATAATTTGTATTATATGTCTAAAGAGCAATATTCAGCACATTGTGAATTGAAATCAAATGCCAAAAATTTGAATGGATGGATTTCAATTCAGATACTTTAAGATCAGAAGGAATTAATTACAAAAGCTCATTTCTGAATAGTACCTACTATAGAAATAATATTTCACGGGAAAATCTCGTCTTTCAGTGAATTCCAATTGTTAAGGATAATATTATTATATAACAATAGGCTTGTATTTATCTTATTAGGAATTGAACTCAAGTGCCAAAAGCTTGTCCTTCGAGGTGGAACCAATATGTCATCAAGCGTAAAAAATGTCTCTTCAACCTTTAATCTTAATCATCTAAATTTATAATCAATTACTGGTAAAATTTTTATTTTTTTACTAGTGATATATGAAATATTGGTTTTACTTCGAATGACGGCTTGGAGTGCTTTTTGGTACTTGGGTTCGATTCCCAAGGATATATAATAATAAGGGGCCATCCATAAATTACGTCACACGAATTACAAAATTTTTAGACCACCTCCTCTCCTTGTGTCACATTCTTATCACATTTTCATTGACTCCACTGTATTGTGACGTCACACTATCACTTTTATTATTTAAAAAATTGGCACGTTCTGATGTGGCCATCTACTTGACTTTACCATACACTGTGGCCCTCTCAAATATTTAATATTTAATAAAATTATTTATAATCATGTAGGGGCGCTAATTTTTGTATTTTTAGACTACTGCGGGGCCCACTGATTATGTATACAAAATTTGGTTTACTTTGCTCAAATGGCCTAGATTTCTATTTTTTGACCCCCCCCTTCATAATATTGGCCCAAGAAAAAATATATTTTCGTTATTATAGGTTCATTTTATAGTATATTTCATTTTTCTTGTTTTTTTAATTTGAAAATATTATAATTTTAATATTTAATCCCACCCCCCTGCTTAATTTTTGGTCGATATGCACCAAAATCTAATCTCGTCTTAATCTCAAAGCACCAAAACTACGTGTGAAATTTAGTTTTGATATTCACTCTAGTTTTTGAGCTAGCTCCTCCACAAAAATTTGGTAACCCACAGACTAACGGACACACAACCAGACAGACTAACTAACAGACATTTTGACACCATCGATGTTAAAATCGGCAGTAACCATCGATGTGGAGATAATATCGACCTGAAAACATCGATGTATTTTAACGGAAAACATCGATGTATATTAAAAAAATTCATGGTTTCAGAAAATTAGGCAAAATTCATAATTAACTACCTATTTCAATTAAAACTATCGATGTAAAAAAATTTATGTTTTGTTAAAATCAATATTCTGTCAATACGTTCTCAATGTCGGACTCAGTATGTCATCAATTTATAATTAATTTATAAAACTTAATCCAAAAAATAAAAATACTGTAAATATTGAAAAATATCGATGTTGGGGAGAAACATCGATGTTGCAAAAACATCGGTTGTTTTCCATCGATGTAGAAAAAACATCAAACATCGGCAAGAAAACATCGGTCATCGATGCTCATCCCTGTCGAAACCAGTTAGGACGCATATTTATACTTAATAAAAATCTTTATAATGAAAGTCTTTTATAAGTGAAAAAAGCAAATAAAAGACATTAATTCACCATCGTACAACCTTTCGACAATATATTCCGTCTTTTTCAAGTTAGTCCTAAAAACAATAAACGAGACAATAATGAGTACAGTAAACAAATAAGCAAATAACAACGCAGCATATACCATTATACTGACCTTGGTGACAAATGTCTTTTACAGGTCGTTTTGAGATGTCGAAATGTCAATAACAACGGTTGAAAATGGCTTCTTAATTATAAACCAAAAAGTTACAGCAAATAAATAACCATATAACAACGCAGTATATACCATTATACTGATCTTGGTCGCAAATGTCTCGTACAAGAAATAATCGTTTTGGAATGTTTAAATGTCGATAACAACGGTTGAAAATGGCTTCTTAATTATAAACCGAAAAGTTACAGTAAGCAAATAATCATAGCATATACTATTATACTGATTTTGGTCGCAAATGTCTCTTACAAGAAATAATCGTTTTGGAATGTTTAAATGTCGATAACAACGATTAAAAATGTCTTCTTAATTATAAACCAAAAAGTTACAGTAAGCAAATAATCATAGCATATACTATTATAGTGATCTTGGTCGCAAATGTCTCTTACAAGAAATAATCGTTTTGGAATGTCGAAATGTCGATAAGAACAATTGAAAATGGCTTCTTAATTATAAACCGAAAAGTTGTATATTTTAACAGAAATAACTTTCTAGGCAGTGTGAGTCAAAACTCTTCCTAATTTGTATAATCCCTTAATTTGTTAATTTCTTATCTAGTTCATCTTATCATTCATATCTTGTCTTATTTCGTGGCATGTTGTTTATTTTTTGTCTATAAATTATTCAAGTTTTTTCCGACGATAAAATATTTAAACTTTATAAGAGGAAGATAGAAAAAAAGAACTACACCTATTACCCCAAATTAATTGAACAAGACAAGAGGGTGAACAAAAAGTGAAGGTTTATTTACCATTATCAAAGTAACAAGCAAAACAGACAACTTTTCACTCACCCGGTATTTTTTTATTTATTTTTTTTATCTTAGTATTAATCACAGAGAACGAAGGGTTGTTCTTCTCCTACTCTTCTTCTTCTTCTTCTGTCATTAATTAATTATTTACTTTTATGGACGTTCTTTTTGAAACTTAGATTAGAAAAAGAAAATAAAAGAAAAAGAGATAGCAAAAAAGATGAAGAAAAGAAGAGTATTGTCTAAGAATATTATTATTTATTAAAAAGGTGATTTTTATCTTGTTCATTTAATTATAAAGAAATTCTAGTTTCAATGTGAATCGATCTCATTCGATTAAATCGCTGTATGATATAGATTTTTTTATTTTTTATTTATTTTATTTTTTTTTACATTTTCAGTTTTATCCAATCGGATGCCCACGAATCGATTGCAATTTATTTTTATATTCATTGCAGTAGAAAATCTAAAAATAAAAATAAAAATAATTATAAAAGTTCATATAGAAATATTGGATTTTGCAGAATTCATGTTTAGCGCTAATGAGGCTAATTTTAAGATACAGTCATCCTCCTATATATTGTCATCGTAAAGAATTTATAAATTAAAATATTAAAAATTGCCTACTAAATTTATATATATATAATATATGGTATTTAGAAATTTTGTTGATGTCATGAATTAGAATTTTTTTAATACTCGGCCCACATACTTCGAAATAAATTCTCTACCTACATTTATATCATACTAGAATCAAGGCCCCCCTTTGGCGGGCCTTTTGCTATCAGGGGGCTTCGCCCCTGGACCCCAACGTGGCTGCTTTATTGATGTTTTATTAGTTACAGAGAATAAATATAATTGTTTTATTATAAGTCTTAAATAGATATCATTTAAGATTCTATTAACTGCAATTTAAATGTAATTTAAAAAAAAATAGATAAACATTTTTTAAACCTATTTTCAATTAGTTTTTTCGCAAAAAACGAAAATTTCTCGATGATTACCATTTTTAATTTTTTTCACTTATAATTACACGAGAGCTTTTTTTGCCGAAGTAAACTTGACATTTTAATGAGAATTTTGTTGCCCAAAGGCAACAAAACTCGAATTATAAAATATCAAGTTTACTTCGACCTAAAAAGCTTGAGTGTAATTCAGTAAGACAATTTAATGAATCAATAAAATATTGATGTAGTTGAATTCACAGTATTCTGAGGCACATTTTTGTTGATAGCTTTTTCAATTTCTCCAGTCGAAGACTCTCCAAATCTCGACATTTTCATACAATGCAAGTTTGACATAAAATTGTTTACAATGTTGGTTGTCATGTCAGTGTTGCTAGACACCGATGATGCAGGCCTACTAGAATCTTAAAGCTAGGTTCAGTTTTGTCGCTGGAAAAGTTAGGGTAAACTTTTTTCGCTGTCATAGTGACAAAAACACCGTTGCTTATGGGACTTTTAGTGTATGAATTAAATTGTCTCATAAAAAAAACTTTGACAAAATAATTATCATATTGTATTTATTATTTGGAAAAAATAAATATTTAGAATTTGAGAAAATAAAATAAAATAAAATAATCTAGACAACAAAAATGTTCCTAAATAAATACTTTTGTAAAAATGAAGTATTAAATTCTTCTTCAACGATAATGTGGTTAGAACTATTGAGAATGAATGACACTAAAAAATCTTGGGTAAATTACCCCAAATGGGGTAAAATGAAACAATCGGGGGTAAAAAGGACATTTTTTATTTTTTTTATTTTATAAACTATTATAGTATTGTTAGCTTTTCCAGGAATTCAAAATCTTAAAATTAATAAAAGTTAAAAAAAAATATATAAAAACACTAATAAAAGTTATGCATTTTTTGTCATGATGAGTGTTGGTGTATTTTTTCTTTTTAAAAAGCAGTCAGTTAAGCCCAGCAAGAAATCGGCTGAATGCCGAGGATTGTGTTCAAATTGCGCTCATGCCAAAAAGTCCTAATTTTGAAGTTATTTTAGCCAAAATGAAACATCATTTTTCTAAAACGTAAAAGCGTTTGAATTATGTTAATGTTTACCATTTTTATTTACTTACAGAGAGTTTTCATGTAAATTCCAATTAATTCAATAAATAATAAATAAGTGCCTGGAGCACCGAGCGATGCTCGGTAACTTTTTGCTTCTAAATAGCTGAAGTTTCATATTTCAAGGCTCTGTGACTTTCCGAAGACGAGATATGAACGATTAAAATATTTATTTTCCGACATGACTAATTTACACCCCTTCTCTTATTTTGACCCTTTTAAATCACGAAGAAGGAGGTATGATCCTTCGAATTGTCGGGTTTTTTAAGATAATAAAATTGATATTCTATTAAATTATTTTATAAAAAATAGCTTTATTTAATCAAATTGGCAAATTCTAATATATAATAACATTTCTAATGATCTATTAGTGCAATTTAAAATATAAAAAAAAACAATTAATTTTATTAAAAATAAATTGAAAGAAATGTAATTATAAATTTTTATTCCAACAACCAGCTGTGAATAATTATTTCAATTAACAAAAAACCTATCAAAAACAACTTAGCCGAAGATGAGACCTTGATAGATCGAATTGTCAACACAAAAACTCGCCTAACCCGTGAATTTCATCCAAATCGTTAGAGCCCTTTTTCGAAAAACCGATTCTAAATATCTATACAAGAATTGCTCGTTTAATATAAAAAGATAGGATACATTTACATTTCTATTTTTTTTTGCTTTTCATGTAGGGGTATGGAAAAATATTTTGGGGTAATACCTAAAAAAGTTCCCCGACCTCTGCTATAGAGTATATACATATATTTCGGGGTACGAGCCCATCTTCAGGAGTTCAAAGAGAAAGCTTTTTGTAGTGAATGAACGTTGTGTTAGTATTTAGAAATAAAACTTAAGTTATTTTTGTGTTTATTTTTTAATTTCCCAAGCTAGGTAAGCTATTATATAATCTAGTTAGGAATTAATTTTTGAAGTTTAGTAAACGTAAAATAGCGTCTGGATAGAAAAAGATCACCTTGAAATGAGTTATTGTGTTACAGATCTATTAATATCAATCCAATAAATATCAGTAGCAATAAATATAATAATTTTCCAATTTTCTTACTTAATAATATGCTAACGAATCCTTTTCTTCTCTTATTTTTTCTTTTCAATCATTCTTGACATAAAAATAAATTAACCAACAAAAATAAAAAAAAATTTGACTTTTTTCTTGTTTTTTTTCTCGCTTTTCCGCCATCAACTCTTAAGTGGTTTGTTTGTTTTTTTATCATCAAAATATAAATTATTAGAGCTGAAGGAGATTTTATAAATATTTCGTAGTGATTGTCCTCAGCATTTAATTAATCATTTCAAGGTTAGAAGAGGCCATCAAGTCCCGCGGCACGCACACTGACACCAAACACACGACTCCCTGTGTTGTCTCTTCCAAACTTAATGCTCGTTCCTCGAGAATCCCCCTCCGAGGCCCTCTAGAGCTTTTTGGAACAACCCGAGTCTCTGAAATGTCAATTGAAGTGGCGCGATTCTCGAACGCTGTTTTGGGTGACAGATAATCCAGCTGCCTCTTTAAACCCTTTTCGACTCTACCTCCGACACGGCCTCCTGACGTTTTCACACGTCCTCGTGTGATGTAGTACCTTACCGTTCGGTCACTCCTGACCATCTGAAAACGCCAATGCTTGCCCATCTGTGACACCACCGCAGTCGTATTTACGGCGTCACCATAACGCCGCAAACACAGACCACGTGCCACTAGGACACCACAGCATCCGCGTACATTCATCAATGCTTGCCCTGTGACACCACCGCAGTCGTATTTACGGCGTCACCATAACGCCGCAAACACAGACCACGTGCCACTAGGACACCACAGCATCCGCGTACATTCATCAATGCTTGCCCTGTGACACCACCGCAGTCGTATTTACGGCGTCACCATAACGCCGCAAACACAGACCACGTGCCACTAGGACACCACAGCATCCGCGTACATTCATCAATGCTTGCCCTGTGACACCACCGCAGTCGTATTTACGGCGTCACCATAACGCCGAAAACACAGACCACGTGCCACTAGGACACCACAGCATCCGCGTACATTCATCAATGCTTGCCCTGTGACACCACCGCAGTCGTATTTACGGCGTCACCATAACGCCGAAAACACAGACCACGTGCCACTAGGACACCACAGCATCCGCGTACATTCATCAATGCTTGCCCTGTGACACCACCGCAGTCGTATTTACGGCGTCACCATAACGCCGCAAACACAGACCACGTGCCACTAGGACACCACAGCATCCGCGTACATTCATCATATCATACACACAGAGTTTCTAAACCGTCATTTAATTTGACGTTTGCGGGTGTCTAGGTGGGCTCCATCTATTACATGCATCATGCACTGATATCTACTTTAGCTTCTAAATTGTAGCTTGACTCTACATTACATGCGCCTAGGCCTAAGCTCCATCTACTTCATGCACAGATGTCTACTTTTCTCCTCTCGCAAACTGGCTGAAAACGCGATCCTCCGCCTCGAAGCAGACATCCAAAGCAGTCAATAACTCTCGAAAGTCTTAAACTTAAAGATTAGTCAATTCACCTCAGCCAGGCCACTCTTTCAATATGAATAGGAATCCAGTTCGGCTGAGATACGACTGTCAGGCAACAGACCCAAAGAGTCGAGTGCAATTCAACCTGATACGTCTTTCTCCAACGTACCACTGCCAAACCTCCACAACAATTAGACAATTAGACAATCACTATTATGAACAATTATCAATAATGACCAAACTTTTCTATGTCGCCTTTGACCTGATATTCACATTCATAACCACCTCCCCATCCTTCATCCACCAACAAAAAAAAAAAAAAAAAAAAAAACAGAGAAAAAAAGAGAGAATTTACTATCAAACTTAATACAAACAAATCCATTAATTTCCCTTTTTCTCCTTTCTTCTTTTTTTCTTTTTTTTTTTCAATATTGGCCAAAGCAAACTCAGGCTTTCCTAAAATTATTTAAATATTATTTAATTTAAGGCAATTGCTTCGCGACAACACCAGCAAACAGTCTTGATAAAAAAAACAAAAGCACATCCGGGCGACGACTCTCAGCGGAAGGGACACAAAAGCAGTGCGAGCCGACAGCCACGCCAAAAAAATACACCCACAGAGCGGTCACGAAGCCAAAACTTCCCGCGAAGAAGAACCTCAAAAATAATCTCTTTACTCTACTTTCAAAAGATACCAGGATTTTATTCATTATCATGAAGAAAAATCAGATTCAAACAAGTAAAAATCATAAAAATTGCTGTTTTTTTAATATTCACTTGCTTATGTAAACAAGGAAAACAAAGGGGCGGAAAAAAAATGGAAATTCCTCACCCGATTTCAATTCGCTTGAATCCGAATATGGGCATGGCGATCTTTAAACCACTTCTGATTTCGTAGTTGTATGTAGTCCTCAGCATTTAATTAATCATTTCAAGGTTAGAAGAGGCTATCAAGTCCCGCGGCACGCACACTGACACCAAACACACGACTCCTCCTGTTGTCTCTTCCAAACTTAATGCTCGTTCCTCGAGAATCCCCTCCGAGGCCCTCTAGAGCTTTTTGGAACAACCCGAGTCTCTGAAATGTCAATTGAAGTGGCGCGATTCTCGAACGCTGTTTTGGGTGACAGATAATCCAGCTGCCTCTTTAAACCCTTTTCGACTCTACCTCCGACAAATATATAAATATACAGAGAGGACAAAGCGACCTCCTTCAACCCTTCTTGCTTACTTTCAACCCTTTTCCCCTCCCCCTTTCCTTCTCAGTTTTTCAAATAAATTTTCTAATTAAGGAACTTGACGTAAACTTTTTAATAATAATAATAATAATAATTAAAATTTTAATTTTTCTTGGGGAAAGATATGAGATTAAATTTCATTAATTTCTTTAAGCACCTTAAAAAAGGCATTAGGTCTACTTAAATATTTATATAATAATTTTATTATTTTTTCCTCTTTCTCAAAATAAATTTCTCCACCATTTCAGATTTATTCTTTATACCGCGCCTTTAATATGAAGTAGTTATCCGCTTGGGATTTAAGCAATAGGTTCTTTCTACTTTGCAATGGTCCTGGAGTTGAACCATAATTTATTTTCATAATTAATCAATTAAATTCTTATTTTTATTCATCATTAAGTCTAATTGAGGCAATCAATTGATCATCAAACAAGGGAAACTTATGAGTTCTGGGAAAGCGTAGCAATGACCGGTGATTAACAACAGAGAAGAGCATTGACATGAGCAAGTTCCGCAGTCTGTCATGAGGAGAGAGTGAGCATCTACTGCTATCAAGTGCTCAGAATATATCTACACAAATACTGTTATATTCAAGTTCCGCAAGTCTGACATGAGTGCAGAGAGAGAGTGCACATCTAATGCTATCAATGTAGCTCAGAATATACCTACACAAATACTTTTATATTCAAGTTCCGCAGTCTGTCATGAGAGAAGCGAATGAGTGCACATCTATTGCTATCGAAGTGACTCTGAATACACCTACACTTATACTTATATTCAAGTTCCGCAGTATCGACTTGAGAGAGGCTATCCAGTGAGCTTATACTACCAGCGAAATGCACAGAATACATATACAAATATCTATACTCTTATAATCAAGTTCCGCAGTGGATGACTTCAAGAGTGAGTAGAAGCGAGAACGCAGACTTCTCCTTATTTATACATATACTTCTGCCTTATAATTAAATATACACGCAAGGCCAGGAGTGAATAGGAGAGCTCTTCTGTCTTATATACATATATATATATATATCTACACACACGGCGGAGTGCCATACACACATACGCGGAATCACCTGTTAAATTGAGTATACAACGAGCACACACACACCAAGGCTCCTCTCAGGACTTCGCTTGCAATACAGATACAGAGAGCATTGTACAATCCATCAATAAAACATCTCATTGTCTCTATAACCGCTGGTCTGTATAACATTATTTATAGCATTAGTACCAGGAAGCCCATTTCCCTACATCCTTCACTCATCACCTCAAATTTCATTCTCCATTTTAGGGACGTGCCACTTGGATCAGACACTGAGGGACACACCCACCCAATCAACAATAGCGAAGCAGATTAAACTAAGATAACGTAACAATATAAAGCCCAATTTCCCTAGTACATAAGTTACATTCCACCCCCCCTTGCCCCTTAATAACCCCCCACCCCCTCGTGCACTTTTTAGCCTTTCATAGTCAAGATCAATGCATACATATATAATAATAAAAAACTAAAGATTTGAGCATCTTTTTTTGAAAATAGTTGAAATGTTTTTCAAAAAATTACCTCGGGTTCAGATTAACCAATATTATAAGAAAGAATTTAATTTTTAGGACATATTCTAGGATTTTAGTAGAAATATTTTTTTTGGCTTTGCGGCTTTTCTAGCGAGATAAGCCAATTTACGATACTTATTATTTTTTAAATTTAGTCTCTACCCAGGGATAAATATTTTTTATATTGCGATATCAGAGGGGATTCATCCCCTCAGGAGTCGAGCCTGAGAACTAACATGCTTACCGGGTAGTCAGCTCACATCTCCGAGACTCAGAGAGAGGTTTGTGCCTGGGGTTCATCCCCGCAGGAGTGGAACCTGAGAACTAACATGCGTCTGGGCAGTCAGCTCACATCCCCGAGACTCAGAGATAGTTTCTTGTCTCGTAGGTGTGAGCTGACTGCATGGAAAGCATGTAAGTTCTCAGGTTCCACTCCTGAGGGGATGAATCTCTTGTGATATCGCAATATAAAAAATATTTCTACTAAAATCCTAGAATTTGTCCTAAAAATTAAATTAATAAGTATATAATAATATATATATATATTTTTTTAATTTGTTCTTGTATAAAAATAGACATTAATTTTCTTTCTTACTTTGATGCATGCATATTCAATATTTCGCCGGTTGACACTCAAGATATAGAGGAGCTCTATTCTACGGAGCCTCAAGATCAAAAGCTTTTTCGCAATGTTTTTCCTTTATTCTAAATTCGTGAATACAAACGATGCCTTGATGATGGCAGGGAGGGGGTTAAAACTTTGAAAAAAATAAATAAATATATTTCATTTTATTCAATTCGGCGAAAATAAAATTCAACCTTTTTACCTGAATTCAAAGTCTAAAATAATATTAATATAATGCTTTTAACTAAAGCCAGGTTCTATGTAAATAATAGCCTAGGAAAGCTGTCCGCCTATATCTATGCAACCGAAACACGCCTCGGGATCGTATTAGCCTACCCAATAGGCGTCCTTGTTAAATGAATATATTTCATGATATTTAACGCCAAACCTGCGAAATTGAGCTTCTAAACAAAACATATTGAAAACCCGATTTGATAAAATAAAAAAAAGGTAAAGGCTTTTTATATAATTATTCAATAAAAATAGAATACTTATACGTTATCAGTTGAAAATTAATGGAAGGCAGATCAAGAATAGTGATGAAAAAAATTATTAAATTTCCAAATAAGATGTATTTATTGGTCAATGTAGGACCCTTTGAAAACCTTAAGAAGGAGGAAGAATCCTCTGAAACGTTAGTTTTAAAGGAAACGGGGAAAAAGAATTACAGTCCAATAAATACATCTTATTTTCAAATGTAATAATTTTTTCTTTACTATCCTTGGGCACCCTTCCATTACTTTTCAACTAAAAATTCTACCAATCCGAGAAAATTTCTTCAAATATTATACATTATACCTAAACTATTAAAAAAGAATATCTAAATTATACAAAAATCTGAATTAACCCAAATAATGTTTATTTTTGCTGCCCACCTCAGGGCTCACCTTCCAAATTTTCGTCCCAATCGAAAAGAAAAATCTGGCGCCGCCACTGTACAGAAAGTTTCTGTTTTCATAAATTTTTGTAGAATTTCAACACTATGGTCTTATCAGGAATTAAAAGTTCTTTAATGTAAGTAGGTATATGAATTTTATCTCGATTGAAATTATGTAATAGGAGCTATTTATGTATGTTCTTTAAATTATTCTTTGAGTAAAAAAAAATATTTTTCTGTGAGTATTAAGGTTCTATATATTATAAAACTCATTGGTAAATCAAGTGAGCGCCCTCAACTTAATCCGACTTGTTATGGATAATTTTATTAAATGTCAGAAGGGTTGTATTCACCCTCTGGAAAATGAACCCAATTATCAAAAAGTAATCCAAGATAATGGCTATTGTTCAAGAATGTAATAAAAATTATTCTTAATAGCTCAGATTTAGTAGAAGATAATCTCGGGATTTTTTTATGGAATCTACTTCTATCGACAAATTGGCCTTTTCTGTTTATTATTGGCAGTTGAACTCGGGTCAAGTAGAGCGACACTGATAATTTTACCAATAATTATTAAGAAAATTAGGCAAGGTTAATTTAATATACATGGATTTTAAGAGATTTTACCTGCCAAGGTAAGCAAATATTAGTCCCTTTAAAATTTTTTTTAAAAACAATTGGAATTGAGATCACAATATATGTATGTTAAAAAGTCATTTTTGTTAAGGGAGAATGGTGTGGGTTCTTGGTGAAACATTTTAAATAAAGTAAAGAAAATTTTGAAAATTTGTAAATTTTAAAAAATTACAAAAAAATTTCAAAATTATTCTTTAATTTATTTAAAAAGTCTATATAAAAATAAAATTAATATACTTTTAAAATCTGACACTTGTACTGCTATTGTGGCCTTGACAATGGTCTCTTAGTAGACCGAAACCAAACAGCCATATTGGTCGGCCAATAATAAATATTTCCGTATAAAGAAAGAATTGTATCTTCTTTGCTTATAAAAAGCCTAATATCCGCTTACCATGGGAAGTCAACTCTCTTAAAATTCCTGTATATTTACCAATAGTGTTCTTTGAATTATAAATAGATTGTTCTATTTATTAAAAAAGTAATTGCTTATTGTGAATTCATCTGTGAAAACTCTCTACAAAACGAAGGGAAGTCTGTCATTGGTCCATTTCTCAATTCTCACTATACATACAATTATTCTCATACTTACTCAAAATTTAGTCTCAAATTTAGTATCGTGTAAACCATGCCTTAAGCGATTTTCTCAAATAATCCCTTGTCAAGTATATAATAAAAAAACAATTTTGCGATTGTATGACAATTTTCGTCTCCTAACCATATTTTCGAAATCCCGGATCGATCTGCATATAATGATTGAAAGAAGATGGATCCTCTTATCGGAATCCCCTCCCCTCTTCCAGCCTCCTTCTGCTTACTTGTCTTGTGTATTTTAAATGACAAAGTGATTGATGTTCAATATCTCTTTTATCTATAGCTATATTGGTTTAGAATTCTAAATAGAATCGCTTTCGGATACAAAAGACTTCCTTCTTCACTTTGAAGCCCTTCTTGATATTACAATAAAAGATTATATATATCGATACAGTAATCACCTGCAATATTCATCATGTTAATTTGATCCTTGCGGATAGGCATATCTCGGGTTTCTGAATTATAATGATAATGAACTTAATCGAATTTCACATTCCTAGCTGATCTATTCCTACAAAAGATAACGCTTTTAAAATGTAATGCGCATGCGTATGTTTTTTTATAAATTGGATAAAAGGAATTGCACATAAACTTATTATTTTAAATCTGTTGGAAACCGTAATGATAATCAACAGAAAATGAATGGATGTATTGATAGATCGCTGGAAAATACAAATATTATTATTAGATTGTTTTTGTTTTATGAGTTTTTTAATAGTTTAATAGAATTATGGTTTATTTTATTTATTTAATATAATTATTATTTTTACCGAAAATTCAAAGTATACTCAACAGTGAAGATTAACCTCCAATTGCCAAAAATTTGTTCGGGCCTTTTTTATTGTGTATTAAAAAAAAAATCCTAGATAAATTGAGAACAATTTATTGATTTAATAAGATTTTTTATAATTTTTTTTCTTTTGGTTTTTTTCATACTTGACCCTATAAATTTTTTCAGTTTAATTCATTTTAAAATGACGGTTTGATTGAGGCTCAATGTGGCTATATTTATGTGATTTTTAATATCGGTAGGCTTTTAGATATGACTTAACTTAAAATTTTATAAAAATTACAACATTTCTCCATTTTCTTCATCGCCGATAATAAGAACAAAAATTGTATGAAAAAAAGTTGAATACAAGTAATAAATAATAAAATTAAGAAAATATATTTAATGAAAATTTTATGGAAAGAGGAATAATATTAATAATAATTCTAAGAGATATTGAAACGTCAATTTTCATTTTATAAAAAACCAAGGTTTCAGAGAACCATCTTCAGGGTTTCAAAAGGTCAATGAAGTAAGCATCTAACCACATCCTTCTACTTTGTTTACAGTGCTTGTTTGGGGTTATTGTTTACCCTTTTTAAACCTTAAAAAAACGCAAGACCCTCGAATTTTAAAAGATTGAAAATATAGTTTAGATAAATTAATATATTTCCTTCAGAATGATTATTTTTTCACTAGTCCTGGACTGCATCTCCATCAGATCCCCATTTAATTGTCAAATAACAAATAGGATTTTTTCCTCTTTATTATATGTATATGTATTATTATTATTAGTTTAAACGTAGAACGCATAACCCGGTCCTGTCGGGCCCGGACACACCTTTTATTTTCAATAACTTTCAGAAAAGAGGTCCCATAAATTCCAAGTTTTTAATATTCCTTCATTAATATGTACATAATAAAAGTATTTTTAAAGAGTTTTTCAAGAAAAAAAAAACAAAAAAAAAATATATCCCTAATTTTTCTTGGAATCATTTTACAAACACAAAGTCATATGAAGGGCCTCTCGGGCTCTGGGTTTTTTTTTTTGTGTATTTAAACAGTAAAAAAGTATTGATTGGTTATTTTTTTTTTATTTATTGCCACCGGGAACAAAGCCCATTTAGACAGCACACCAGTAAAGTGTTAGTAGGGTTAGTAAGGGAGCCGAGTTTTAGCCGGTTGAAATTTTTATAAGCTAGCCAGGCTCGAACCCGGGTCTCTCGCTTGAACATCGTCATCAACGATGCTGAAGCGGGCCCAGGGCCTTAGCCAGCACGGACAAGGGACAACCCGACTCCAGATTGGTTATTTATTTTATTAAATTTTGATGTAAATTAATAAAAAAAAATGAATATAAGTAATTATTGAAAAATGTGTTATAAACACATTACACATATAGTGAATCTGACAGGGCCGGCTCGTGACTTTGTTTGAGAAAAAGTTTGTGTTTACTAGGGCCAAAAACATTTTCAATTTAGTCACTAGAAAAATAATAAATATGTAAAAATTAATAAACAGAATTAAATTCTAAGGTAGTTGTTCAGCCAAATGCGTTTTCTTAGGATTTTTTTGAAATTTAGACAGATTATTATTTAAATACTTCTGCATCGATTGGTGGCAAAACGAAACTTATGAACAATACAGTTCCGGACATATTAAATTTCAAAAATCGAGTATTTCAGGCTCTTTAACATTGCACTATACGGGATATCGGAAAATTTACATACATATTTAATTATAATTAAGAAACCCTTCTTACCATTTTTATAAAAAACTAAACCAACATTAAACAATAACCAATACATATTTTAAGACAATTTTGATTCATAGTTACAACACAGTTTCAGAGATAATAAGGAATAAATAATGAAAAATGTATAAAAAAAATTGACACTAAAAACAATTTGGCAACAGCGCATTTATTTAACCAGCGAAAGTTGCATGCGCAAGATTTTTTCCAAATTATAATTTTCATAAGGTGTAACGTAGGCGTTGATTACATTTGTTAAAAAATAACAAAACGATTTTTATAGAAATAAATCGACCTTTAAAATGTATTTTATCTGTCATTTTAATATAAAAATATTCAATCTCTTATAATGGTGCCAAATTTGTCAAACGAGCACGGGATTGGCTAGAATTGGTACATAAACAGCAAAAAGTTTTGGGCTTATGAACTATGAATCCTTATTGTCTGTTCTACATACTCTAGCATCAACTTTTTGCTAGTATTGTCGCGAAACAACTACCTTAAGTCTATTAATTAAAAAAAATGATCTCAGCACCAAATTTGAATTCCACTAATCCATCTGTGACAGGGTACTTTTGAGGGTATCTCTCTTTAAAAGGGTGTTTGGTTACAAATTCCTTTCTCCCCTTTTTCTGATGCTTGTGGCATTTTCTCATTGGATTATCCTTTAGTAAAGAGGCCAGAATGTTACTCTCCCGTCCCTCCACCTCTGCCTTTCTTTCGTTCTCGTCATTTTATAGAAACAGAGATAAAACGGAGGTCAAACTCTTAGGCCCTTGGTCTCTCTAGGCCGGCTCTGTTTTCCGAGGGTGTCGTTCGTCCTGCCTGAAACTGAACGTGCAAGTTGCATCGATCGAACCAACCAGCCAAGTAAATGGGGTGAACGGGTTAAGAGCTCCACCAGAAAGAACGGGGGTGGTATCGAGGTAAAAACAGGGAGAAATAGATGGAATTGTTTCTGGCTCGGAAATAATTCAAGTCAGTCAGTCAATGCTGTTTGGAATTTTTATTAACAATCGGATAAACAATTTACCCAGGCATTTACATATACAAAACAACAATAAAACACTCTGTGATATAATATTTAGACTCACTAAGATTCCCTTTGACTCGATTCAACTTTCTTCCTACTTAGGAATGTTTAGAACGTGGGAATAACTATTTTAAATCATGATTTTTTTCTCTTTGAGTGTATATTTTATGAGGAACCTAGGTTTTTATGCCCTGTTTGTATGAATATAGAATAAATGAATGAATGTGTCTGGATTCTGACATATGATAACTCAAGATTCTAAAGTCCGATAATGCTTATTCTGCTGCCAAAATATTAGTATCCTCAAAAGAAAACAAGGTTTTGATTTTTCTACCTCTGAACTTCCTACTTAGGAATGTTTAGAACGTGGGAATAATTATTTTAAATCATGATTTTTTTCTCTTTGAGTGTATATTTTATGAGGAACCTAGGTTTTTATGCCCTGTTTGTATGAATATAGAATAAATGAATGAATGTGACTGGATTCTGACATATGATAACTCAAGATTCTAAAGTCCGATAATGCTTATTCTGCTGCCAAAATATTAGTATCCTCAAAAGAAAACAAGGTTTTGATTTTTCTACCTCTGAACTTTTAGGTAAAAAATGTAGGAAATCAGAAAATGTTCGAATTAAAATATTAGTATCCTCAAAAGAAAACAAGGTTTTGATTTTTCTAGCTCATAACTTTAAGGTAAAAAATGTAGAAAATCAGAAAAAGTTCGAATTAAAATATTAGTATCCTCAAAAGAAAACAAGATTTTGATTTTTCTACCTCAGAACTTTTAGGTAAAAAATGTAGGAAATCAGAAAATGTTCGAATTAAAATATTAGTATCCTCAAAAGAAAACAAGGTTTTGATTTTTCTAGCTTAGAACTTTTAGGTGAAAAATGTAGGAAATCAGAAAAAGTTCGAATTAAAATATTAGTATCCTCAAAAGAAAACAAGGTTTTAATTTTTCTAGCTCAGAACTTTTAGGTAAAAAATGTAGGAAATTAGAAAAAGTTCGAATTAAAATATTAGTATCCTCAAAAGAAAACAAGGTTTTGATTTTTCTAGCTCATAACTTTTAGGTAAAAATTGTAGGAAATCAGAAAAAATTCGAATTTTATTTTTTCAGCAGAAGACACACTGTTTTATTGTCTCCAATTTATAAAAATTCTGCTACTCTTGGCAAAAAGAAACTTTCAATGTAATTATAAGTGTGGATGTAAGGATACTGATTCCTATGATAACTCAAGAATGGAAAGTCTGAGAAAGTTCATTCTAGTGGCAAACGTTTGTATTTTCATAATAAAGAACGGATTACATTTTCTGACTTTCTAGATATAGAATTTCCGAATAAAAATAAAATATTTTATTTTGTATCTGCCAGACAGATTAAAATGATTATATGCTCTCTTATTAGGGTTACACTAGAAGTACATGTAGCTTAGCAAGCTTTTTGTTGAAATCGGACAGCCAGACGTGCCGCTTTAATTAAAAGATTTTTGTTTATATTGCAATTTTCCCAAAACGAGGCTCTAAAGATTTTTTTTTAATGGATGTACTTACGCTATAATACTTTCTCAACGAGTTATATATTAAAGAAAAGGGGTTAATTAGCCGAGACGCAAACAAGAATAATAATCTTTTTTGAATAGAATGCTAATTAAACAGTATATATAAATATTATTCTAAAAATTGTTAGTATAATTTCAAAGAAGAGGAGGTTTTAAGTGAAAGTCTTGTGGCCTAAGACTCAGTTTATTAACCCTTATAAGCTTCTTGTGACTTACAATTTGATTTTTATTCAAAAACATCTGTTTTAACTACTTTTTTTTTTAATTGTATTACTATGACCGGATTTAATCCGTCTGTACACCAATTTACTCAGACTATTCACAAAAATATAAACATATACATAAAAAAAACCCATTAAATAGCGTGAGCAAGTCTTCGGAGGAACTCCTCCAGCTTGGCTTTTTTTAAATTATACAATCCCAAAGGAGTTGAGTAAATGAGTTTTGTTTCCGAAGTCATAAAAAAATCTTTACTAGGAAATCTAGAATTTCATCAAATTTATTAATTTTTATATAAATTAAAAGCCAATATTAAAGAACATATCTATATATATAAAATTAAGGTTTTGTCTGTACATTGCTCCAAATCACGGCACATTTTGGTTGTACATGTTTCAAGCAAAGTTATGAACCAAAACACCCTCAAAAATCCCTGGGAGTATGTCTGTCTGTTTGTATGCGTGTATGTATGTATGTATGTATGTATGTATGTATGTATGTATGTATGTTTGCGTGGTTTCCGCGAAAAGTTGCTCACGATTCACGTAAAAACGGCCATAGGGATTATTATGAAATTTCATATTTGGATCAGATGACTTCTAACTTACGTTTATTGCTATAAAACGTTTTTATATTTTAACCCCAAAAGGGGGTATGGGAGGGGGCGCACTAATGGAAATAATTGAATAACTCTTAAACTATTAACTCTATAAGAAATTTTATTATAAGCAAAGTTGTAGGGGATGTGATTTCTTAGAGCTTTTGTTTAAAAAAATTCCCCCCAAAAAACCACCCAAAAAAGGGGGGGGATGTAAATTCTTTCCCTTGGAGCAAACTCAACCAAATTTTGTATACATAATCAGTGGGCCTCTAGAGTGCTATAAATGCAAAAATAACCACCCAAAATGGAGGGAGGTTTAAAAAATGAAAATTCTTGCTCTTGGACCAAACTCAACCAAATTCAACCAAGATGGCCGCCTAAGACGACGTGATCTCTCTGATTGGCTGTGCTTTGGGGTTAAATAAATACGGGGGAATTCATAAATAATTTAAATTCTAAAATTTTCAAACACAAATAATACTAGAAAGCTGGGGACGAGGGGGTGATTATAAATTATTTTATTATACTAGTGGGGTGGGGGGCGGAGTCCAGGGGACGTAGCCTAGTCGTCAGCAAGATGCCCGCCGAAGGAGGGCTTGGCAGCTTGTTAGATATGTTTGAATTAGATGGCAGAAGGCTGAAATTGAACCCATATACCGAATTCGCTATCTAGGAAATTGGTTAAACCTTAGAGATGAAATCCTTCTGACATGAAGGTTTTAAGCCAACTTGCTGCATTTGCTAGTGGACTCTTGAGTTCGTCTTCCGAAGGGTGAACTTTGTGATATTTAAATTAAACATATCTAGGATAGGATCTTTTATACTAGCTTTTATTTTTATTTCTTTTAATTTAAATTAATTTTAAGGAAATTACTTTTATTTCATTTTCAAAATTCTAAGTTTAATTGTTAAATAAAATTTCTTAAATATTCAAGCGCTAGCAAAGATCATTGATTGCATCCAAAGGGACAAACTCTTTGATGTGGCTTTATGGTTGAGTGAGAGGGATTTAGGGCAAATGGGAAAACGCTTTCACTGAATGGTAAACGATAACGTGACATGATAAGGGCTTGAATTGGAAGCTCAAGACTTGGACAAGCACCTGCCACAGCGAATGACACAATTGCTTTATTAGACTCCGAATTTGCTGGTCGTTCCTATTTCTCAAAGAGAACCTAAATGACAATCAAATCATCGATTGAGTTTTTTTTTCTCTGGTTAAATTTAAAAGGAAATGTTCGGAAAACATTCGAGAGAGCCACATTTATGCAAACAAGTGACGGGAAATTTCGATAAAAGAATGGTAAGTGGGCAAGAATACTATAGGCGGCCATTTGGAAGATATTGCATTCCACATCTTATAACCTCCATTTCTGGGTCTTTCTGTAAAAGTAAAAAAATTCTCGATTCCTCAATAATTCATGTTTCTTATGAAAAAATGAAAAGTTCTATATATTATAAGATACATAATATTACAAAAATGTTAATAATTTCGGGTGACAGCTACGTGATTCGTATCTATATTTATTTAAATACCACCTGCAAAGCCCCCATGACCCTTCCTTGCTGAAAGCTGTTTTTGGCAAAGAATTACCTCTTAAGGTAGTTGTTTTACGACAATACTAGCAAAAAGTTAAAACTAGAGTATATAGAACAGACAATAAGGATTCTTAATTCATAAGTCCAAAACTTTTTGCTGTTTATGTACCACTACTAGCCAATCCCGTGCTCATTTGACAAATCTGGCAACAGTGTACGAGCTTGTATATATTTTATCATAGAAATGTCAGATAAAGTACATTATAAAGGAAGATTTATAAAACAAAAAGTTCTTAATAAGCGATTGAAAGCTGTTGCGACAATGGCTGAAACAAAAAAACGTCAAAAAAGTACTAAAGTTAACCCACTTTTTAGGTTAAATAAATGCTTTGTTGCCAGCTTGTTTTTAGTGTAAATTTTTGTTTAATGTTGGTTTAGTTTTTTATAACAATGGTAAGAAGAGTTTCTTAATTATAATTAAATATGTATGTACATTTTCCGATATCCTGTATAGTGCAATGTATAAGTCTGAAAAACTCTATCTTTGGAATTTAATATCTCCGGAACTATATTGTTCATAAATTTCGTTTTGCCACCAATCGATGAAGAAGTATTTAAATAATAATGTCTAAATTTCAAAAAAATCCTAATAAAACCCATATGGTGAAACAACTACCTTAAAAGCAACCTGAAAATAAAATTCCAAGTTATCTATCTATATATAATATATAAAATTCTTTGCCCGATACACTCACTCACTCGCTCACTCATCATCAAAACAGCCAGAACCACTGGACATAGAAACATGAAATTTGGAGAGGATATTACATCTATGACATAGGGGCTCAGTAAGAAAGGATTTTCGAAATTCGACCCCTAAGGGGGTCAAAGAGGGCAAAGTGTGTTTTCACTGATTATGCGATATCTCTTAAGGACAATAAAATATCTACTTGCTTTTTATTTATAAAAATACTAAATTAAAATATCTAAAACGCAATTTCAGGATTTTTTTTAAATTCGATCCCTAAAGAGATCAAAAGGGGCAAAATATCTTTGCAATGTGTTTACACTAATTATGCATTTTCAATTAAGAACGATAAGATATCTACTTGATTTTTACTTAATAAAATTCTAAATACAAATATCTAAAAAGTAATTTCTGGATTTTTTGAAATTCGACTCCCAACTATCCAAAATGTGAGTGGGGGCAAAAATTAAAACTCTCTCCTATCTTAATCAAATTTTGTAGAGTTATTCCTTATTACTTTAAGAAACTATTTCTGTAAAAATCAACTATCAAAAATGACTGTATGGGGGTGGAGGGGGGGGGGGCAAATTATAGAAATTTTTAGCTTTTTAGTACATTTACTCTTTAGAAAACTGTGGATTATTTATTTGCAAATATCTAAAAAATAATTTCAAGATTTTTTGTAATCCGACCCCCCCCCCTCAACTATCCAAAATGTGAGTGGGGGCAAAAATTAAAACTTTTACGCCTGGAGCAGCTCGTATTAAAATATAATTAATAAAAATAACTTACAAAAAGATGAAAATCTCGTGGTTCAAAAAAATCCAAAACTACTCACCTGAAACAAAAAGAAAAGAACAATTAAAACTCTGTAATATATCAATATGACTATATTTTTATATAGTAAGAAAAAATGTTGGGATGCCATATTTCATTCATTTACTGCACTTATAAATTTGAAAATTTTATAAATTCAATAAAATAATTGAGGTAAAAATTGATTTGAGATCCTAAGAAACGAATGTACAGATATTGTAGTGACACTAATAGGGATCTGTTTTGCTTTAAAAAACAATCCTAAAGAAAAGGCAACATTTTTAGATTAATTTTTATCATGGTTTATTTTTTGAAAACTTACAAAAGACTCTAATATAATCTAACTAATGGTTAACAAAAGCACTAGTCCAACTAGTCAGTCATTATAACCTACAGATATATTCGGCAGAAATTATAAATAAACATAAGCAGAGGTTACTTAGTTATAGAGCAGTGGCTAATGTGTTTGAATTCTATTTTAAATAAACTGGGGTTTTCCTGAAGATTTTCCCAGATATATACCAAAACCACTGATATTTCACCTAATATTGCAAGATCAAATTTCCCAAAATGCTTACTAAATAATATAAATATATAATTAAATGACCGATTTGACATATCGGCGAATGCTCTTTGCTAGGCAATGTACAATTATATTTCATTCCATTCTGTAACTACAAATCCCACATGTTTTGGGATGAAACTGTATATGTTGGAGTAAAAATCTGTTTTTTAGTAAAAACGATTTTCACTGAATATCTTTATGGCATCTAGAGTTTACTGATGTTGGTTTAGTTTGGTTCAAAGGTCTAGAATCTTCATTTTTTACCTTCCGCCTCATTTCGTGTCTTTATTTTCAAAATCTTTTAAACGAAAATGTCAAAAATTACATCCTCTACAACTTTTCCTCTAATTTTTGAAATTTTTGTTTAAAAAATTTTGAAAATAATTACACGAAATAAGGCGGAAGGTCAAAAATGAAGATTCTAGACCTTTGAACCAACCTCAAACAACATCAGTAAACTTTAGTTGCCATAAAGGTATTCAGCGAAACACGTTTTTACTAAAAATGGGATTTTACTGCAACATATATATGTATGTATCATTATAATTGCTCAATAAAAAGACATTTTCAAAAAAAAAAAGGTGTTTGACTTCGGAGTTCGAATCGAGTTTACTCTGGATCGAATCTCGAATTAGTCACAACAATTTTCATCTTTGTGGAAAATATAAGGCCCGTCGCTAATCCAGGGAAAGGCAATGGAAAACCAGAGGGGTGAAAAATTTCCTCAGGAAAATTACAGGATTAGAGGATACTCTCCATAGAAATCGCCAACGCTCGGAATCGAGAAATAGAGCTTGAGGAAGATAAACATTATAACAATTAGTCGTAAATTCATTTGTAGACACTCACGGATTAAGTATTAGTACTTATCAGTTTTTAATTTTATAAATAAAAAAATATTTAAATAAAAAGGTCTTGTATGAAAAACTTTTTTTCATTTTAAGCTGAATTTTTTAATTTCCGTTATAGAAGAATGGAGTGAAAAAATTATGTGCTTATATAATGTATTGCGATTCAGAGAGAGGTTTTTCGTCCCGGGGGTGTGAGCTAACTGCCCGGAAAGCATGTTAGTTCTCAAGTTCGACTCCTGAGGGGATGAATCCCTTCTGAAATCAATTTAAAACTATTTTTACTAAAATATTAGAATTTATACTAAAAATTAAATTCACTCTCTATTAAATTTATACTTAAAATCAAACTTTTCAGTTTAAGATATTTTTCAGTAATTTTGCATGCTATGGATTTTTTTTAAGAATTTCAAAAATTATTGATAAGGCAAAGTAAATTTGAATAATAAATCCGATTTGACCATATAGTTAGACAGACCCGGAAATGGTTGATGTTAGTCCAGGGACTAAATGACTTACAAACCTTGAAATTCCAAGTTAATCCCTATTGGTAACTCTCTTTCAGAGAATAATAAAATGTTCATGAATCCACATCTACATGTCAAAAAAGAAAATATAATTCATTTCTTTTATAAAAATTCTAGATTTATATAATGTGCGTACGTATATTTCGTAAGAGGTAAAAATAAACTTATCTTCGTTTTCAAGAAAACGATTCATATGCGAACAAGACAGGTGTACGCCAATAATTCAGAACTTCCCACATACACTGAGGCAATCACATACATCGTACCTACTCACAAACACACACACACACACTGAATAGTCATCTACCCGTTATCGATTTTTTATTTCACCCTAGCATTTTTTTATATAATATAAAACTTTATTTATTTCTTATTTTGTTTGCCTTTTTTAAAGTAATCTATTCATAAATAAGTAATATTTATTTCTTGACCTGGAAAATAAAATGCTTTCCAATTTAGAAGTAATATATGTTAAACATTTACTTTATTTATAGTTAAGTTTAATATCTATTAAAAAAAATATATCTAAAAAATCAATTATAAAAAACAGAGTTATGATCAAAGAAGATATAAATTAAAATTAAAATTGAATTAGCACAATATAATAAATAATCGTAATAGCTACTTAAATATAAAATTTGATTCTATATTTCTTTTTTCTACGTAATTATGACGTGAGAGTCAATGCTGATTAGGGATGGGAACGATTTATCGATTATTTTATTATATCGATATATAAGTATCGATATACTCCTTGCGATATATATCGAATATCGATATATGCCTTGCGATATATATTGAAAAATATATCGGAATTTTTTTTCACTTGCATCTACCAAAAAACTGTTGCAATTTTTTAATTGCACAATTTTATACAAAATTTTTATTTCACAGCATCACATCTATTAAAAAATACTTTGACTAAGTACCCTAAACTCAAAAAATATATTGTATATATCGATATATATGTTGCGATTTATTTATGTATCGATATAGCGCTATAAGCTATATGGATATATCGATATATTAAAATAGTTTTGCCATCCTGAATCATAGGTGTTACAATTTCTTGGTTTGTTGCATGTTTAACATTAATAATGAGCAAAAAAATAATCAAATTGTGTTTTTGTTCAATGTGTACGAACTAATGTAATAGCTGTTTTTAATCCCCCTGAAAAGAGGGAGAACTTTTTCAATATTCAGTAAGCTTTTTTATACCTATATGATAAGATGGCTTTAAAAGTTTAAAAATCCCAAAATCAAATCAGTGCTGAGGTATTCAAAATACAAAGATTTTGGCACAAAAACAAAATTTCTACGACTTTTTGTTGCTGAGTTATAGTGGGTATCGGAATCCAGACACTGGTAGTAACAGACAGACAGAAAAATTCATAGATGACAATGATTTTTTATCTCGTTTTAGATATTGTTAATGTATATTTATTTATTGTTTAAATTCAATACTGGGACCGCCCGGAGGGCAGGCTTAAGCTGTTGAAGCCTGCCTCCCTGACGTACTGATTAATATTCCTTTACTCACATTTTCTCAATAAATTTCCATGGATTCCCAATAATTATCCAAAGAGAAGGATTACTGTAAAGCGTTGTAATTTTAAATGTTATCCGTACGAAGAGATAAGTGGGATATTGGGATAGTTTCTGAAGAGGGATGGGATCTAAGGGACATACTTCACCTCAAACCACAAAGTTCCTTGCTCATTTGGGTATAAAATTACCACCTAACTAAGTTGTGCGTTGTCCCAATCGATGGTTATCTTTATTATCAGTGTAACGATAGCTAAGAGATTCAATATATTCATTAAATATTGGAAATTAATATTCAACTTTGGTAATAATTTTGTATTCTTTTTTAATTCAATTTTAATTTTACTTAACTTTATCATTAAGGTCAAGGAAATTGGACTAAAAATTTTACCGTCAAATTATTTCCCATAAAATTATAAAACTACATATCACCTTGCTGTAAAAATACAACATACTACTACTACTAATAATAATATAAGCCTTTATTGTTCATTTTTTCTAAGAACTACATTATATGAAATATCAAAATAATTATTCCATCTTTTACTCAAAAAAAGTGAAAAAATCTTTCTTTACTTATATTTAAATTATTATTAACCAAAAATTCTAATTAGCCTTATTTTAAAAGATACCGCCAGAGGCATTCTGGACTCAAAAAAGAAAAGAAAACCGGTGTAAATATAAGAAAAGAATCAATTTGTCTTTCTCAACAAAATAAACAAAATAAAAAAAAATGTCTTTAAAATATATAAGTATTATTTTAAATTGTTATTTATTTAGAGAAATATGTAATTAAAAATAATTCAATTATTATTGTTTAATATATTTTCAAAAATATACATATTTGAATTTTGTGCATAAAAATGCCACTAGAGGTCGCCTCACTCAACAATGAAGAAAACAAAATGGTGGAAGTAGAAGCACAAATTCATTTTATGTTACTTAATTTTTAGTGTTAGTAGTTTTTTGTGGGTCAGTAGTTAGAGTGTCGGGCCGCTGGCCTGAAATACACTGGTTCGAGACCGAGTCTCGGCAGATATTGGCAGTCGCCTCCTTTTGGAAAGCAATGGCAACCTACCAAGAGTATAATTGTCTAGTAACCTCTTTAAACTAGCCGTTCGGAACCAGCGTTAAAAAGTAGGTCCCCTATATCTGTTTAAAAACAGCTAAACACACTCAGCACGTGAATATGGAGAGAGGAGCCAAAACGCCAGGGAGACCTGGTATGGCACTTAAAGAAGAATATATTTTCAAAAATATACATATTTGAATTTCGTTCATAAAAATACTATTAGAGGTCGTCTCACTCAACAATGAAGAAAACAAAATGGTGGAAGTGGAAGCACAAATTTATTTTATTTTCCTTAATTTTTTAAAAATAGCCTAATCTGACCAAGCTCTTAATTAATGTAGTAAGTCTAATGAGTTTATATTTTGGGTTCAACAAATTAAAGAGAAAACTTTCATTATATTCTTATTCATTTATTAGTATTTGGGATAAACTAGAGGGCCTCTTATTCAATCAATAAAGGAGATGCGAAAAAGATGTTTTTTTCATTGGACCATTGTATAATAGTAAACAATAGCTGGCAGTGATCAAGTGATGCGTGCAATCAAATCCAGGTTCAAGATATAAAAGTTTACATAGGTTGTAGAACAGCTCCGGTTGAACAGACTACAGGTATATTTATATTTTACCTGAGTTTATTAGAGTTTCATAAGCATTCATATAAGGGCCGTAAATATGTAATCGTGGACACTTTGGTGTGTGGCTGGTCGCTTCCGGTTCCGGATTTCAGTAAAAGAGGCTGACGAGAGGTGTACATTCATAATGACGAAATAGCTTAAATTTGGCTTCTTTTAAATTGGACAGTATAAACAACAGATAATACGAATAAGAAAAATATTTAGTAATTTTGAGTGAATTTTTGAATAAATTCAATATTCCAGCCGCCTGCAGAACTTCACCCATTGGTCAGCGTAAATAGTAATAATTTTTCATTTCAGTTTATTAGCCAATAGTCAATTCTTTTATCTTTTACAATCAAGAGTGAAAAAATAATTGAATATTGTAGCTTAAAGAGACAATAAAAGAGCGTGTATTCTGTTGGAAAAATATATTTTTTGTAAATTTATTTATATAGGAGTAAATTTAAGAATTTATATTTCAAGCAGAAAACACCTACTTTTATTGTCTCTTTTAATTTCTAAAAATTCTGCTACTCTCGGCAAAAAGAAACTTTCACTTGAATATTGTAGCACTTGTCCAAAATCGAACTTGAATTTGAATTATTTTTTCATTTAGAGCTTTTAAACTTATTAATTATTTTTGCAAGTATAAGGAAAATATTGAATTAATAAAATATAACTAAAGAACTGTACTAATTAAAATAATCAAAATGTAGGCTGAATTTGAACTTGATTTGACGTTGGTGCGCCTGTATTGAGGCAACACTTTGCACGCAGAAGAATGAAAGCTGCGTAAGAGCTAGGCGAGTCCAGTCGATGGAATGCTCCAGGGCTTAAGGTCATGTAAGCCTTTAAGTATGCATGAAAGGATAATTTCAATTTTTTTACATAAAAGCTTTAGATAGGTAGAAAGTAGAAAAGGTAGAGTTTAGCATATATCCGATTTGCTGCATAGCCATTTGATTAATGTGATTTTGCTTTTTACTAATCCAATCCAAAGTAATGGAATCGGTCTTGCTCTAAGCGCGACTTCAAAGGGTCCTCACAGTAAAGACTACGGAACCCATGGTCTCAAACAAAGTCACAAATTGTAGTATTCAATCAGGTTGGAATTTTCCCAGGTAACCACGACCATCCTGAGAACATTCTAAGGATATTCTAAGGACATTTAAATCTTCATAGGAATATTCTGAGTCGATATTGTGTGTTACCTGGAGTTGCTTATAGATATTTTTCCCAAAAATTACATAGGGGTTTTATTTATTAATTATTTAGCACTATATTCTATTCTTTTTGCAATTTAAAAGGTGACGCTGCACCTTTAAAAAAGTTCTTTGAGCAGATTTGTGTTTGGTGAAGCCAGTTGTTGGGTGTTCAGAGCGTTCCAAAATGGAGGTAAAAAGAAAATTCGATATATTCTTCAGTACCACTACGATTCAAAAGGAAAAAGCGGAGCAAGAAGGCCAAAAAATGTGTGTTGTTTATGGACCCAATACAGTATCGAGTGCAACAGCAAAAGCGGTGATTCCAAACGATTCACGTTCTGGTAATACGGACGTCCAGAAAGATGGAATACGCTCCTGGTAGGCCAATCGTCGAAAGAGTCAATAAAATAATGGTAATGGATCGAAGTCGGACCAGCATGCACTTATTCCAGCTGCCCGGGAACTGAAGATTCGCCAGAAAACCGTTTGGATCCATTTGCACGACGCTGGTCTCAAAGAAGAAGCTCGATGTATGGATCCCACACGAACTGACGCAAAAAGCTTTTGGACCAAATTGATGCCTGCGATTTTTTGCTCGAATCGATGGCGACGGCGGTAGGGATGGTGACTAGAGATGAAAAATCACGGCACGAGAACAATGGGCGCGAAAAGATCGTTGGGGTCCAAGAGCGGTTGAGCCGGCCCAAAGCGATCCGCCAAGGCCAGATTGGCGTCCAAGATGGTTTTACCGTGTGTTTGGTGGGATTGAAAGGGAATCATCCACCATGTGGCGCTCCATCCTCGGGCTTCCAATCCACTCAATTCTGGTCACCTATACTGTCAGAGACTGGCCGGATTAAAAGCAGGACGATCGTCGAGGAGCGGCGCAGAATTGGCCAATAGGAAGGAGTGTTGTGTTCCATCAAGTGGACGCCATGCCTCCCCACATCGTTAATGACTCGCCAGAAGCTCCGAGAGCTTGAGATGGGAGGATTCTCTCGCAGCTTACACCGTATAGCTCTCTAGACTTTGCACCAAGCCATTATCACATTTCAAAGCAATTCGCAAAAAAAATCCAATTGGTACAGGCTGGCCTCAAGAGAGGCTTGTGAAAACGAAGCTGGTCAAGTTTTTCACCAATAGGGACGAGGACTTCTTCAACCGCGGAATTATGAGATTGGCTTCAAAAAGGACCAAAGTTATCAAACAAAACGGCGCATAACCCGAGTCTTTAAATCGGAAAATCTAACTTTGCTAATTTTATAGTCCAAATAAAAGAAAAAAGTCTCAGACCTTTTTAATTCACCTATTATTTCAATTGACTTTGGATAAAGTCTAGCAACGATCCCGTTGCGAGTTCATTTAAGTTAATTTAATGATGACTATCTTCTTATTTTTTGATTACCGTAATAAATTTGCTGGATTCATCCGCGGGGTAACTATTAAGAAATTTCGTTATATACTTATATATGGGAGTGATGTTTCGATTTCCATCAGATTAGATTAGCATATCAGAAAGAAAGATCTCATTTTCGACATCGTCGTCGTTGTTGTCAAACTTTACGATTTTGTTTCGTTTGACATGCAAACCACCCCCTCTATGCCCACCCGCCCCAATGTATATTCATTTCCTTACATATTTTCATTGTTTATTCCACCCCCTGTTTCTTTTTATCATACTCCATTTTCTTTAAGAAGAAAATTCAACAGACGAGGAGAAACAATAAAACGATTTTCATTTTGTTCTATATTTTTTTATTTTTCTATTCATTCAATGATTTATATTCTTTTTTCGCTATATACTTTAATAAAATTATCTTAATGTTATTTTTTCACTCTAAAAAGTTACAATATTTCATGTCACAGGTTTATTTTATTTTTCTAAACAATTATTATCGAAATAATTTAACATGAAAAATTTGAGTGTCTTACCTATTTGAAAAAGTGGATGGAAATTTTTTTCAAAAAAAGCAACTTCCGGGTTTCATACCTGTATTTTAATTATATGAGAATTTATTTATTTAAGGTAGTTGTTTCACGACAATACTAGCAAAAAGTTAATGCTGGAGTATATTGAACAGACAATAAGGATTCATAATTAATATGCCAAAACTTTTTGACTGTTTATGTTCCACTACTAGCTAATCCCGATTGCTCGTTTGACAAATCTGCAAAACAGTCCGAGCTTGTATATATTTTATCATAGAAATGTCAGATAAAGTCGCATTATTAAAGAGAGATTTATAAAACAAAAAGTTCTTAATAAGCGATTGAAAGCTGTTGTGTCAATGGCCGAAGCTGAAAAAACGTTCAAGGTACTTATCAATCCGCTTCCTGGGTTACTGATTGGTAGTGAAATTTTCTTGCCCGTGTTTATATATGTATGTCAGAGGCATTTCGTCTTTAGGGTTAGGCTAACTGCCCGAATAGCGTGTTAGCGCTCGGGTTCGAGTCCTGAGGTGGACGTAAACCTTCTGAAATATAATATTCACTTAATAATCTACTAAGATCTTTGATAAAATTGTCCTTAAATAAATAAATTCTGATATAATTGAAACAATTAAATATCATATTTTTTGAATGGGATCTTTGAGGCCAAATTGATGATTTCGAATTTTTCTTCAGGTGATTATTTGTTTGGGCTCTTGGGATGTACTTTCGATTTGCGCCTTGAAAAATTTTATATAATGTTTATTAATTTTAAAAATGTCGTTTGCCCAAAATTTCTATAGTTTTCTTAAAAACAGCTATAACAATTTATTAATTAATTTTTCACATTTTTTTAATAGAAATCCCATGTTCTAAGTTGTCTATTGACGAGAGTCAGCAGCTGTTTGGGATCCTGGGAACAACAATGTTTCTCTTCCATATAAGAAATATGTTTGTTATTCACCGATACCGAGCGCTCCAAGTAGTTCTTATTAGATGTTAGGAGGTTAATTAGTGATAGCTTGGTTAATTAGTGCTAGCTTATATTATATTCTATATATCTTAGAATATATGTCACCGTTATCGTGTTTTCCCCAAAATGTTAGTTAAAATCCATATGTATGGGTGAAAATTTAATACGATCGTAATTATAGTATGTTTGTTTGAAAAGATTTAGAAAACCAAATGTCATATGCGCTGCATGGGAAAAAAATACTACCCCCTATATACCCTTTTCAACCAACCTATTTTTCTAAATTATTCACAGATCATTGCATTCCACCTATAAATATCTTAAACCAGTCTTCTTTTTATTTTCTGTTTATTATTAACTGCTACTTTTTTTGTTATTTTATCGATTATTTAATGAAACACGAAACATAATAGATATTAAGTATCTAAAATTACTTCCTATTTATTATTTATTTATTTATTTACTTATTAAAGCTATCAAGAGCTCTTTTCTTGGCGCGCACTATTCTATAAATAGAAAGAAAGGGCGCCATGAAGGTTAAGATCTTGTCTCGAGTTCGATCCCATTGGAGGGCATTGATATTTATTATACTGTTTTAATAGAATAGAAAATAGATACTGAAGACAACTAGAATTTGAAATTGAAAGAAAAGAGACAACTTTTTCCAAGACTAGGTACGTTTTTTACACATTGTAGTAATGGGTGGAACCGAAAATCGCGAATATAACTATATATTATATTTTTGTAAATATTAAAAAGGTTAATAAATTAATAATATAACGTCTGAATTTTCTCATGTCGGGAATTTAGGGTGTAGGGAATTTGACATTCGGTATTTTTGGGTGAACCCGTAGAAATTTGGCAAATTTTCCAGAGCAAATGGTTTGACCCAATAAAATAAAAATTGACATAGAGGTGCAGTTTATTAATAATAAAAACTTGAGTGTCGAATTCCAGCTTTAATACCACAATAGCGATTTTATATCATAATTCGATATTTTTTGGATTTTTCAACTACGAAGTTTCGGATGGTAAAATCTCAAAAATTTAATCGGTGTTTTTATTCTAGAAATACAATAAATTAATATGTCATCAAAGGAACTTTCTAAGACATTTCCTTCTTAAGTTAATCTTAGGTATTAATAATTTTAATTTTAGATTTTTATATAGAAATTTGAAATTTGTTATAATATTTTAAGAAAAAAAAATGTTTTTTTCTATTTAAATAAAGGAACGTAAAAGTTAAGTATTTATTGAGTTAATTAATTTTCTAATATTATGTATAATATTACTACACCGAAATAAATTAATTTCATCTATGTTTTCTCATCATTTTATGTATTTAATATGATGTCCGAAAATAAATACGCAGATTGCCAAATTCAATTACATAAATCAAAAAGAAAATTTGTTAATATTTTATAAAAAGTATACCATGTGCAATTTTTAGAATATATTCTACGTTCTAGTATGCTCAATATCTTGATAATTAAATAAATTGAATTGCAAGTGTACGTGTTCTTTAATCATATAGAGAGCGTTATGCTCTCACAAATTCATTCCCAAGCTATGTAATTACTAATTAAACGATCACTGGAAAATAGGTAAAAGAGAGAGACCACTTTAGAAGACCTTTGACAGGATAAAACCTCAATTCTAGCAATTATATTGGTTAAATGAATTTAGTAACATCATCATTATTAAAAATCTAGAGTAATTTATGCCAATTCTATAATTTTGACCAGGACCTTTCAGGGAAAATGTTATGTTCGGAACAACTAGTAATTTTTTTGAGGGCCTTAAAAATTAAAAGTTAAACTCTGAACAAGAAAATAATAGCTATTTTATTTTTTATTTGTAAAATTATAAAATTTATTTATTTTACAGAAACTTTGCGAGGTTTGAACATTAACAAATTCAGTTATTATGGGGCCTCTAAAATTGTGAGTCCCGGGACACCTGCTCCACTTATTCCTCCCTCTGAGAAGCCATCGTCCCAAAACGAAATATTAAAAGACTTAAATCCTAAATACTGAATAAATAAAACTAAAAAAAAAAAACTAAAAATTAAATATATAGTAAACCGCTTTTGAGCGCCATATTAAGTAGTGTGCATACTAATAAGCTTATACACATTTTATTTTATTATATACTAGCTGAGAAGCCCGCCTTCGGCAGGCGTCTTCACTAGCCAGTGCGCTACGCCCCTTGGACCTCCACCTCAACCCCATTTCACCTTCACACCCACTCCGGGACCCCTGCATTTCACCCCAGAACTCGCACCCACCCTGCACCCCGCACCAAACCCCTGTACCCAGTTTTTGCATTTCTAACTCTCTAGAGGCACACAGATTATGTATACAAAATTTGGTTGAGTTTGCTCCAAGGGCAAGAATTTTCATATTTTGACCCCCCCTTCGGATGGTTAGATTTTGCATTTCTAGCCTTCTAGTGGCCCACAGATTATGTATACAAAATTTGATTTAGTTTGGTCCAAGGGGAAGAAAGATAAGAAGCCATTTGTGTTTTAGACCACAAAATCAAAAATCCCCCATTTTTTAGTTCAGGGGTCATATTTCAAAAAAATAAAAAAACATTTCCGAGATTTCGCATTAATAAACCTATGCACCAAATTTGAATGCTAAAACTTAAAAACTCGAGGAGATAGAGCACTTTAAAAATTTCAAAAATTTACCCCAAAATGACTATATCTCTCTTTCGGGGACAAATAGAGCAAAATACTCAAACATGTTTTTTTCTATTTCAATACTTCATCTTTTTAAACAAAAGCATATGGATATCTTTTCTGGTTTAAGAGATCTTGAAAAACTCTGAAAACTCATTTTGGGGCCCTTTCCCTCCGTTCGAATTTCAAAAAATCCCTTCTTACCACATCCATAAATCGTTCAAAGAATATATACTCCAAATTTCATCATTCTAGGACAAGCGGTTTGGGCTGTGCTGTGTTGATAGATGAATGAAACATCACCTTCTCTTTTTATATTTATTAAGATAAGTTTGTGTTTGATAATATACAAAAACTCTGTCTGCACTCATTGTTTAACAAATGTATTGAATTTACAAATACTCTCTTAAGAACTGAAGATGGCTTTCTAATTAAAGCCGAAACGTTTTTCTGGAATTGGGAATTTTCTATTCGACAGTGGATTCCCTATTGACTGGATTACACTCTTTTTTTTTAATTTATAAATTGTGAACAGCCATCTCTCGCTTCATCAACGTTTAGACCTAATTTATATTAAATTTGAAAAAGATGAGATTGTCCTGAAATATAATAGAAGAGGGGGCTGGGACCAGAGTGCGTCAAATATCAGAGGCCTGAGACGCTACCCGCCAGGGTTACCATCCCGTTGTTAAATATATCTAAGAACTCTTAATGTGAAACCTACAAAGTATTTTTTATCCAATAATTTTAAAAAATGTTTCACCAAGTACCAACACCAAATTCCTTAAAAACTATATAATTTTTCAAATTCTGAAAACCCAGAGAAAGATAATTTGTTATCTGTGTCGAGAATCTACCCTGTTGAACAGTAGAAAGGGAGACCGAAAAGAAAACACGAAAAACTTTCTATTTACACAGTATTGCCTGAGCGCATATCCTTTGAGAGAATATTGTCAGGTTAATTTTCAAAATAAATAGATGGCGTTGCGATTAAATACAGAGAACAAATCAAAAAGTAAAAGAGAAAGTTTTTGACAGTTACCAAATTAAAGTTTTGACAGACTTCATTAAAAAGTCAAATGTTTTTGTATGATTCTACGTTTTAATTTCGAGATCAAGTTAAATAAGCAGCCAAAACTCTTTAATTAATAATTTTTTGATTTTATATTCAAGTTTTCTAGGCCTCTTTGTTCTCTATATAAACAAATTTAAAATATCACTTAATTCAACCTCTTCAATTGATCAAATATTTTTCATTGAAAAGATTTTGTTATCCGAGAGTAGCAGAGTTGTTGATTCATGAAGAGAAATCAATGAGGTTGTTCTCTGTTTGATGCAAATAAATTCATTTGTTGAGTGGCCAGATTACTAAAACAACAAAACGAATTTACCAAGGATATTTGAACACACGAGAAGTAAAAGATAGAATCCTAACAAAAATATTTGTGTAAAAAAAAGGCTAAGAACGATTAATAAAAACCGTTTGCCATAAAAAGTAATGAGAATGATGTAATCTGCTGCCAAGTTCAAAATCATCAATTTAGTAAATGAGTCGAGAATATATTTAATAACTTCAATTAAAACTCATGTTTTTCATTTTACATGTTCATTTTACATCCCTCATTATTTCAATTTATCTTATCTTATTATATTAAACGAGCAGTTCTTGTGTATATATATATATATATATATATATATATATATATATATAGTATCTAGCCACCAAGCTATGCTCGGTAACTTTTTGCTTCAAGTTAAAAGCTTTATATATATATATTTTATATAGAACACGCCCTCTATTTACAGGAATACTTTAGGGCATATTTGGACCCTTCCTACCTAAACTTCCCATTAAGTTACAAACATAAAAATTTTCCAATTCGCAAAGTGACATGAATGATGTATGGATGACATGAGACACTTTATAATTATTTTTTTATTTAAGAAAATTCGTTTATTTACTAAATTTAAAAATTTACATAGCTATTTATTAATATTATTGCAATTTGGCATATTTACAGCAATGTCTTTTTATACTTACTGTTAATTAAATTACTTGGAAAGTTTCAAATAAATAAATGAAGGCATACTGCTAAAAACAATCAAGGTCCAATTAAAGATTATTTTTTTAATTTATTTAAATTATCAAAAAATTGTTTTACATTGTAGTTATCGTTTAATAAACGTTTTTTGAATTTTACTAAAATGAAATGTTTTAATTATTTCCTTCCACAAACCTATAATTATGGTGGACTTGAAACTTTTAATCTACATTTCTGAAAAGTTTTGAAAAAATGACAATGATCGTATTTAGCCATAACCTTTCAAATATATGTATTTTAAAAGTTTTATCCCGGTATATATTTCGGGTTATCTGTAAGTGACAAATCGGAAAGGCATAAACAGTTACTTTTGTACCACCTGAAGATGGTCGTCTTATAACTCGAAATAATATAGCGATAAAACTTTTAAAATACGGTATATTTATTTAATTTATGTGAAACCTACTGTATTTGAAATGCTTCACTTAGAACAGGCAGCAAGTTTTTAAAAAATTAATGTCTTTTTAGTATTTTAATCATTTTAAAATTTTTAATTGTGGGGAAATTTTGATAAAACGTCACGTTTTGAAAATTCACCATTTGAATTTAATAGTAATTGTTAAAACAGAGTAGTTACCGGGCGAGAGCATCAACGGGGTGAAACCGCCTCTGTCCATGGTTTAGGGTGCGCATAGGGGCAGCCAGGAAATAAGAGGGTGGCGCTTAAGAAAAAGACACCGCGAAGAGGCAACGGAATTAAATTAACGGGGGTTGTTTTCGACAGGCGGTCTACTGCCTGACTGGTTGGCTTACAGGTTGCTAGGCAGGTAAGCAGTCGACTAGAGCTAGAGGGCAGTACATGGAGAGGCCGGCAACAGGGTGGGACAGACAGGTTAACGAAAAACGACGCCGCCCTGTTACAAGGGGTGGAAACTAGAACGTTCTATTAACCCACAAATGAAAAAATAATCATAAACGTCGACTTTGGAATTATTACTTTGGAGTAGTTTCATTTAGGCAGGCTACTTGTTGCAAATCAATAAAAACTTAGGTAGTAAACTATCATATCAGGGCCTACGCTAGCAGTTTCATTGCTCCGGGCAAAAAGGTAAAATTCCGCCCCTTATAACAAAAATTAAAAAAGATATCCTAAACCCTTCCCATGCTTAGAAGTAAAATAATACGTGAGCAAAAAAATTGGTATTAAAAATGTTGAAGTTTTGATTTCTCTATCTAAATAAGAGGTAAAAATTACCCATCATAGGAGGTATATCCTACAGCATGAAACACCAAAGTTGCTATAAAATTGACGAATTTGAGCGTTTTTCCAAAAATATCCTATTGAAGCTATTTAAGGGCCAGTTGTATGTCGGTTGGTAAAGTCTTTGTAAAAGTTGACAAAGAGTAAAACCTTAGAATTCACCTTGTGACTGGCAGGATCTTTCATCTGATTGGCCATCCCGCCGGGTACAAGGTGAATTCTAAGGATTTATCCTTTGTTAACTTTTCCAAAGATTTTACCAACCGACATACAACTGCCCCTAAATATTTGTCTAGAAAATTGCCTATTTTTTAATTATTACCTATTCACCTTACTTTTACAACACACTATATGACACAATTTTCAAAAACTCACGGCAAATAATAATTGAATATTACGCACTCTATATACTTCACTAGTAACCAACCTGTAAGGCAATTATTGAATAAATAAAACAATCCAACTGCCTCTTTTCCTTTTATTATAGTAGTGTGACCATTTTTAAGAGGTAGTTTATTACGCTTGTGAGCGGTTTCCTTGAAATGTTTTGATATTTTATCTATATTGCTCTGCATTTTAGGTTCGATTTTGGATTTGGTCTTTAATACACGAAAACTCTACTCATCTTTCAAAACGTGTTTTTATTTAAAAACTATATACCTCAACCTTCTTATGTTTTTCTCATGCTTGGGGATTTTTGAAGTGAGTGGGTATCTATACTTAAAAGTTCGTAAAACATATTAAAAGCAAATTTTATTAAAATTCAACCTATTAATTTTTCATAACTATTCAAATGAATATTGGTTTAATCATTTTCTTCATAAACTAGTTAATTTTAGAGCCCATTTTCCGCCTCCTAATGTTGCAGCCCCGGGCCCGGCTTGCCCGGCCCTGATCGTATTGAAGAACAAACAGTAAACTTACTTTATGTAGATTATTTTGTTAAGAACTGTGGGGTTGTGCGCCTGTTAATAGTGTTAATATTGAACAGCCTGCATACACCAGTTTCTAAAACTTGATAAAAAAATTTGATCAGTAGCTACTAGCATATTATCTATTTTATTTATTTTAGCACCTAGTTTTTGCATAGTGGTATTAAAATAAAATAAAAAGGAGTTCTCTAAATAGATTTTTATGATGATTTATAGATATTTATGTTAAAAATTTAAACGACTCTCACTCATGTAATCAAATTGAAAAATCCAGGAAAATAGTTCCAGTTAAAAATAAAGATAGGAACACTAATAAAAGTCAAGTGAACCAATCTGGCAAATACTTATATCGCGCTAATTATTTCATTCAAAGATTTCATTTAAGCTGGTAAACACGACTCTTCTTACATGTAATAAAAGTTATTCATGACAATTAAGATTTGGTCAATGATTCTTACTAGTATAAATACTCTAATATATATATATATATGTACTTATTTATTTTTATTTTTTCTAAGTTTCTTCCAAAATTGGTGTTGTTATCGTCCATGATGAATATTTTTCTTTGTGGCTGGTTATTGGGTACTTGGACTTGAAATAAAATTAGAAGGTAAATTTTCAAAATGTTGCTACGTCTCGAAGTATATTTTTCTGCTTTCTCAAGCAATCTACAACAATAACATGTTTTTCCAAAACTTAAGTGACTTTTATGTAGATTTAAATTTTATAAATTCAAGGGTTGAATTAGTCACATAAAATAAATAAGTAGAGTAATTTTTGTAATTAACATTATTTATTTGAGAGATTTACTAACGAGTTTTGGTCGTGCCTAGTAGACTATCATCAGTAGTAAATTTCGTCCAAGATTTGGAATTTGTCACTTTGCATATATAACTCATTCTTAATTTATTAACATGGATATTACAATAAATTTCAATAAATAAATAAAAAACAAATAAATAAACACTTGTCATTGATAATAAAACTTGAGCAAGATGCGAGGTAGGCTTCACAAAAAAAAGAAATAAAACAAAATTGAGTTTTGAATTTGATATATTTCGGGGGAAGTTTTATTATTATATTAAAATGTTTCACCTAGAACCAACACCTAACTCCTTAAAAGTTACTTGTCCATTGATTTCAGAATCTAATTTGGACATGTTAATAAATTAAGAATAAGTTATATATGCAGAGTGATAAATTCCAAATCTTGAACGAAATTTACTACTGAAGATGGTCTACCAGGATTGACCGAAACTGTTTAATAAATTTATCAAATAAATATTATTAATTGAATAAAATTACTCTATTTATTTTAAGGGACTAAATCAAACCTTTAATTTATAAAAAAAATTATCTGCGTAAAAAACACCCTAATATTTATTCCCTATAAATTTAATAATGCATTCTACTCGCGACAAAATCGTCTTTAATTTTATTAAAACCTCGGAATTTATTATTATTTAAATTTAAGCCATTAACTCGGAGTTTGCGCTAAAAAAATAAAAAGTTTGAAATAATGCCCCCGTTGATTGAGTGTCGTAAGTGAATGGTGAATAACTCCCCAGAGATCAAGACAGACGCCTGATGTGGATGTCTATAAAATTCAATTACTATTCTATCTGGAGCCAATAAAAAGAACAAAAAATAAACGGCGAACCCTGATCCAATTTATAAATCAATGAAAATCGTTCTTTTACGTCACAACTAAATTATATTTGAAAAAATAAACGAAATAAACTTTTTTAATTGTTTTTTAATTTAAGCCAAATTAATGTCATGTGATTAATAAAAGATTTACGGCAGTTATATTTTTAAATAATTATTGAAAAAAAAGGGATTTTGTTGAAACTCAGACTAGTGAAATATCAGATTTGTTTGATCTGGGGACGAAATACAAACCGCGATCCATCGAAATCAATCCATTAATAATCTGCTGATGGATTGGCCAGATTTCGCAGGGCTTAAGAGCATTAAAATGAAAACAAATAAAAAAATAATATACTATATTTTCATTTAGGCAGAGGCAATGATGTAATTGGAAAGATTTCGTTTACCGAGAGATGTTGATTCTCCAGGAGAAATCGAGGAGGTTGCCCTCTGCTTGATGGAAATCTTAATATGTATATAAAAATAGAAGGTGATGTTTCATCATTCATGCACAGCCTAAACCGCTTGACATAGAAAGATGAAATTTGGAGTGTATATTCTTTTAACGATTTATGGCTGTTCTAAGAAGATTTTTTGAAATTCGAACCCTAAAGGGGAGAAAGGCCTCCAAAGTGTGTTTTTAGAGTTTTTCAAGATCTTTTAAACCAGAAAAGATATCGATATGGGTTTAGTTTAGAAAGGTGAACCATTGAAATACAAAAAAGCTATTTGAGCATTTTGCTCTTTTTGTCCCCAAAAGGGAGATATAGTCATTTTGGGGTAAATTTTTGAAATTTTTAAAGTGCTCTATCTCCTCGAGTTTATATGTTTTAGCATTCATATTTGGTAAATAGGTTTATTAATGCGAAATCTCGGGAAGGTTCTTTTTATTTTTTTGAAATTTGACCCCTGAACTGAAAAATGGGGGATTTTTGATTTTGTGGTCTAAAACATAAACGGCTTCATATATTTCTTGCCCATGGACCAAACTCAACCAAGGGTTGCGTGCAGGGGGACCGTGGTGGGAATGGGAGTGGAATGGGCGGGAAGGGTGCGAAGTGGGGTGCAGGGTGGGTGCGAAGGTGGAATGAGTTGGGGTGCGGGGCTGAGGGTTCGGGGGGGTGGCATGGGTGGGAAGGGTGCGTAGTGGGGTGCAGGGTGGGTGCGGAGGCAGAAAGGGGCTGGTGTGGGGGGCAGGCGGCGTAGCCTCTGGGCAGCAAGAGGGCCGCCGAAGGCGGGAGTCGCAGCTAGTAAACATATATATATATATATATATATATAAATTTGTATTGATTGTTATATAATTAAAATAAATACAAATCTTTTATAAAACGATTTTCAAACGTTTATCGAAACTAAACGTTTAGGGTGAATTCTTTCTTTGTCAATGGAATTTAATTAATTCAAAAAAGAAAAAAGTTGTATTTTCTAAGGCTTAAAAACCAACACTAAGAAATTAAATTATTTCGAATATAGACAATGATACAAATTTAATTGTCTGATTTCTAGTATTATGTAGTTTCAAATTATATAAATATTAAATGGAAATTGAAACTGGAAGGCTTAATTTACTGAAGTAACTTGAACCCCAAGCGAGACCGTGAAACCTTAACCCTCATATTTGCGATGGAAAAAGGACTTTCGAATATAAAGTGTTCTACTTTTTACAATAATAATAAAAATAATCATAATAATGGAGAGTTAAATGATAAAAGTCAATTTATAAACGCCTATAAGATAGGCAATAGAAATGCTACCCAACAGTTTTAGCTATCTAACTAACTGGGGTTTTAATTGAAAAGTTTTTATTTTGCCGAGAGTAGCAGAGTTGTAGATTCATTAAGAGAAACAAAGAGGTTGTCATCTGCTTGATGCAAATAAACATACACAACTGGAGTTTAATCAATCATTACTAAGTATTTTAAAAATATTTTAAAATATTTGAATCTATCTGTTTTTAGAGAAGAAATAAGACAAACACGGGTGTGGTAAATACGTAATTAAAACAAAAAATTAAGCAAACCTTGTCTGATAAATAAACAGAAATAAAGAGGTTGTCCTCTGCTTGATGCAAATAAATAAATATACGTATATGGTATATATTATTTATTTGTTTGAGACTATAGTTTTGAAGGCTTGGCCTTCGTCATCAGTCTTTTTTTTAATTATAAACATTATTTTTCATGGGGTCAGTATCGCGTGGATATTATGATTATGATTCAACAACTCTGCTACTCTCGGAAAAATAAAAACTTTTCAATTAAACCTTGTTTGAATAGGGATAAAATATTAATTATTAAATAATAAAAAGAATTAGTATTAATATTTTTTAAAAGATTTAGTATCTATGTGTGATGGTTTCAAATAGATAAGAAGGTAAGCAAAAGTCATCTGGAGTATAGACCAATTCATTTAAATAAAATAAAATAAAAAATTAATAGAAATGAACTTCACAAATTAATTACTTATTTTATTAACATTTTGATACAAATTTTTATTTTGTAGAAATTGAAAACTTATAGCCAGTAAATTTCAAGTTTGTATCTTATTTACTTTATGAGCTACAATGCTTTGAACAAACATTGTACCGACACTGCTAGGGTTTCGTTTTACTTTTGAACGGAACACTGAATCAGCTTAAGCGCCCAACCTCAAAGGAAAATGAAGCCGAAATTGAAATAAGTGTCCGAAAATTACAAGAAATTGAATATTTTATTCCAAATCCAAAATCATATTTGAATTGTTAAAGCGTCGGATTGTGAACCCATGTTTGAAAATCTTAATCCGCTTAAGCGGCCTGAAAAATGACTATTTTATTCAATCCGCCCCAGAACATCAATTTAAGCTTAAAGAACGTCAGCTATGTAGAGAACGAATGCAATTTGAACCATTCGAACAATATAAAAGTCATATTAGCGTCAAGAACATGGAGATTATTGGCTTTACAAAGTGCTAAGCCTTGAAAGATAATAATACTAGCGATTTGCTTGATATATCCCTCATAAGACTTGTCTATGTTTAAACAGACTATTGCGCTTTACTTATAATTCAACGATTATCTAATCAGGCGATATTAACATTTAAATTTAAAATAAATAAGCTTGTTTGTGCACTACCCGACATTCAATTACCTATTTCTTTTCATTTAATCAGAATTTTTTAATTTATTAGTATTTCGTAAATATCTTCGAAATATAGTAGATAAACCAAAATTTGTATGATTCCACTGAAATTTAGCTTAAATTTTACTATTTGCTTATTTTAAATAAAAGAAATTTTTTTAAGTTTGACAGCAATGTTTCTAAGTAAAAATAGTTTTTGGAAAGTAATATGGGTCTGGGGATCGACCACTAGGCTCACTTTTTATTATTTTTCAAATTCGATTTCCATATTTTAAGAGTAGAAGCTTTTGAGATTGCGTTTGAAATTTTAAGGCCTAATAATTGTTCTTTTTCTTGTTAAGGGAGAATGGTGTAAATTTAAAAAATTTAAAAATATAAACCTACCTAGAATTTTTATATTTTTAAAATTTCTCATTACTTTATTAATAATTCTACACTCAAACTCCTATAAGAACCCTCGGCTCAAAGCCACATTGGCTGAAAGGTCAGTATTTTGGGTTACCTTTTGAAACTTCCGTCCGGGTCAGATAAACGGTCTAAAAATTTTCGTCTGGATCGGACAAAGAGCCTAGAAGTCTATGGCGAACTTACATAAAAATATTTATTGCAGAGGGTTGATGGAGTTATCACTCAAGATGGGATGCACTAGGTTCAATAAAACTTCCATAATAAGAGGTTTCGGCCTAAATTTTATTGGGCCATCCTCAGTTAATGAAAATCATACACATATAGCCATGTGATCAAACCAATAAATTTTTCCTCATTTAGATTGAGTAGTGCTTGCGCCCAAGGCTTAGAGATGAATATTTAATCAGATAGATAATAGTTAGATATAAATTACAGATCTGTGTATATTGCAAATTTGATACTTTAGTAAAGTTGAGTTGCTTATCAAATAAGAAGTATTGACTGAAATCATCTAAATTTCACATTTTAACCTTACCAGAATGTACGACTTTTCAACACCTTCTAGAGTCGAAAAGTCATGCATTCTGATGAAGTTATCTCTCTACGATATGGATAGATTCATTTTAAACTTCTTTATTTAATAAAAAAAGTATTTTATATTTGTATATTAGTATTGACTGTCAGTGCAATCTGGTCAAACCAATATTTAAGAACGGAGGCCAAGGTACGATTCTACAAAACCGTGGTACCTACGCGACATACGTAGCTCAGACAAGACCCGACACTGCAAAAACTTCTCAATTATTGGAAACAACTGAAATGAAGACATTGCAAAGGATAATGAACGTGACCAGGCTCGATAGAATGAAGAGTGAAGATATTACAGAAAAATGTGGAACACAAAAGGTGGGAGAATGGATCAAGAAAAGAAGAACAGAATGGTACGCGCATGTGGGAAGAATGTCAGAAGACCGACTGGTAAAGAAAGTGATAACAAACAAAACGGTTGGAATAAGAAGTAGAGGTCGTCCCAAGAAAAGTTGGTATGACGATCTGGAAGAAACAAACCTATAGGCTTAAAAATAAGAAGAAGAAGAAGTATTCACTACCCATGTCGAAATTTTGGAACGGTCGGAGGTCATTCCGGACATCATCCAAGACCAGAATGATATCCGAAAGCAGTATCTGTCTGGTGTCAAAATGATCAGATCATGCCGACATCAGATTCTATGTTCATCCGAGACAATAATCGGTTATCCAATAGACACTGTTTTCCAGTCTCGTTCTGACACAATTTTCTGATGTCAATCTGATCCTGCTTTCCAGTTTCGTTCTGACACAATTTTCTGATGTCAATCTGATCCTATTTTCAAGTATCGTTTGGACAACTAAATGATCAGATCATGCCGACATCAGATTCTATGTTCCTCGGAGACAATATTCGGTTATCGAATAGACATTGTTTACCAGTATCGTTCTGACACAAATTTCTGAACTATAGTTTCAATTGAATAATAGAACTTTTTGAAATAAGCAGTATTATCCACTGCTTTATAACAAATATTAATATTAAAAGAGAAAGAATTTAATTTTTAGGACAAATTCTAAGATTTTAGTAGAAATATTAATATTAAATTTTTTATAAAGAAGAATTTAAAGAATGAATCAAAGATCTTTTGAGATTTCGTTCAAGAAGAATGGTGTAAGTTCGAGAGGAAATATATTAATAAAAAGTTAAATTTAGGGAACGAAGAAAAAATTATTTTTATTATAAACAAAAGGATCAGCTGGGGTTCAAACCTGGGATCTTTGCATGTGGGCTGCGATGCTTTTTCATAAGAGCCTTAGCTGAAGTGAAGAGAAAATTATTTTCGACCTTTGGGGTCTGCGATCGATTGGGAGGCGTTGGGATATTGTTTAATTGTATATTTAATCAAATTAAAAATAATCTAGTTGGTAGGTTTCTCAAAAGCCTACCTAGTAGTTTAATTTTAATTTTACTTATGAGGTTTGATTCAGTCTTTAAATCTTTTTATATAAATTTAATATTGGAGTGAATCTAATACAATGCAAGTTTGAAAAACAACACCTTTTTTAAAAATTCAAAAATTTGCCTGTTTATATTTGTTTAATTTTTATGTCTAGTTTATTATAGAAATCATGTGGAGAAAATCTATTTCACATAACCTTTAATTATCACTTCATTTATTTATTTATTAATTTTAAAAATTTTATCAGAAAATAATGCTATTGCTAATTACAAGAGTAATGGCTTTCGAACTTGTTCCATCTATTTTGATTATTACCATTAGTAATGGTAAATATTTTATTAAGCTTAAATTGTATTTCATTTCCCATGACGTAATTCATAAATCTACCTTTGGCCCGACCACCGATAATTTATGTTTTGACTATAAATCGATTTTGCAAAATAATTCCGGAAATATGATACTAAAATTTGAAAATGTTATATAGGATAGATAAAAGATAACAAGGTGAAAAAATTGACAAAGTAGTCTGTCTCTGAATAACTATCACGTCTATTACGATTCATCTGCCTATTGTTGTCGGTGTCAATTGAATTTTGATGATAGCCTCTCCTTTCTCCATTCACTCACACAAAGGAGAAAAAGGAAAAATGAAGGGGTTGTTAGTTCAAGAAATCGGCTATTCTTCTGCTTTATCAGGGGCTTTCTCTGCCAGTTGAATGTGCCCGTTTCAGATTTAATATTTATAGCTTTTAAATGTCATCTCAGATTGAAGTATCAGAATCATCAACAATACGTCAAACTTGATATTGTATGTGGAGATTTATTCATATCTATATAAAATTAAGGTTTTGTCTGTACATTGCTCCAAATCACGCCAAATTTTGGTTGCACACGTTTCAAGCAAAGTTATGAACGAAAACACCCTCAACAAAATTCCTATATGTATGTCTTTATGTCTGTCTGTATGTATGGGTGCCTGTCTGTGTGTCTGTCTGTCTGTCTGTATGTTTCCGTCGTTTCCGAAAAGTTGCTCACGATTCACGTAAAAACGGCTGAAGGAATTATTATGAAATTTCATATTTGTATCAGATGTCTTCTTACTTACGTTTTTAGCTATAAACGTTTTGATATTTTGACCCCAAAATGGGGTTTGGGGGGGGGCGCTCGAATGAAAATTACCAAATAACTCCTAAACTATTAACTCTACGGCAAATTTTATAATGAGCAAAGTTGGAAGGGATGTGATTTCAGACAACTTTTGTTTGAAAAAATTCCCCCCAAAAAACCAGCCAAAAAAGGGAGGGACGGTGAAAAATATGTAAATTTCTGCCCTTGGAGCAAACTCAACCAAATTTTGTATACATAATCTGTGGGCCTCTAGAGAGATAGAAATGCAAAAACTAAGCACCCAAAATGGGGGGAGGGTCAAAAAATGAAAATTCTTTCGCATGGTTGGGGGGGGGGTGCTGGGGGGTGTGGGGTTCGTGGGTAGGGGATCCAGGGGGCGTGCCCCCTGGCTACCAAGAGAGCCGCCGAAGGCGGGCCTTTCAGCTAGTATTATATACAATTGATGGAAAAATTAAAACTTCCTTAAGTCTTGGTTAATTGAATCTTTTTATCAGCCTAAAATTTGAGCTAGAGACCTGAAACATAGCATAAATGTATAGCTTATCAATAAAAACGAATATGTCGAATTCCAGCTTATTAGGTACTGCACTTAAAATGTCTTCGGGTTTAGGTTATAAAATGTCAAAGTGTCTTCGTGCATTTCCGTTAATGTTCGTGCTCTTTCGCTGCGAACGTATACCACGGACGCCTAAAGAAAGTTAAATATCGTCGCTCTTATGCTAGAACCAGAACACCACAACCTTTAGCTTTTTAACTAATATCGTTTTTCATTACAACTTTAGACATACTTTCTATGGCCAAGGTACAATTTTTTTCCCTTCCATATATATTGATACAAGTAGCATTAAAAAGGTTCAACCTGTGTAGTCCGGGGTGGACCCTTGCAATGTGATAATAAATTTTAGGGATTAGTTCAGAAAGTTGAAGGAATCTGTGGATGGATAAGGGTCTTGAAAGACTTAAGATTATTATACGTAGCCGGAAAGACGGAGGAAGGAAATAATTTCTAGTTTCTTGAATTCATAGTGATAAAAGAATTGGCAGTCTAATTGAATCGCCAAGGGGTGTTGAATGATCAAAAATCGTGTATTTGAATATAATAGATTAATTATTTTTATTAAGAAAATTTCCAATTAGCAATAATTCCAAACAACTTTCTTGTATATTAGTGGTTATGGCGTATGGGGGAGAAACAAAGAATGATAATGACAAGAGTTAAATAGTTGATTTTTTATAATTTTCTGGATTTTTCAACCATTTGAAAATAGAAAGCCTAAAAATATAATCAGTTTTTTTGAAAATATATTAAATACAGAACAGTCCCGAAAATTTGGCCTAATGTGGACCAAAGGGTGGCCGAGTTTGTTAAAATGCCGGGTTATCGGGAATAGAGTTAAAACTAAATAAGTACGAGTGTTTCCTCAGAAAATAGAGTACTGTACTTGTATATATTGTTTGATTGAGAATATAAAAGAGAATAACAGTCCAAATACCCTTAAACAAAGAAAAACTACGTACTTTATGATGGATTAAGCCTTTACTACATGAAAATGGGTTTTTTTGACCTGTCAGGGTGTGGTCGAGTAATCTGGAGTGCCGGTTTATCCATTGCCGAGTTTTCGGGACTCTACTGTATTAATATATTATAAATATTTCTTCGGAGGCAGACTAGTAGATATTTATAAGGGAGGATTTAATGGAAGGCAGTCTAGGAATATATAAAAATATTATTTCCAATGAATGCTGTTTTATTAAAATTTTTTTAATTTTTCCTCCGATTCTATATTAGTTTGAAAAAAAAGGGATCTGTTTAATTTTCCATGACTCTCGTATACTAAACCACTGTATATATATACTATTATTCACGTCAAAAATACTGAACTGGAAGTAAAAAAAAATGTTCCATTACTCTTAACTGATTGTTTTGCATTTTTTTTAAACAAAAGATCCACACGAATAAATAAATTCTTTGTAATACAAGCGAATGTACAAATGACTCAAGCGAGAAGTATGATTGGCGGCAAGATGAAAGGGGATTCCCCTTCAGCCCACCCATCCAGCTGATGGCTGTCTCTGTCACTTTTAAACGATCACAACTGGTGACCCACTAGATAATTAATTATATTATTTTGTTATTCTCTAATAAATGAAAAAAATTAAAGAAATGTGAAAATGAAATGTTGATGATGTAATTTTAATTTTATTTTTTTTATTTTTTGAATTTAAATCTAATAAACAAACTAATTATTGCTGATGAATTATTGCGTTTAATATCTGTTTGTATTTGAATATTTTTATTTTACTTTCTCTTAGATTAGAATAAGTTAAATATTGGGATTGTAACTACAAAAGAATATGAACTATTTGAATTCTTCTAATATCAATAAAATCAATTAAACATTTATTTAATTCTAATTTATAGTAAACTAGCTGCGAGGGTCCACTTCGAGGGCTCTCTTGCTAGCCAGCCGGCCCCTCGACCCCAAACTGCCTTCTTAATTCCACTTTACGCTCCAAATGGTCTTTCATAATTTCAAATTTCCATAAAACTGAATTCTAACTTAATTAATTCAAAATGGGCGAAGGTGAAAAATTGAAAATTCTCGATCTGTGGACCAAACTCAACAAAATTTTGTACACCACCAATACAAAATACATATAACCACCCTGGTTGGTAGGGTTCGGAGTTATTTGTTTTGGAAGCTACCATAAACCCAATGGCCGTACCCAACGTATAACTTAAAATGTTTATAAAATAAAAATCATACATTTCTTGTATAGATACGAAAAAATTAAAATACAAAATCCTTCTGATTTTCATTGACAAGAATATAAAAACCGTTTAAGAAATGTTTAATAATTTTATTTTTAGTTTTTTTGGGAATCCCGATGGGTTCAAAAACCGTGTAATTTGGGCCTTTCACAATAATTTAATAATTTTATTTTTAGTTTTATTGGGGATCCCGATGGAGTACAAAAACCGTGTAATTTGGGCCTTTCACAGTAATTTAATCATTTAATTTTAGTTTTTTGGGGATCCCGATGGGTACAAAAACCGTGTAATTTGGCCCTTTCACAGTGGCATACTATATATATTCATCTAGATTAATTTGTAACAACGCTTAGAGAAATTTCTCTAAAAAAATTACCCTCTTGCCTAGAATCGAACCGACGAACTCTTGAACTATGGTCATCAGCTCTAACCACTAGACCAATGTCACATTAATATTTATATCTTGATTTCTTTTACTAAAACTACATATTTTTGATTTAGACTTTGTGTTTAGATAATATTGTATTCATTTGAACTCGAATGAAAATGAAAAAACACCAATAGATTTTAAATTAAGAAACATTAAATATATATTAATTAATGAGGCAAATTTGAAATATAATTCTCAGCTCTGATTTTAAACTGATGGCTCCAATCGATTTTCATTAACCAGGCAAATTTGAAATATATATATTCGAATTTTGAAATGAAAGACTCCAATTCTTTTTAAATTAAGAAACATTAAATATATTGATAATTGTTCCCCCCCCCCCCCCTCGCCACTCAAAAATTAAAGATGCGAAACTTTTAAGAGGCGATGTATTTTCGGTAGTTTACGGGCATACATTTGGAGTGTGGTTTTTTAAGATGAATAAAATTTTTGGACCGAGACGCTGCCCGCCTGGGCACCAGCCCGGAGGGCCGAGCTTCGAGGGCGTGCCGAAGGCACGCACGAAAAGCTCGTTTTCAAATAATATTTTAAAATAATATAAATTGAAAGTTTCTTTTTGCCGAAAGTAGCAGAATCTTTATAAATTGAAAGAGACAATAAAAAAGTGTCTTCTGCTGGAAAAATAAATTTTTAATTTATTTATAACGAGATTTAATGTCTCCTAAAATAATATATCCTAATTCTACTTAATAAGATCTTTTCAGGGATGTCTTACACCTTATGATAACATTTTTATTTTTATGAGTATTTTCAACACAACATATAACCCTCTCAAAAATATTGATCTGATAAAAAATTGAATACGATTTTTTATTTTAATTAAAACGAATACATATAGTACTTTGAAAATGTATATAACATTTAGCTTACAAGCTGCTTTGACAAACACACAGACAAACACGCAAACAATTTATTGAAATAATTATTACGTTTAATTACTGTTTGTTTGTATATACTTTTTTTATTAATTTTTTAAGTGAAGAATAATATTTATTCAAAATGAAATGTAACGGAATGAATCATAAATGGAATTTTAATAGATAAATAAATAAACGAAGAGAGAGAGTGAGAGACGAAAATAATAAATAAATTGTTAAGCATGTAAAGCCTGATTTCCACTTAGCATATAAACGAATAATAATTAAATTAAATTAAATTAAAATGTTAACAACATAGTGTATTTTGGAATTATGTACAAAGCATGAAAGTTAAAATATTACATTCACTAACGGGAGGTTCAATATTTGAAGTACTCTATCTCCAAAACTATAGAAGTTAATTTCACTTGGATAATTCCAAGTTATACTAAGATATATAGAAAATAAGATTAGAAAAATAAAATTGGTTTTGTGGGCTTTAGAGATAAAATTCACTAAAAAATTTAAAGTTAGTGAGTGTGTCTGAGGGAGGGGCGGAGAGGGGGTCTACTGCTCTATATCAGAATCAATTAGTAGGTGAGAGTGTAACGAAATTTGAAACTTAAGCTAGGAATCAGCCAGTCAGAGTATGGTACGCTTTTCGTCCAAATCAGTATACCTTTGTTTTAATTTTAATTTCAAAGAATAAGCGGAGAAGCTTTAGAATAGTTTGGAAATTTTTAATTCAATTTTTAATCAAAAATAATCTTTTTAAGTTTCTATGAACTCTGTTCACTTGATAGCTTAAATGAAAAATTAAAGGAATCGATTCAAGATCTCACAGCAAGGTTTTGGATTAATATTGGCAATAATATTACTTCCTTATTTCAAGTGTTTTAAAGCATTTTTCAAATTTTGGCTAAAAATAGACTCAATATATAGTTATGAGGTTTCCAAAAAAAAGCTCCCTAAAAATTTATTTAAAACAAAATTTTATCATTAGCTCTCTATTTACTATACATGATTTGAGTTTCAAATTTTTTTTTATGATGATCATCATTTATACTTTAACATTTATATTCATAGAATATAATGGAGAAGTATTGGAGTGACCTGTCTGGGTCCTGACTCTTTGAGAGCTTTTACCTCAGAGATGAAAAAAGTTAATTTCATTTTGTAACTTCTAGGTGAAAGGAATCGATGCCCTTAATAGCTGGAAATCGGGTTTAGGACATAAAACCGGAAATTGTGGTCCCCAGAGGCCAAAAAGTGGGCAAAATCCATTGGTCATTGCGTACGTATATATGTATGTATGTACCCCCCTGCGTTTCGCAACCATAAGACTCAGAGATACGAAATTCGAAACTTAAGCTTGAAATAGGCTTAAGGAGTACAGCAAGCTTTTGGTTGAAATCGGAAAACCGGAAGTGGTCATTTACATGAAAGATTTTTCATTTTTTTTTGATTTTCTCAAAAACGGCTCTAAAGATTTTTTTAAAAATTAGTCTATTTATCAAGTGTCACACTCCTACTTTACACCCCCTTCCTTTATTTCAATCGGATTAAAAATTTGACAAAACTAATAACTAATGACACTTGATAAATACACTAATTTAAAAAAAAATCGTTGGAGTCGCTTTTGAGAAAATCAAAAAAAAACTAAATAAAGGAAGGGGGTGTAAATTAGTAGTGTCGCGATGACTTCAAATAAATGAAAATGTGAAAGTCGTGTGGTGAACACACCAGTTGATTTAGATAGGGATGCCTAGTTTTTAATAGGACACCAAAAATTGTTTTGCACCAGCTTTCAAACTTAATCAAGATTAATAGTTTGTTTATTTTATTTTATTTTATTTTATTTTATTTTATTTTTATTTTATTTTGTTTATTTTTTATTCCTAGCCACCTAGAACTTGTGCCTCTAAGCAGGTCGAGGAATAAAGATTTATTATTTATTTATTTATTTATTTTAATTTGAAAATATCTAAGCAGACCTTTGATGTCATATCATTATTTCTTGTTTTCTTCGAACTTTTGATTTTTGAACGGCTATAAGATTTTTATTTTTCAATATTTTACAATATTAAGAATATTTTTTTTTTTTGGCTTTTCGGCCTTTCTAGCCATAAGCCAATTTACGATACTATATATTTTTTTAAATTTTGCCTCTACCCCGGGGGTCAGATCCCAGCCGAATGCCCCAAGCCGGATTCGACCCGGGTCCACTTGGTTAGCAGGATGATACGCCACCACCTAGCCTATCCGACCCCCCCCCCCTTAAGAATATGTATTCAATATTTTTAAACAAACTATCTATTATTGAAATTTTTAAATTATATATACCTATATATAAAATTTGGGCAATAAGAAGTTTATTTATTATTTTTTAACTTTTTCTTCATATAAATATAGGTATATAAGGTGTTTTTAATTTTTAATGAAAAATTTCACATCTTTTAACCAATGTATTATTCATCTGGCTTGCTTAGCCCTTGCTCTCACCCTTTGAGTTTGAGTGACTCTTCTCTTCTTCTGTTCTTCTGTTTGCAAATGTAGAAAGGTAAATAATAAATGGAGAAATGGAGCTCTTAGGGCTCGTTTCGGTCGGAAAAATAATCTCCTCACCAGCAACCTTTTCTCTTTCTTCTTTTTTCTATTTCATTCATTTAAATAAATTAAACCGCATTTTATTTTTTAAATGTATAGATACATATATACAATAAGCTCTTGTTTATCAGCGCAATTGGGTTGCGCGGAGGATAACCCACAAAATAGTCAAAAAAGGACACAAATTAACATAAGAATGCTTTTGAAAAATGTTTATTCACAGTAAAAGCAGGTTTAAAAAAAATTATTATTTTACAAGCTAAACATACTTATGTATGTGAGCACATAGTTACATTGTTTTTACAGTTTACTTTTGCACAAAATAATACGTCAGCAGTTCTCGTTGTTTCGAGAAAAAACGTTCTTCCTCACTTGAGATTGACAACGGATTAGTGGGGGTACATAAATTACGTCACACGAATTTCAAGATTTTTAGAACACCCTCCCCCTGTGTCACATTCTCATTGAGCACCCCCTATATAATGACGTCACAATATCACTTTTATATTCTATAATTTAATAATTTTAGACATTTTTTTTTATAAATTAAACTCAACTAAAGGGATTTAATATATTTTAAGTATAATTTTTTAATATGATTTTTGTGAAATCAAAATTTTTAAGATCCCCGGGCCCTCCTGTTACATTTTGTCACAAATCTGAGATGCCCCCTTCCCCCTACTGTGGGACGTAATTTATGGACGGCCCCTTAGCCGAAAAGAGGATAATCGGGAGTTTACTGTATTAGGGTGGCTCAAAAAAAAGACGAATATTTATTTATTTTTAGTCTCACATGAAAATATGTTATTTAACATTTTTTTAAATGCTCACCATGCCTCATTTAACATTTTTTTTAAATTCTCACCAAAAATCAGCTCGATTAAAAAATTTTATGAGGTCACTCAAGATTTTTAAAAATTTCCAAAATAGTAGAATATTTTTTTTTTTTAATTAGAAGACTTCATTTATATTAGTTAAGATGTCAACAAAAAAATATATATATATATATATATTTTATATTTAAGTATCTTTACAGGTTACTCTAAAACATCTAAAGTACTCTACTTTAAAAATTAAACAAATCTTGAGCGATCTATATTTCGTTTTGAAATTTTCAGAATATTTATAATTCTTAACGTAATAACAACATGACATGAAAAAAGATTAAATTTTCTACCATTTTGGAAATTTTTTTAAAAATCAGTGACCTCTTGAAATTTTTTAATCAATCTGATTTTTGGTGAGCATTTTAAAACATGTTAAATTAACCTATTTTCATGCGAGATCAAAAATAAAAAATAATCGTTTTTTTGTGCTACTTTAATATACTCATGGACAAAATTGGGGGAACAAAAAAAGCAATAATTCGATTTAAGGAGGTTCAGGACTGTTTATCATTTTTATAAGAAAATTCTCAAATGTTTGCCATCGAATCATTGATGTATGAAATATTTATCCCTAAATTTGAAGTTGATCGTCTGCCGCATTACCGAGAAATAAATTATTAAAAATTGTCCTTTTAACATGGAAGTAAATGGACCGAGCTTTTAAAAGGGCTATAACTTCTATAAAAATTATACCATTTTCAACAAATTTATACAGATCAATAATTCAACTTTTATGAATCGAATGATCTTTCAATAGATTTGACGGTCTAGTTAATTAGTTATTCATAAATGTAAAAATAAAAAGTTATTTGCGGCAAACAGAATATAACAAAAAAATAGTTTAGAATTCCAACTCTATTTCTTGAAATCGTTTTTGTGTTAAATAAATGTTTTTATAATAAGGAAAAATTTATCTCAATATTCTTTTTATTAATATTATCAAAACAAAGATTTTTATTCGAAATTAGCCTGATAATTAACAATTTTTTTTATTAAAAAATTTAGTAGGCAGACGTTGCCACTCTCCAGAAATACAAAAGATTTTTTCGTAGATCAACCACTTAGATAAGCTGTCCCGATCTCCCTTAAAGCGATGACTTATCTTTTAGTTTTTTGATTAATTTTTTAAAATATGGTATTATTTTTAATCTTATTTTTATTTATTTTAATAACTAACCTAAATATTGATTTCCCTCAAATTTTATAAACATTTCTTTATTAGGTACACGTTTCGCTAATTTTGTCTATGAGTATAATATTTATTAGTATTTAAAAGTTTCACTAATATATTCATTTAAATATTTTAATTTTTACTTTGTTTTAAAGAAGTATTAAATTTCCAATGTGCAGATCATTTTTTTCTTTTTAGTTTCTCTTGATGGATGATAAAAAAGAGACTGAATAGTTGATAGGGCACGGAGAATAGGGGGGTCTCCTTAACTAAACTAGGAAAACCGGGCGGGGCCCGAATGCTATTGAACGCCCCCGTCGCCTCGGAAAGAGAGACCAGCCAGCCAACCCTTTTACCGGGGAAAGCCTAGCACCCTACCCTTTGGCAGGGCTCGTCTGTCCTCTGTTGGACAAAATACAATTGTACCTAGGAACAACCAACATCATATATACAGAGTGAGAGGTTTTAATTCACCGAAAGTCCTTCGTAAATGGCTATTAAGGTAAACACTCGTATATCAAATCAACTGACGAAAGGGCTTTTGTAAAGCATAAAGGGTTTATAAATTATTTTTTGATTGATATCAAACACAATAAATTAGGTTGATTTACACATAATTAATCTTTAGAATTGAAAAATAAATATAGCTAGATAAACTATTAAAGTGCTTGAGCTGCAAAACACTGTCCCGTCACTCTGAAGAAGAATACCACCATAATGGGAACGAATAAGGGCCGGTTGTACGTCGCAAAGTAAATGCTTTTTACCACTAACAAACGGTAGATGGTAAATGGAGAGACTGGGATGGCCAATCAGATGACAGGAACTTTCAGTGCCTGTCATCTGATTGGCCATCCTAGCCCTCCATTTACCATCTACCCTTAGTTAGTGGTAAAAATCATTTACTTTGCGACATACAACCGGCCCTAAGAGGACAACATATACCAGGTATCTATTTTTAGTTAGACAGGGTGATTAACAAGTGTTAAAAATTTTTTTAGTAATTACTAGCTGCACCTAGGCCCTCCGAGCGGGCAGCGTCTCGAGACGGCAAAAAGTTTTTCATATTTATTTAACGCATTGGCTAAGCACGATCGCTATCTGAGCAATCAGAATCGTTCTAATAATTTAACGCTTTGCCATTGGCTATGCATTGGCCAATCAGATTGTTTGGATCCTATATCAATCTCTAACATAACTAGGTACAGCAATTAAAATTGTTATTTAGAAGTACTTAGTACTAGTATGACGAGATACAATCAATAATCCCTCCTAGAGCCTCATTGGATCAAAATACATGATTTTGAATCAACCCCTTCGCCAGTTTGTTTTGAAACTTTAAGCTTTTTAGCTATTCATTATATTTGGATTATTAAAGTTGTTATAGGGATATAAGGACTATATATTTTTTATGCAGATAATTTATATTTAAAAAAATATAGTCCTTATTTCCATAAAACAACTTTAATAATTTAATCGATGGGCATAACTAATCAAAAATAATTATATTATGTATAATATTTTGAATACATGCCAAAAACTTTTTCATCTCTAGGATTAAGGAAATTCCGGGTATAGCAATATTGGCGCTTGGGTTTGGCTCCCAAATTGATGAGCCCTTCTGACATCTAAATTAAACATAATTATCTAATAAATGATATTGATTAAGAGTCTTCAATAACGCTAACTTAAAATATTTTATTCGATCCATTGTCGATAGATATATGACACAGTGTGCAGTTTATTAACATAAATTTGAGTCGCAAAATTTTAGTGTATTAAATAGAACTAGCTACGACATCTAATAATTCGATTTCGTTGTGAATTACTCCAATTTCACATTGTATGTTTTTAAGCTTGGAAATTTAATCAGTGCTTCATTTTGAAAATACAAACATTTTAGCTCAGAATAAACTTTCTATTATTTTTGAAAATTTTCAAGTGAATTCAAAACTTCGGCGGCCTGGTAAGCTTTGTCTATACGTCTATAGTAAAGGAAACGACTGTTGGCTATTTTGTTAACTATTAAGATTTTTAAATTTTTATACACCTTTTTGAAATAATATATATTATATTTCTTTACTTTTACTTATATAAATATTATTATATGATATCATATCTTATATATATATGAGTAAATATTTCAATACTTCGATGTATTCTAAATCCAATATTATAAAAGTTACTTTCACTTTGTGGTTTCTAAGTAAAATGTAGAATAGAATTAAAGGATCGATAGAAACAAAATTTAGGAAATAAAAAAAATTAGTTTTGTAGTCTCCAGAGCCCAAAAAATTGGTCAATGATTGCGGATGTTCCACTTTCCGGGATATCAATAATCAAAAATGGAAATTTGATCTAAATATCTCCTATCAGGAGTAATATTCATGATTATAGTTGAACTCGGAAAAAATAATTCTTCTTTACTTCAAACAGTTTATAGTTTGTTGAAATTTTCAAAATATTCAAAAATACAAACAAATCGTCGCCTTAGAGAGTAAACCTGTTAACTCAGAACAAGGAAATTTTACACGACAGAGAAAAAACAAACAAAATTTAATATTGTTGTTATGGAAAAACTATTTTTGACATTTTTTTCTACAACTTGCGATCGTAATTTTAAGTAGCAGTTTTACTTGGACGATGCTACATCTCCTTTTGTTTCGAATGGTATTAATATGTCATATATGATAAAAAATGCAGTTAGCAGGTTTTACACTCTAAGCCGACGAAATTTAATCAATGGTCTATCTCGATTCAAATGTTTTTCTATAGAATAATAAATATTTAATTTCAAAATTCCTTTAATGGATTAAAGAGAATGTTTTTTCCGTGTATGTTCTTAAAATTTACTAAATATTTTAGTTGGATTTACCATAATTCCAACCTGATTCGTAGTGTTAGTGTATTGTGACATTTTTGAATTTTATAAAAACGATATATTTGAAAACATATAATATATTTTCTCCGCTTCTTCAACTTCTTTTTCTCTCCCTTCAATAATAAATGGATTTCCAATAATTATTATAAATGCGAAAAGGAACTTGATAAATCTACGTTTCGCATGTTCGAAGTGGATGCAAATAAATCATTCAAACACAAATAAAAAATTATATAATCTGACATGACAAGGGGTAAGTAAGTCTATTCAGAGGTGGCCTGATTTAATACTCGCAGTATAATCTGACACTGGTTTCGAAATAAGCTAATTACACGATACTGTGATAATTCTGCACAATCACACGTAAGTGAAATTTGCATTATCCACTAAGAAATATTTAATAGAATAATTTGGCAATAGTGCGGAAAGCAACTAATTACACAGTAGTATATAAAACAAAGTCGAGTAAGAAAACCCCCACTAGAGTGAAATTAGCATTTATTAAGGAAAAAAATTGATAAATACCTAATCTATCATTAGTGTTGAAAAGCAACTAATTTTACATTAGTGTGAAAAACAAAGTCATGTTGGTAAGTAAAACCATACCAGAGTGAAATTAGCTTTTCCTACGAAGAAATTTTTGATAAATAATCTATCATTAGTGTGAAAAGCATCTAATTACACACTAGTATGATAATTTTGTCAGAAAACAAAGACAAGTAGTGAAAATCATATGAGAATGTAATTCTAGTATTTTCCACCAAGAAATATTTAATTGAATAATTTGTCAATAGTGTGAGAAAGACAACTAATTACACACTAGTGTGAAAAACAAAGACAAGTAAGGTAAATCACACGATAGTGAAAATAGAATTTTCCAAAAAGAAATATTTGATAAATAATAAATAATCTATCACTAGTGAGAAATGCAACTAATTACAGATTGAAATGATAAGTAATGTAGAAGAAATTATACAAGAGTAAAATTAATATTTTCCACAATTGGCTGAGGATAATTCAAAATCCAAGAGACTACAAGAAAAATTCGAATCATGGAAACTTCGAATTATCAAGAAGTTTGAATTATCAAGAGGAAAGAAAAAATAGTCGAATTATTAAGAGTTTTTATTATATGTATTTTGGAAAATATGTATTAGCTTACATAGATTTTATATATAGACTCAAGTAAAAATTGTTTTGTTTTTAATTAAAAATATTTTTCTTTGCCAAGACTAGTAAGATTGGGAATTCATTAAGAGAAAGTGAGGTTACCCTACTCTTGATGAAAATAAACATATACCTACCTACATATACTTACATAGCAAATATAATAAATATATATCTGATAAATCACCATATAAGAAATAACAAATATTTTTATTTAAAAATGATTATGTCGGTCAAACCTTCGAAACTATAGTCTCAAACAAATATATTATAGTATTTATATGTGAAATCAACCGGCCAATTTTGAGTATGACCCCATATCGATAGATCTGTACTCTATAATATTCAAAATAGATGAGATATCAAATCTATTCTTATTTGTCTTTGATAAAGAGAACATGAGAGAATTTGTGGAATTTTTTATAACTTTAAGCTAAGCCGTTTTTAAACGCCGACAGGTACAAAATTCACCTAAGAACGACTATTTTAAAGCTCTCTCAAACCGTCAATTTAAATCAAAATAATAATAATTCTACTTAAAGAGATATTTAGAAGAAGCGCACATAAAAGTTTTAGTTTCCCCAAATTAATTATTCAATTAAAATTGTTGAATTGCTAGAAAATAAATAAATATAACTTCTAAATGTCAATGTTTTATTATATTTAATGTATAGCTACAATGCTCTGAAATTTCAAGTTTTTATTTTATTTAACTTAGAACTCTCACAAACACCCAGACATTGTAGCGACACAAATAGGGCACGGTTCCATTTTTTAAACGGAACCTTAAAAACAAAGTTTAATAAAGTAAAAAAATATAAAGGAATTAAAATGAATCTATTAAAAACTATATTATTAAATAAATAAATAAAATATCACAAGTAAAATGCTGTAAATTCGAGATATATTAAAATCAATTAACTTTCTCTATAGAAATAAATACATCAATCTATGAAGAGTACATCCTTATGGTATCACATGTCCTTTCTAGGGTTAGGCTTCTGACACATAAAACAAATACAGTCGAATCTAGTTAATTCGCAATCCAAGGGACTACAAGAAAAATTCGAATTATCAAGACTTAGAATTATCAAGAAGTATATAGCCTCAAGTAAAAAAGTAAAAATAATGAAAACGACAGAAAAGAACAAAAAAATTACATATGTATCAAAATTGCAATAAATAATAACATACCTAATTAAAAAAATTAAGAATAGTTTTTTGATAAGAAAGATTCAAATTATAAAGAGGGAAAGTGGCCTAGTTCGAATTATATAACGTTCTCTACCCCTCTTGTTACGAAAAGGATTTCGAGTTATCGATCGTATCAAAATACACAGTATTTTTTGGATTTACCAAAGTTAACAGCCGAAGAGTTCGGATTATCGAAAAATTCGAATTATCGAAGTTCGAATTATCAAGAGTCGACTGTATCTTTAATCACAAATCAAATCTTCAAATCTTCAAGACCCGGGTGCACAGACACCTACATAAGTCCCAACCTTTTCGCTGATAACTTTCTCCTTACCTTCACAATGCAAGGGTCTTCCAAATTGCATAAAGATTTTCTCTTCTTGGTCTAATTTGCGTAAAAACATTTAAATAATAAACAATGGCTGGAGGATATTCTTTGAACCAATGGACAAGCGAAATAAGCCTTTTTACGCACTTTTCAGCTAAACCAGTTTTTATAGTCAGTGTGGAAATATATAATTTGTTCGTTTAAGCTAGCTATGTATTAAATAAATTGGATGAGTAGGAAACAAGGAGCTCACTAGAAAACATATGTAAAATCAATAGCAAACGAGTTACGATTCAATACACAATTCTAATTTCTAATTGGTTGCAATTCACCGTAATTGCTGAACACCTGCAGTTGGTAAATATTTAATATATTGAATCGAATGAGTTAAGGCAATAAACATAAATAAAGCCTGATTAATAGATAAAAAAAAACACGATTTACTACAATTTGGGGAGGAAATTAAAAAATATGTGATCTCAAAATATATTTGATTATTTGCTTTCAACTACTTCTAGAACATCTTTTTTTTATATTTTATTTCTTTACGATTATTAGAATCGAAGAACAATAAAAAGAGTGAAAAATATAAATTTTAAATTTATTTATAACGAGACTAATTATAAAGAGAAAGAATTCCATCAATCTTTTCCGGACAAATTCTAAGATTTTAGTAGAAATATTATTAAATTGCGATATCAGAGGGAATTCATCCCCCCAGGAGTCAAACCTGAGAGAAATTTCATATCATATATTGCGATTCAGAGAGAGGTTTTTGTCTCGAGGGTGTGAGCTGACTGCCCGAATAGCGTGTTAGTTCTCAGGTTCGACTCCTGGGGGATGAATCCCCTCTGATATCGCAATTTAATAATATTTCTACTAAAATCATAAAATTTGTCCGAAAAAGATTGATGGAATTCTTTCTCTTTTAAAATACATCTTGGTTAATCTGAACCCGAGCTGATTTTTTGAAAAAACTACCAACTATTAAAAAAAAAGATGCTCAAAACTTTAATGAGACTGCAATTGGATGTTGATGAAGGCAGTCCACGGTGGTTGTAAAAAATAAGTCTATAATGGTTTTATTATTTTACATTTATTCGTTAAACCGACGTTTCGGAGATTTATTCTCTCCTTCTTCAGTGTAACAAAAAGTCAATGAAAGTAAAATAAATCTCCGAAACGTCGGTTTAACGAATAAATGTAAAATAATAAAACCATATAGTCTTATTTTTTACAACCACCGTGGACCGCCTTCATCAACATCCAATTGCATATTTATACCAGTCCGTCTCCTAAAGAAAAACGCTATCAATTTAATGAGACTAATTATGTTAACTTAAATTTATTTTATTTATTTATTACAAACATTTTATCTGTAGGGCCATCTAGCCTCTTTAATGTAGAATTTTTAGATCAATTTAATTACATAAAAATTAATTATTTATTATATACTTAAATACATGTAAACTCTCTTTTGCTTTTTTAGACTTCTGATGGATCTTAAATAAAATTGGCGAAACGTTGAGCGAATCAATGTGAATTCTTTGATTTTTTAATTTATTGTCCATACTAGTATACCTACAAATGTACTTCATTTAACAATTGATAAATTCCAAAATTTACGGTCTTTTCACTTTTTCCTCAATTTTCAAAGTTATAAAGTTTCTGTAGGCGCAATTTATTATAATATTAATTTATAGAATTACAAGTAAAATCGAAGGAGACAATAAAAGAGTGTGTCTTCTGCTGGAAGTATAAATTTTATTTATTTATAACGAAACTATAGTTTCCGAGGGCTTTGCCCTCTTCATCAGTCTATTACAATGGTTTCACAGGAATTAATTTTTGAAACTATTTATGAAACTATAGTCTCGTTATAAATAAATAAAATTTATACTTCCAGAAGAAGACACACTCTTTTATTGTCTCCTTCAATATATAATAATTCTGCTACTCTCGGCAAAAACTTTCATTTTAACAAGTAAAATCGTTACATTGAGTAGAAATGTTGATTTTCACTAACCTGAATTGATATATATCTTGTACTATTATAGATATTTGAATTATTTTTTAAGGATTGACATTATATTAATTAAAAAATTAAAAATTATAAAATACATTAAATATAACTTTTGAAGTCCCATTCATCCTGAGGATGTAAAATAAATATTCTCTAAAACATTGCCGGGATCATGGATCAATAAAGCTATCATATTTTATTGAAAAACTTAACCAATTCCATCAAATAATAAAACGTAAGACATTCGGTCTAGGATCGTTAAATATGTTCAGAGGAAATGAAATTTGAAACTTTTAAGCTGCTTCAAAAAGGTTTTGAATAAAATCGACCGTTCAGAAGTAGCTCTTTATTTCAAGTGTTTGTTTGCTATCTTTTCTAAAAAAACTACTTAACAATTTTCTTTCAATTTGCTGGTCTTTGCTATTACGAATTCCTCTCTTTAACATTTATTAAATGCTTTCACATTAAAACTCTCTCTGTGAGAAATCCTATGTATTTAATAAATAAATTACAGACATAAATTAAGAACCCATTGCTCGGATGGTCCGCAGAGACTTTTAACCGGACTTTGAACTGTAAAAAGGTTGTTAAATGATGCTTGCTAGAACGATAAGAGCAATTCTAGCGGATTCTCCGGAACTAAAACAAACCCCGTCTCTTCCTGGCTGCCTATCAACAGGGGTATGGCAGAATGAATTAACACTCTCTAAACACTATAGGCTGGTCCGATTATATTAACCGAGGCAAATTTAATCATGATTAAGAGATAATCGGGATTAAAATCACCGACATATATGGTTAATCTTTAATCATCCGCTTAAATATTTTAATCAAAACTGAAAGTTCCGGCACTTCATGTTTTACAATAAATAATATATATTTTTAAAATAATTAACCTAAACGTTTGAGTGTCTTTTTTTGAAAATTATAGATGGATTTTTTTTTGTTTCTCAAAAATACAACTCACTGTGAAAACCAAATATATCAAGAAAGAATTTAATTAAGGTTAAAAATCTAAGATTTTAATAGAATATTTTTATATTGCATATCAGAGTTCTTCTTCCTCAGGAGTTGAACCCGAGTACTAACGCTTTCCGGGCTTGTTAGTTCGACCCCCGAGAAAAAAACACACTCTTACATGGAATATATTAGAAAGAAGATAAAAAATGTTGTGTTAGTACTCGGGTTCAACTCCTCAGGACGAAGCACTCTGATATGCAATGTAAAAATATTCTACTAAAATTATTTTTGACCTTAATTAAATTCTTTCTTGATATATTTTAAAATTTTTGAGTTATATTAATAGATTACATAAAATAAGTAATTTTAATATTGATTTTCTTTTAAATCTAACTGTATTTAATTACACTAATCTATAAAAGGAACGGATTATATTGATTGGAAATAAATATTATCGGAAAAGAGGTTTTTTTATTTGATTAGTTTTTTCCTCTTATTAAAAACAAGGACTATTTTGATGATCAAGGACAGTCGATGGTGGAGAAGTAATCTCCGAAGTCGAAGCTCAAATACAATGTATACATTGATTCATGTAAAATAATTGGTTCAATTTTAATTTACAATAATCTATAAAAATGTCTCCCCGTAAACCTAATAATGGATTCCAGTAGTTTACGCTGATTTTCATGTAATTTCCCGATTTTTTACAACACGCCAGAGTTTTGAGATATTATTCAAAAAGACGAAAAATGCCATTTTGACCCATTTATGAATCCCATTAGAAATTAAACAGCAATATTTGAAAATTGAAAATTCAAAATATTTTGTTCACTTAATAGAAAACAGTTTTCTCTTTGATTTTCAAATTACCATTTGTTCTTAGCTCAAATAGAACTCGAGTTATAACTAAAAAACTAAAACTACGTGATTATAAAGGATAATAAACATAGATAAAAACTTAAGGTTTTAGTTTTTTAGTTATAACTCGAGTTCTAATTGAGCTAAAAACGAAGTGGTAATTTAAAAATCAAAGAAAAAGCTGTTTTTTATTACGTCAACAAAATATAATTATTTTGAAAGATATTAATTTGCCGATGGTAATAGATTCAAATTTACTAGAAATTCATAGATCAAAGATGGTGTCATCTATTAATTCCGATGGAGTGGAATATTTTTAATTATATGTCAGAGGGGTTGTTTTTCACCCCCTCGGGAATCGAACCCGAGTGCCAGTAACAGCAATCCGGGCCACCTGGCTCACCTGCGGGATACGAACCTCTCTGACATATGCAAACGCGTAAAATATTTTACTCAAAGATTGTTATCTTAATTTGTAAAATTTCGCGATATAGTGATTCTAAATTTAAACATATAGCCATGCCATATAATTTAAATAAAGGTGGTTGAGTGTTTCGAATTTTGAAAAAATTCAAAATTCGAAGGGCAATGGAATGACTTTTCCTAATTTAATATGAAAGATATTAATTTGCCGATGGTAATAGATTCAAATTTACTAGAAATTCATAGATCAAAGATGGTGTCATCTATTAATTCCGATGGAGTGGAATATTTTTAATTATATGTCAGAGGGGTTGTTTTTCACCCCCTCGGGAATCGAACCCGAGTGCCAGTAACAGCAATCCGGGCCACCTGTGCAACATATAATTAAAAAATATTCCACTCCATCGGAATTAATAGATGACACTCATCTTTGATCTATGAATTTCATAATTATTTTCAAAAATTGCTGTTTGATTATTTAATAAGACTCAAAAATAGGTCGAAATGGCTTTTTTCTTCATTTTGACCGATAACATCTCAAAACTCTGACGTGTTATAAAAAATTGGGAACTTGCATGATAATCATCGTATAAAACTCTACTGGAATCCATTGTTAGGTTTACGGGGACAAATTTTCGTTTAATTTTTGTCGAGCCGTGCTATTTCATATACAGTTATTTTTTTGTCAGCTGTCTACGTATCAAGTAATTTGGTTTCGGAAACTTGCCTAGGTTATTTAATTATAAAAAATGTATTAAAATTTTCGATATCTCAATTACAGATTAAAAAGTTTTTCAATTTTTTCTAACTCGTAAAAAAAGTGGAGAGAAAACGAGCTCGAATCCCACAAATAAAATATGCGTAAATTAAAAAAAACTGTTGATATAAAGTAATGATTATTTAAATTTAAACTATATATTAAATTTCAGTCTTTGGAAAAACTCAAAGATCTTACATCCACTCTAACGTCCTAATGGAATATGTATCATTTACCACATACTCTTTCTAGACTAAGAAAAAACTGTGGAAACAGGTGGAACAGGTATTTTTATTCAAAAATTCAAAATTGCAATTATTAAAGATAGTAAACAGTTTACATTAACTAAAACGAAAATTTATTTTATTTTTGCAGCGGGTTGCATAAATACAGGCGTTACTGGAAGGTGCTACCCTCTTCTGGGACTTTTCCCATTTAATCTTAGGTAGTTTGATGGATGGAATTTTATGCTTTATTATTATTTTTTCTATTTGTTATTATTCAATAAAATTTTAATACTAAATTATTTCACTTCTAAACCTTTTGCATTCGCTCACTTCACAAAAGACTAAGCTTTAAAAAAAAGTGTCAATATCAAGAATTATATAAGTTCTTTGAAAGACAAAATGTATCCCTAAAGAAATTAAGATAGGAATGTGATTTTTAGGAGTGTCGCAAAAATGTCAATATCTTATTTTGTTTTAATTGGTCTGGTTATCAAAAATCATATGTACTTTAATGATTAGAAATTTTAATCCGAATGAACTTGAGGAGAGAAATCGTTTAAGAAAGTTTCAAAAAGGTCTAATATGAATAATAAAAATAATAATAAAAATATATATACTTCGTAATAATGAGGTGTATGATATTTTAAATTATTATTATTATTATTATTAAAATAATGCCTTAAGGCAATCGAAATACAAGGTTTTGGTTTAAAAAGAAAATTCTACAATAAGTCAAACTATAGTACTGGAATTTAGAGAAAATTAGGAGGATGTAGAAGTCATGTCGCATACATAGCATATATTTTTTAATCTTCTCTAGATTCTCTTAATAAAATACATATATTTTTATAAAGAAATGAGTATCTATTTGAGAAAGAAAGATTGAATTTTTTCTCAATCAACTTGTGATAAATAATCAATTAATTTTACGAACATGAATATCAAAGATTTTAATAGATATGTTTATATTTCATGTAGGAGCGTATTGTTCTCTCGGGAGTCGAACCCAAGCACTAGTAAGTTTTTCAGGCAACTAGTCAGACCCTTGAGACCATCACCTTCGTTATCTATTGCATGTTTGGAGGTGATGGTCTTAAGGGTCTGACTAGTTGCCTGGAAAGCTTACTAGCGCTTGGGTTCGACTCCCGAGGGGACAATATCCTCCTACACGCAATATAAACATTTCTATTAAAATCTTTGATAAATGACCTAAATTCATGTTCGTAAAATATATTTTTTAATTTAGTGATAGTTTTGGGAATGTGCACAGATCGGAGAAATAAAATAAGCTTAATCAAAATAATTGCTAGAAAAAAAGAAATAATAATAAAAAAATAAAAATGTTAACTTTGTAATTGAAAAAAAATAAGAAAAAATAAGTGGTTAAAAGTAACGAAATGTAATTTTTATGGCCAGTACTAAAAAATGAAAGTAGAAGAGAACGGAAAACACATACAAACCATCTAATAATAAATATTGTAGCGTATAAACTCCATTTGGTGATATTGAAATCGTGAAGGGAGAGAGAGACAGACATACACAGGTAGATTAATGTTCCATTACCTTTTACTTTTTTTTTCTTAGTAAAACCCAAGAGAAATATAATCTTATTTAGTATCTTTTCAAAATCACTAAAATATCCTTATAGTCTAATAAAGTAAATATTCATTTTAATATTCTTTTTTGAAATACCGTAGGGCTGATATCTGATCCCTATTGATCTCAATATGTTGTTCTTTTGGCATAAAAATATATTAAAAGGTTTTTCTTCCCCAGGGTATCAGGATTTTTTATTTTATAAAAGAGAATCTAAGAGGGTGTCTTTTGCTTGATGCAAGCTGAAATGCACACACACGTAATATTATATTCTTATAAATAAAAATCAATGAGGTCCTCCGCTTAACGCAATATGTATTTTCTATTCCTATCCAAATTCCTTCGAATGCTCATTTTTAACTTTGTTGGGGGGTCGGGTTAGGCTAGGTGGTAGCGTGTAGACTGCTAACCAAGTGGATCCGGATTCGAATCCGACTCGAAGCATCCGGTTAAAATCTGACGCCGGGGTAGAGACAAATTAATAAAAATATATAAATAGTATCGAAAATTGGCTTATGGCTAGAAAGGCCAAAAAGGCAAAAAAAACTTTGTTATTTTTTTATTCTATCATATGAAGTAAAAACGAGTAAAGTAAGTGATCCAAAAGTGGACATACCCCTTAAAGCGGACACATTGAAACATTTGTGTTTAAAATAAGGGCAAATATGCCCCAAATTCTGTATGTTATTTGGCCACTCTTTGCAAACCTGTTCTGAACAAGAAGGCGATGGAATTGCAGCAGAAATAATTTGAGGCCTATTTGACCACAAATGTTTCAAGCTATCCGTTTTAAGGGGTATGTCCACTTTTGGCTTAGTTACTTTATTGTATTGTTAAAAAAGTAGTGTTAATTTTTGGAAATTTCTCAAAAAATGGTCACTTAATTTTCCGTGTACTTCACGATAATAAGGTCTATAAAATGTAATATGTCAAATTACGAAGGAATATTTTCGTAGATATTAGATATTGTGTTTTTATATAAATTCAATCATATTATATGATAAAGTTAATAATATTACTTATATAATTTTGTATGTAATAAAAAGACTTTTGTCTTATCGTGTATTCACTGCAGTTTTAATAGTACCTATAGTATAATCTGTGTCAATAAAACAAATAAATAACTAAAACTACCTATAAATATGTATGAATAATCTTTGTTATAGAGTTATGTTTAAAAAGTAAAACGGAACCCTATATTTATGCCAGTCAGAGAAATGTAACTCGTAAAAAAATAAGACACATATTAAATGATTATTTTGGGAAGTGTCGAAATTTGCTTGGGGTCAAAAATAAACAAATACTTTTTTATATTAGATGTGAAGTTTTGCATTAAAGAACTATTTAATACTAAAATTAGGTTTAACTTGTATTAATTTACTCGCATTAAAATGTCGATGCAAGAGAGGTCAAAGTGGCTATTTTTAGGTGATTATTATAATCGATGGTTAGAAATAGTTTGAGTTAAAATTATGAACAAAATTTTAAGCATTTGCTCATATTCTCATTATCAAGGACAAATAAGAGCAAATTTGACATCTCAAGTATATTCTTTGATAAAGCTGCGCCCTAGCGTTGCGATCCGATTCGCAGTTGGTCGGGTTTATTTTTTTGATAAAACCATGTTAATTAAGTATAGAGATCTATTTTAAATTTTGATGAAATTAACAAAAAGTTATATTTAAATAAATTAATGAGATGTACTTAGGTCTTAGTTTTAGAACTCTCACAATTCAAGTTTTCATTTAAAACTTTTCAAGTTATAATAAGAAAAATGTTAAACTCTAGAGTTTAATGATCATTTCAGAAAGCGAGAATTAATTTTGTTTCAATTTGCAAGCGTTAAAAGTCTTCAACGATTGGGGTAGCCTGGCATTCCCGAAAGATCGACAACGTTCATTCATTCAGTCTGTTTCTGGGTGCTGAGTTTTGGGCTGTAAAATGCTCGAAGTAATCGGAATCCCTTTGGGCTTTTGACGTCGCTTAATCATGCATTTACGGGCGTTTTCGAGTTGCCCCGGAGCTAGCCCATCCCGCGCCCTTTGACCTCTTCCTGCGAACACCTAGTACCTCAACCACCCTTCTCTCACCCTGCTCCCGTACACTCAATCTGCACAGCAAGCCATCCCTATTTTTATGATTCCCCCCGAATACAGTCTACCAGATAGCAATTTACCCATGACCTTTACAAGTAATAAATCAGAGGGTGAAATTAGAACGTAAAAAGTTACAATCACCCTTGCATTCTACGAAGTTTCGCTCCGGGATATATATGGATGCAAGGTGTGCAAATGAGAGAATTAGATACATGGTCTAAAAGGGATCAAATTAATTAATTTATTTCTATGATGATACAAGAAGAAGTTGCACAAGAAAGATACAACATCTATACTGGGGTAGAACCTTGCATCATGAAAAGAAGAAGAAACTTCAGGGATTGGGTCTGAGTTGAAGGTATCTGTGGATGAAAAACTGAAGGCTATATGTAGCTGGAAAAACAAACGGGGAAGAGAGTTCCAGTCTCTACGAGTCTTAGTGATAAACGAATCGAATGCGTTTGTTTGGTTAGTATCTAATTTAATTGGGAAGATTTATTTTATTTTATATATACAGGCTAAATGCCTAATTAGATACAAATCAAAAAAGATCCATTACAGAAAAAAACTCCCTTTAGAACATTCAAAAAGTCACGACAACATTTAGATTTTAAGGTAATGCCTGAGGCAGAACAAGAACAAACAATATGAGATATCCTTATAATTAACTGGGAGGCAGGATTTGATGCTTCATTCGATCTAAGAAGGTGAATAAAATATCTAAATCAGCTGAATGATCGTTTGCCAGACTTTGAATCCAATTAAAAAGATTTTGTTTGCCAAAAGTAGCAGAGTTGTTGATTTATAAAGATAAATCAATGGGGTTGTTGTCTGCTTGATGTAAATAAACAAACATATATAGTACATCGTTGTCATCATTCACAAACCTCGTAGGTATCTACATTTTAACAATTGTTGAGGAAATAAAAAACCTTTGTTTGTGTGTGTGTGTGTGTTAAAATTTGCTTCAGAATAATACTAGTTATGGTTTCTTTAATTTAACGATATTTCTGGCATGATTTTTGTTACGAGGTTTAGTTATAAAGTTGTAAATAGTTTGAGCTTTGGGAAAATGAATAAAAGTTGATTTCGCCTAAAATTAAGTTACGAGTTTTGAGAATGATGGCGAGGATATAACGAATAGTTAGTTATTATAAATGGTTTTTTGCTAGAGACTATAGTTGACCTTCAGCATCAGTCTTATTAAATATAAATATTCTTTCCAGTAATTTATTTTATTATTCAAATGGTTAATCCAAATATTTCGAGAGCGCTCTCGGCATCTCTTCCTCAGAAAACCACTCCCTGGGGTCGGCACATTGTTGGGGGAGTGGTTTCCACTGAGAAGAGATGCTGAAGCGCTCTCGAAATATTTGGATTAACTATTTGAATAATAAAATAAATTACTAGAAGAAGCAATTCAATTTATTTATCCTTAACAATAAAAAATTAATATATCCAGTACACACCAAGCCAGCAAAATTCTTATGAATAAATATTCTATCTATTATTTCTCATGGGTTCAAATACCCGGCCGGTTATAGGTAAATTCATTTTGTTGTAATAGTAAGCTGGTCACTCAACAAATTAACAAATAAATTATATATGTAAATAATTATTTGCATTAAGCAAAGGACACCCCAGGGATTTCTCTAATAATTTTTCTTCTTTTTATGAAGGTATTTGGAAAATTATAAAGTTAAATAATAAAATGTAAAATAATGCCCTTGCAAGTTTTATTATCTTATCAGTCACCTAACCCTTAATTCCTTAATTTATATGTATATTTTTTCAAGATTTTTCATCTTTGATAATGGTTCGCGAACCCATTTAGTGTCTATGATTCAAAACAAAAGATAATCCCTCTCCTCTAAACCTAATTCTCTTTGTATAACTCTCGAACAGACAGACTAGTTGAGCAACTGAAATGTGTTTTATTACCATGATCATCTGCACATCCCTTATCCACACCGGCCATCACCATCTGGTCCAGTCATTAACTTCCAGTTAAATTCTTTATTTTGTCATTGAGTCCAACGAGAGTTTCATCGTCAATCACCAAAAGGGATCAATCCTTTTATGGCCAGCACACACAATTCTCTCTGTTTTAACAACGAAAGGCAATTCCCCATTGTTTTGCAACTGAAACACGTTTGATGCTTTTATCTTTATCAAAAAACTTAACTACCAGTATTGATCTATGTATTCAATGAATACTAATCAGACCATTTGATTATTTATTAAAATCCTGTAAGCATTATTGTTATTACCTATATATACGACATTTTCCCACCTGAATACCTAATATTAATTTTCAATGATTTCTTAGTAGTAGTATAACAAAGAACTTAACTACGAGTATTGATTTGTATGTATTCAATGAATACTAACCAATCAGACCATTTGATTATTTAAAAGTAAAGAAAATTTTAAAAAATTTAAGAAACTTTTAAAATTTAAAAATATAAAATTCTAGGTAGGTTTCACAAGTTTTCTCTGTGAACTCCTGAAGATGGGCTCATACCCCGAATATATATGGTATAGAGTCATGCTAAACAGGCATCTTGTCTTTTATTTTTTTGTGAAACCTACCTAATTTTTTTTTTTTTTTTTTTAATTTTAAAAGTTTCTTAAATTTTCTAAAATTTTCTTTACTTTATTTAAATGTGTTTCACCAAGAACCCATACCATTCTCCTATAATAAAAAAACATTTGAATATTTATTAATATCCTGATAAATTTTAACCATTCTTTAGATATTTTCCATCCTACTGGTATAAAAGAACTATGAATCCCGAAATTGTTGTTTTTTTTAATCCATTTCACTGATTCTAAAATTTTAGATTTTAAATTATTTTTAAACACCCTCGTATTTATAATAATAAAACTTGAGTAAGATGCGAGGTAGATTTCACAAAAAAGGAAATAAAACAAAATTGACAACATTTTATGTCTGTTGAGAAACCATTGTATCTTGATAAGTAGACTAATTTCGAAAAAACAAATTAAGCCGTTTTTTGCGAAACTCTTAATCGGCTTACAAAAAAATTTCAAGTAAACCAGAGCCATTTTGAGATAATTACAACAACAAAAAAACGCCTAAAATAAAAGGATAATTCCCGTTGTCTTATTGGAAACAACAGCTTTCTCTACTCTAACTAGCCAATACTTAGGTTAAGTTTTAAAAACGCCTAATTAATTCTCCTATAATGTAAATTCAAGTGGAATAAAATTTATATTAGAGCATAAACTCTTTTTGAGAAAATTTTAAAAAACCAAAACATACCGAAAAATTCCAAGTAAAAGGGTCTTTAATTGAAAAGTTTTGTTTTGCCGAGAGTAGCAGAGTTTTTGATTCACAAAGAGAAACAAAGAGGCTGTCCTCTGCTTGATGCAAATAAACATACACACATATATATATAGAGATGATATATCTGTATATATATTATTTATTTGTTCGAAACTCTAGTCTCAAATAAATAATAAAAGCAAACATACACACATATATATATAGAGATGATATATCTGTATATATATTATTTATTTGTTCGAAACTCTAGTCTCAAACAAATAAATAATATATATATATACAGATATATCATCTCGATATATGCGTGTGTATGTTTGTTTGCATCAAGCAGAGGACAACTTCTTTGTTTCTCTTTGTAATAGGAGTCTTGTTCAATTTCAATCATGATCTCTGCCTTATTCCTTTTAGCAGATATTTAACTTAATTCCTGAATTCCTTTCCTCTGCGATTTACTATTTATTTATTGGTCTATTTAAGAGGATAACACGAACACACTCACATGCCAAATGATTTTAAGTCACTTTTAGGCTATATAGATCCCGAAACCCATTTTTATTCTTAATCTGAGTTTGATTAATTAATTGAAAGAATTTTATTGATTATTTTTATAATATAAAATAAAAATAAATATTTTATAAAAAATCAATCTTCAAACCTTTATTGAAATCCAAACGTTTCGGGAGAATTTCAACCTTTATCAATAGAATTTTAATACCTATATTAAATTTAAAAAAAGAAAAAATTCTCCCGAAACGTTTGGATTTTAATGAAATTTTGAAGATTGTTTTTTATAAAAGATTTATATTTATTTATATATTGATATATGTAGATATATATTAAAGTAAAACCTTCATCAATTAAAATGATTTGTATTTAATGAGAGGGTAAGTGTAAATCTGGTGGGTATAAGAGATGGTATCCTAAAAAGTTTTCTTTGTGTAGGTTGATATCTTTGAATTTATCTTCTCTTCTTGAATATTCATAATAGGAACCAACCCCTTCGAGAGCCAGCCTGCCCCCTTGAAGCCTTAACCCTATGACCTTCTCTTTTCTTCACCTTTCGAGTTTTCGGATGAATTCTTTCTTTAGGGTTAAGTTGAAATTTAAAATGCTAATTAGCTTTCCATCCTGGGTTTTCTTTTTTTTCTTTAGCTTTTGTCAAAAAAAATCATTACTGAAAACGGAAATAGACAAAAACTAGGAACTTATATATTTAGAAATTTTTCGTCTAAACAAATTAATTAAAAAAAACAAAACTTTTTAATGAATAAGTTTTTATTTGAAAATGATCTAAAAAGTAGAGAATATTTTTTTTTGGGACAAAAATTTTAGATATTCAAAGGACTAAAAATAAATCTTTGGGGGCTTATTTTAATCAATTTTCAAGTTAAATTTGCCCCCGGTTTTATTTTTAGTCATTTGAGTATGGAAATATTTTTGTGCCGAAGAGAAATAAATATATTCTATACATTTTAAGTGTATTTTGAAAAAAAAACTATTTTTTTTTAAATTTTATTTTACTTAATTAATTTTATTTTATATTATATATTTTAGCGAGGTTCACATAAGCACGTCATCTGAAGATATAGCATCCGATTTGGATAATTTCAGGGAGTGGGTTGGAATTAAAGGTTACCTGTGGATGCAAGTCTTGAATACCCATGTTTATTTGCCAGCGGGAAGAGAGTTTCAAAAATCATAGGGATAAACGAGTTTAAGAATACGTTTGCTTGGCTAGTAGGTATCTAATTTAATCGAGAAAGGATAGTGAAAGTTATAAAATGGTATGTTTCGCGCAAATGAGGGTTTATTTCATCAGAATAAACGTCATAGTAGTTTCTATAAAAAAGGGAAAGGGCGGAGACGATTCTACGATGAACCAGAGGATCGAGACCGCTAGTTGATATCAGTTCTTCTGTCTGATATAATAACAAGTGCCTGGATCACCGAGCGATGCTCGGCAACTTTTTGCCTTTAAATACCTTAATAACTCATGACTCTTGATAAGTACACCAATTTAAAAAAAAAATCGTTAGTGGGGTTTTTGAGAAAATAAAGAAAAACGAAAAATCTTTCATGTAAATGTCAACTTCCGGTGTTCCGATTTCAGCCAAAGGCTTGATCTACTCCTTATAGCCTATATCAAGCTTAAGTTTCGAATTTCGTATTTCTGAGACTTATGGTTTCGAAACGCGGGGGGGGTACATTCTTTCGTACGTAAACATCAACTTCCGGTTTTTCTATTTTAGCCAAAATCTTGTGGTACTTCTCGTAGCCTCCAGATAGCTTAAGTTTCAAATTTCAAGGCTCTGCGACTTACCGAAGACGAGATATAAACGATTAAAATATTTATTTTGCCACATGAATAATTTACCCCCTTCTTTTTATTTCAATCGGATTAAAATTTATACACGACTAATAACTCCTGGCCACTGATAAGTACACCAATTTTTAGCTAAATCGTTAGAGCCGTTTTCGAGAAATCGATTCTATATATATGTATATACAAGAATATGCTCATTTAATAATTTAAGAAGGATAATAAATAAATAATAAAAACCTTTAAGTCTGTTTAATATATCGCCTCTAAATTGCATCCAAGGAAGTAAAATAATGTCTGGGGGCACAGATGGAACCCATATTCGAGACAGGGGCGATTTTGAGTCTTGTATAGGGTAATTTGGTGGAGTCTTGAAAAATCGTCTGGTCCCGAATAGAAAGCCAGGCTTACTATGATTCTATCCTAACAAATGGCCATAGAAACTAATTTAAATAAAATATCATGCAAAAATATTTTTTTTAGATTGTAGTATTTGCACATTTCACAGCTCTTCGATTTACTTTTTTAATAAAAAACAAACCAAAATTGCAACACACAACACAATCTCTGTTAATAAATTCTCCTCCATCCGTCTAATTTTCATTTTTTCAATCTCCTCTGTACTTATACGTATGTGTTTTAATTCAGAAGAGTCAAAACGTGTTCCTGAATAAATCAATTTTATTTAAACAAATTCTACTTTGTGGTTTTTAAGCCGTGAAGTTTCTATTGATAATCTGGAAAGCTTTTTTTATACAATCACTTTTTATCCTCCTATAGGTAGGCAACTGAATCAACATTCAACAAATCAAATTTTAAATTAAAAAAAAAAGTTTTATGTTGAGAGAAACAGAGCTGTTTAATTTATAAATAATTAATTTTAGAGTGTATATTTTGGCTTGATAGAAAAGAATAAATAAATATTTTATTTGTTTGTAACGAAAGTTTCAGTATGTTCTTCATTCAAATACAAATATTTTCATCTCTTAATAAATAGACTCATAGGTGTTCAAGCTTGAATTTTTTTGGAGGGTCTAGAGAAAAAAATGAAAAATAAGGATAAAGGATTTGTTACAAAATAATTAAATATTAAATTTAGTTATAAATATATAACAGCAAACTTGAGTAAAAAAATAAATTAATAAACGTTAAAGATTTGTTATATCTTTTCACAATTCACAGACAAGACACTTGAAAAACTTTAATCTAATAAATATGACTTTTAAATAATATTTTAGATAGCGTCTATCTCTTCATCATAGTCGGCTTTACAATGGCGACGGCGACGTTATCTCTCTGATTGGCTAAAAAGATCGAATGGAGGTCAGTGATTGGCCGTGATTAAGCAATGTGTTAATTAAATACGTGGCTAACTTTTAAGCAGATAGGTGTTGGTTTTAGGTGAAACATTTTAATATAATAATAAAACTTGAGTAATATGCGAGATAAGTTTCACAAAAAAAGAAATAAAACAAAATTGAGTTTTGAATTCAATATATTTCGTGGGTCAGCCCATCTTCAGAAGTCAGAGAAAACAGTTTTCTTATCTTAAATTGTTATCAAAGAGTTGCCTGTGCCATTATTTGACAGAGCGTAGAAAAAATATTATATGTGTTAATTAATAAAGCTAAAGGGTGTATAGTTTCACAGTGAATGAAATAAAACTCAAAGAGGGTTTATACAAACTCAAAATATTTCCGGATTATTAGTCCATCATCAGGGGTTTGAGTTTTATTTCATTCACTGTGAAATCTGCCCTTTACTTTATTAATTAATATCATGTTTCACCTAAAACCTACACCACTTTCTCTAAATAAATAAAAAAAAGATTTATATGTGTGATTAGGAGATTTGTCATAAATATATAGTAGCTATAACAACTATAATACAATCTTCTGTGTTATAAAGATTATATTAATGTAAAATTCTTATAGTTTTAATGAATTTAATTACTTATGGACTTATAGTACTAGTATACGATTTCCCAAATAAATGATTTTAAAATTTTAGATATTACAAACCATATTAAAGAAACAAAAATAAGATCGTTAAATCTTCTAGTTTGGGCTGAGTAGAAATGACATGAAAAATAGCTCGAAAATATTTTCCAGAGAAAATATTTCTAAATACTATTTTCCTAAATTAGTTTGGTAATATATTCATTACCTTGTCGTTTCAATAACTTTTATTACCCTATTTTTTAGTGGTTATTTCATTAATTAATATAATTGATAATTTGATCTATAATTAGAATTAATTTATAGAATAAAGAAAATATTTATTAAAATACTTAACCCGAAGGTTTGAGTAGTTATCTTTTTTGAAAATTAGATGAATTTTTCAAAAATACAACTCACGGAAAAACCAAATATATCAAGAAGAATTTAATTTAGGTCAAAAATCTAAGATTTTATTAGAATATTTTTACATTGATATGTGAGGGCTTCGTACCCTCAGGAGTTGAACCGGAGTAACTCACACGCTTGCCGGAAGCGTTGGATTCGACCCTCACACCTAATCACACTCTGACATGCAATATATTAAAGAGACGCTAAAAAAATGTATTTTTAGACAAAAACACATTCTGACATGGAATATATTAAAGAGAAGCTAAAAAAATGTATTTTTAGACAAAAAAATGCTCTGACAGAGTGTGTTATTGTCTCGAGGGTTGAACAAACAAGCATGGTAATAATATGTCAGGAAAATCTGAATAATTTCAGTGTTTTAGTGAAAAATTAGAATACAGTTTTAACTTATCTAACCATGTTTAAAAAATATTAGCGACCGAAATTAGTCAAAACATGTATATTATATTTATTTCAGAAGGTCCCAGGTTCAAACTCCAGCCGATCTTTTGGTCTTTATTACATAAATATTTTCAAAAAAGAATTTAATTAAGGTAAAAAAATCTAAGATTTTCGTAGGTAGAATATTTTTACATTGATATGAGAGGGCTTCGTCCCCTCAGGAATTGAACCTGAGAACTCACACGCTTACCATGCTTGTTTGTTCAGCCCTCACACCCAAACACACTCTGAGATGCAATATATTGAAGAAGCTAAAAATGTATTTTCAGGCCCGAACAAACAACCATGGTAAGCGTGTGAGTTCTCGGGTTCAATTCCTGAGGGGACGAAGCCCTCTCATATCAATGTAAATATTCTACCTACGAAAATCTTAGAGATTTTTGACCTTAAGTAAATTCTTTCTTGAAAATATTTATATAATAAAGACCAAAAGATCAGCTGGGGTTTGAACACTGGGCCTTCGCAAATAAATATAATATACAAGGCATACACAGGGATAGTGAGGAAAGAAAAAATTAACATATATCAAATAAGGTGTGAATTTATATGTAATCCTTCCTCCTTTCCTTTCACAACCTGGGCTGCCTTCCATTTGCATTCAATTAAAGTTCTACCAGATTCAGTCTCTCTCCAGAGAAAATTTCGTTGCAAAAAAATAATATACCAGTTTTACCAACCTTTGGTCGCTAATATTTTTTAAACATGGTTAGATAAATTAAACCTGTAGTACCTGGAGGCACCGAGCGATGCTCGGTAACTTCTTCCTTTAGTTAAAAGCTTTATTTTAATATTATTTTTAAATTAATTTAAAATTCTGATAAAAAGGTCGTTTTTTATTTGAGAGCCGTTTTCAAATTAAAAAAAATACAAAAATATATAATATTCGCCCACTGTACCCCCCCCCCCACCTCCACCCCGCTCGACCCCACCCCGAAACCTCGCCCTACCCCCGGATCACCCACCACTGCACCCCACCTCCTGCACCTGTTTTGATTCAACCATATGATTCATTTTTATTCATCCAATTGTTAATAAATAAAACCTATCAAAATGTGTTGTTTTTTCAGAATATAGAGACCTGCTTATGCGAAATATATTTTTAAATAAATTCTTGATTATTTTTTATTCTATTAAATAAATAAAGTTCTTTATAAAAACAATTATAAAACGTTTATTAATATTTCTAACGTTTAGGGAGAACAAAATATGTTAAAATCCACAATCACAATAATTCTTCAAGGCCTTTGAGAATAAAGGATTAACCCGACCCATTGTCTGCCTGTGTACAAAAGGAAAAGAGTAACCTTTTTTTAAAACCCTAAGAATGGGATTTGTCTACCTGAGAATAATTAATTTGATTACGAAAAACCCCATCAAAAACAATTTTGTCGAAGATGAGACCGTGACAGATCGAATTGTCACCCCAAAAACCCCCTAGCTCGTGAATTTCATCAAAATCGGTAAAGCCGTTTTCAAAATAGAACTAAGATACAAATATATATACAAACAAAACAAACATCGTTTAATAAGAGTAGATTCTAATTTTCCACTAAAACACTGAAATTATTTTGATTTTGCTGACATATTACCAATTTCTCCCATATGTCAGTTTATTGATCGTCGCTGTCACGATCTCTTTTGTACGTTCAAGGAAATTCATGTCTTTATTCTTTTTGGGGTTTTTTCCTGTCTCTTTAGCAAGGTTTATTAGGGATTCAAAAGGTTTGACGAAAATAGCGATGTACTCACGTTCTTTAGAATGAAATCGAATTAATTAACACTTAAGTGAAGGAAAAATTGAAAGCAAATCAGTGTCGTGTGAAATAACAACCTTCTAAAATTACTACTGTCACAGAGACTGTTGCTTTAGGGAATTAGACTTTGTATACCAATAATTTACTTTGAAATATTAATATCATAATTATTAAATTAACGATTTGGTATGAAATTCTCTAAATATTATTTAGAATTCAAATTAGCAGTAGGTACTCACTTTTAACATAAAGGAAGAAAGAGAAAGAATCCATTTCACATACCTAAAACAGAAAAACAAACATAATTAATTATCAAACAAATATTAAAAAGTTGTTTATTTGGAGTACTAGAGTTAATAAAGAATTAAACAAGTTGTTTTCTGATTGAATAGAGTAAATATATATATTAATATTTAATAAATCATATAGAAGGATTTTAATGTTTTGTTTAGTTGAAATAAATTCAAATGTATAATTCGTTGTATTTTCCAATAATCTGTCTATTTTGTTAAACTCTATATAATACCTATTTTAACAGACTTCAAAAAAGGAGGAGGTTCTCAATTCGACTGATTTTTTTTGGGTCTAAGTTACCTGATATCTTCGCCAATTGTGAACCGATTTTAATGATTTTTTTGCATTGGTTTCAGTCTAGTTTCCAATTGGTCCCGTTTTTTTTTCATTGGCATTGGACCTTTTTTGCAATGTTTGTTTAAGCATAACTTCTTTGTTTGTGAACGGATTTCGACGATTCTTTTTATATTGGAAAGGGGGTACCTTAGGGGTAGTCCCATATTAATTAGGTCAAGTTCTGATGATATGATCAATGACGAATTGACGTAAATATCCAATTCTTATGAGCAAATAATCGAAATTAAAATATTAAATTGAAAGTTTTTGCCGATAGTAGCAGAATTTTTATATATTGAAGGAGACAATAAAAGAGTGTGTCTTCTGCTGGAATTATAAATTTTATTTATTTATAACGATCGTTATAAATAAATAAAATTTATAATTCCAGCAGAAGATACACTCTTTTATTGTCTCCTTCGAAATTAAAATAAATAAAATCTTTTATAAAAAAAAATCAATCTTAAAACGTTCATTTAAAACCCGCAAACGTTTCTAGAGAATTTCTATATTTATGAATTTAATTTTATTATCATTTTCTGATTCATTCGCCCGACCCTTTCTCTTACGAGATGCATGCAAGGTATTATATTAAGTCACTATTAATAACATCACTAAAAAGAGAAAAATAAAAACAATTTTTATAAAAAAAAAATAAAACCGACTTCAAAAAAATTAAATGCAACAAATAAAATAATAAAACTCAAAAATAAAATAAAATGCACAAAAAGGTATAAAATAATTATCTAATTTAGTTACAACTAAACGACGAAATATTTACATGAAATCACTTTTTGTAGTCGGTGCTAAACAAACTATATAAGCGAGCATACCCGCCAATCGTACTAAGTAAAATCCGTCGAGTTTGATTGATAAAATGTATATGTTTAGCACCGACTTCAAAAAGTAATTTTCATGTTAATATTTCGTCGTTTTGTTGTAACTAAATTAGATAATTATTTTATACCTTTTAGAGCATTTTTTTTATTTTTGAGTTTTATTAATTTATTTGTTGCATTCAATTTGTTTTTATAATTAAAAAGGTATCATCAATCAAAAATGATAGCTTTTTATTGACTCAACTCAAAGATTTGAAAATGTTCCCGTGAAATTTCAGTCAGATTTGTGACCATTAATTTCCATAAAGATAAACAATTTTTAAGTAATATTTTTGATAGAAATGTATTTTTTATTCACCTTGGTGTTCTTTTACTACTGATGAAATAAAAACGGAAAACCCAGTGGATTATTTTATAATTATCCCCATATAACATAATTCGCTTAGACCCAAATAAAGCAAAGAAAATTTTAGAAACTTTTTAAAATTTAAAATATAAAATACTAGGTAGATTTCATAAAAGTTTTTAAAATTTTTTCAAAATTTTCTTTTACTTTATTTAAAATGTTTCACGAAGAACTCACGCCATTCTCCCTTAACAAAATTAGACCCAAATTTTCAATAGTTTTTCAATTTAGTTGATATTTTTATAAAACGTGTCATTTTTATAATTTTTTTATTTAAAATATTTATTATAAAAAAATTAAACGAAATTTTTCACGATGTTTTGTGAATTCGCTTTATGACCATATTCAGATGATTATACAAATAGATAGTTAAGCTCAATCCTGACTTTCCATGACTATCTAAGCAAGTCTTCAAAAAAAAAAAAAATAATAATAAATTGAAATGTATTTATTAAGTGATAAATTTATTAAATTAAAAATGTGTTGTATTAGACCATTTAAGGTAGAATAAGAACATTATTTCAAATTTGTTTGACTTTTTCAGGCAAATTTAAAGTGGGATATGCATATTAGTTATATAGTCAATAAGGCTTATAGGAAATTGGGGATGTTTGGTAGAATTTTGAAGGGTACATCTAGAGAAGTTAAGTCAAAAGTTTATTTAACTTATGTAAGACCTAATTTAGAGTATTGTTCTGTGGTTTGGGACAAACATCCACAACGATTAGAGAGAAAAATTGATATGGTACAAAGAAGGGCGGCTAGATTTGTTTTTGGTAAATTTGATAGGTTTAGTAGTGTCACTTCAATGATTAATGAATTAGGATGGTCTAGCTTATTGGAGAGAAGGGAATGGGCTAAATTGAAAGTGATTTTCAAAACCTATAAGAGTTTTAGGAGTTGGGAGGAAATAACGAATAGATTTCAGGAACCAAATTATTTAGGTAGAGCTGATCATAGAAAAAAGATTCGTAAGCCAAGATTCTTGAAAAATATCGGTTTACATTCATTTGTAGGATCTGGCATTGATTTGTGGAACAGTCTGTCTGTTACTACTTGGGATTATAGTCCTCTGCCCCCTATGATTAAATCAATTATAAATTTTGTCAAGTCCTAATGTCCTAGAGTTGTGCAAAATTTTATTTAGTTCTCACAAGCAGAGATTAGGTGAGGTAGAAAAAGGTCATACCATCCTTGTTAAGGTTTCGACCAGGTTTCCTTAACAACTTATGACAAATGCCGGGATGGCTAATGCGTCGCTTGCTCCTGGTATCGGGTTTTTGCGCGAAATTTTTAAATTACTTTTTGTCTTTTGATGGAAATCTATGGTCATGTTATTTGTTAATGAGCATACATTTCTATTTTTTTTACTTGTTTATTATTTGTTAAATGGTTGTAATTAATTTGTATTGATATTTATTAATGTATTGTAGCTAGATTGTATTGATGTTTGGAGGACCTAGCCACCGAGGACTTGTGTCTCTAAGCAGGTCGAGGAATAAAGATTTATTTTTCTACAGTGATTCAAATTTTGATTCTGATTTCATTTTCAAGGATTGATATAATTATGTCAGAATCTACTAAACCCAATGATCTGTTAACTTGGACTATTTTGATGACACATGAAAATGCCTTCAGAATTGAAATCTGAAATGTGGTGAAAAACATTGGAAATATTTAAATAATTTTCTAATGGAAAAAATATTTATAAATCATTTTATAGGAATAAAAAAATAGTAAATAGAGTATTTAAAATTACATGAATGATAAAGCTTTTGATACTTAAGCTTTTATAAATGCAAGGAGTTTTACTAAAACGAGTGCTATAAAACATTGCAAAACGTGCTTTTTAAATTTTTTTTTCTTTTTCTTCATTTTGTAATATAAGTATATATATTTTTTTGTTTAAAAAATATAAGACAAGTTTATTAATTAAGTTAAATAGTAAAACTTGCAAATTATGTATGTTACATGTTATTAAATAAAAAAAATTAATAAAATCTCAAAGTATAATAGTGTTTAATAGCTTCAAAAACACTAAAATCAATCTTAAAATGAACCCATTATGGATTTGAAATAAAAAAAAAATACTTATAAATGATTTATATATATCCTATATGGGACAAAGTGATTATGAATTTTGCAGAGGAAGGTGAAATAAGAGATGGTGAAATTAAAGGGAGGGGGCCGTATATAGAGAAAGGATGTAAGGGGGGTAAAGAGAGATGGTGAATATTACATCCACACTTCTGGCTGGTCATTAAAGGGGTTCAAGATTTATAGCTTTAATAGACATGGAATAATATGCAGAATTATGAAATTACTTTAGGGAGAATTGCTATTATATATAGATGACGAAATCTAATCTACAGAGGAAATTAATCAATCAGAGACTATAATATATTCATATTATATATGGGGTTGAAAAATTTGCATTATCAATCTAAAAAAAATATTGTCCATATTTAATTAATAATTAAATAATTTTAAGTAATAAGTGAATAATTATTTCAAAGCTCACGATAGAGTATCTCTGGAATTTTTCGGTCAGTAAACGATTTGCGATGAAAAACTTGAGGTGAAGGTTAATAATACACACTTTTCTACCAAATTTGAGCTCATTAACTACAATCGTTCAAAAGTTTTTCCATTCGATTTCCAATTATTTTTTTCTGAATTTATTTATATGTATATTTCAAGAAACTAGAAATCTCAAAATCAATTCCATGTTTGGGAAAAAACAAATATATTTTGCCATAAGAATGAGCTTTCAAAGAGCTTATGTTATTAAGTTATTGGGGGGATCATGTGGAAAATGATTTTTCTGTGTTTTGAACATTTCTAAAGACGATTGAAAAAATATTACATTTTTTTTATAGTAAATTCAATACCTCGACCTGTCGAGCTAAGCTCACTGATCGTTCATGTGGCAAGCTTGATATAACAATAAACAAATTTTCTATATCCAATCGAGTAATTGACACCATGAGAAATAATAGATAAACTATATATAATTAAAAAGATTGATGATGAAGGTCAAACTTTCGAAAATATAGTCTTAAAGAAATAAATTATTATATATGTTGCAGTAAAACCCCGTTTTTAGTAAGAACGCGTTCTTACTAGTTAAAACGCGTTTCACTGATTACCTTTATGGCAACTCGAGTTTAGTGATGTTTAAAAATATTTTTGAAAAATAAACACCCAAAAAAATAGGCGGAAGGTCAAAAATGAAAATTCTAGACCTTTGAACCAAACTCAACCATTATCAAAAAACTCTAATTTGCCATAATGGTAAACGCGTTTTGACTAGTAAGAACGCGTTCTTATTAAAAACGGATTTTTACTGCAACATATAGATATTTATATTCTTTATAAATTATTAAATTATAATGTATCCTTAGTAGCACAATGTTTCAAACAATAAGGATTCTCAAAATCTATATAGGGACAATATAGTGACTATATAGGTAGTTTGAAACATTGTGCTACTAGGGATATGTTTATTTGCATCAATTTAGCTACAATCTCATTCATTTCTCTTTATAAAATAAAATATATTGTAGATTAAGCTAAAAAGAAAAATAATAATTGTATTTTATAAATTTTTTTATTCTTGTACCTAAATTAATGCTATTTCTAATATAATTATTAAATCAAGGTATACATAAAAGTTTTTTTTAATCTTAATGAGTTTTATTTGTAATTGCGTGGATATTGTAGAAAAGAGAAAAGGGCTACATTTTAGGGTAAGTTGTGCGTTGGGGTCAAATTAAATAAAAGGACGATGGCCCAGGGCGCTGGATTAGCTCTAGCTCTCTAGCCCTGATTTCTAGGGATTCCAAAGGCATCGCGACTTTCGATGCCAATGCCATCCTGACGAGATTTCAAGCAACGAGTTTATTTTTTGAAAGCCACCTTTACTCAAATTTATTTTTAAAGCTCTACTTAATTGATGTAATTTTGAGTTAAAAATATCCAATTAAGTATTTTTTTGCTCATTTCGTAAGATGAAAGTGAATGAATCATAATATTTTTTTTCGAAAAGAAAATATTTTCATCTTGGAGTGCGTAAGATATTTTAACTAAAAATATCATCCACCACGAAGGATTAAAAAATGCATATAAAAATAAATATTCCAAATGGATATCTAATGTGTTCAAAAAATAGGGCAGGAAAATATTATTGGAATAAGTGCAGGACGTGGGGGTTGGGTAGGCTAGGTGTTAGCATGTCAGTCTGCTAGCCAAGTGGACCCGGGTTCGAATCCGACTCGAGGCATCCGGCTAAAACCTGACCCCGGGGGGATAGAGACAAATTTAATCAAAAATAATTAGAATAGTAAACTGGCTTATGGCTAGAAAAGCCAAAAAAAAGTACAAAACTTAATTACGTACCATAAACAGGGACGGCGAAACCGTGGGATGAGGGGGGTCAGTTGACCCCCTGGGAATTTGTCTACAGGGTCAAGGGGGTTAACGGACCTCCTAAAGAAAGAGAGAAAGAAATGGCTAAGAAGTTCATCAACAATGTATCTACAAGAGCTACAATATTCGACAAAATCCATTGAACACTTGATTGTAGATTGTAGATTAATTTATGGTCTTAAGATCAAGTCAAATTTATTGAAAATTAATTACTGATTACCGGTAGTTTCGTAATTAATTATTTTTTATGAACAAAGGTTTTGTTTTCTTAGTTATATAAGTTTATTACTCATATTCATTAAGAATAATACTAGTATACATTACTAATTAATTTCGATTTATATTATTACCTTTTGAACCTAAACTCAAGCATTATAACTATAAACAAAAATTTGAACTGTTTTTCTTTCAGTTTTCAATAAAACCATAGCTATAAACTGCTTAAAAATGGGTCTTTCCAAGTTTTGACCCCACTGGCCTAAGATAGTTCCGCCGTGCCTGACCACAAAGTTCCAATATCAAGGGCGTTAGCAAAAAAATTTCCAGGGGGGAGGGGTGAAATTTTTAAATAAATAAATAATTAAAAGAGTGTTTTCTATTGGAGACGACTGGTAAAATTAAATGAAGAATTGATGGAAAGGCAGCCTAAGGGGCAATGGAAAATAAAATTCCAATTAAAATAATTTATCGAAACGTTATTTTCATTCTTTTAAAAACTGACTTTTCGTTATTCAAGGTTGACTCTACTTTAAACCTTGAAGGAGAAGGGAAGATTCTCCGAAACGGCAGTAAAATTGATTTTCTAATGGAGACGACTGGTAAAATTAAATGAAGAATTGATGAAAAATAAAATTCCAATTAAAATAATTTATCGAAACGTTATTTTCATCCTTTAAAAAACTGACTTTTCGAAGTATATTCCCTCGATATTCAAGGTTGACACTATTTTAAACCTTGAAGAAGAAGGGAAGATTCTCCGAAACGACAGTAAAAGTGATTTCTATTGGAGACGACTGGTAAAATTAAATGAAGAATTGATGGATAAGCAGCTTAAGCGCAATGAAAAATAAAATAATTTATCGAAACATTATTTTCATCCTTTTAAAAACTGACCTTTCGAAGTACTTCCCTCGTTCTTCAAGGTTGACAGTATTTTAAACCTTGAAGAGGAATGGAAGATCCTCCGAAACGTTAGTTTTTAAGAAAAATGAAAATAACGTTTAAATTAGTTTTTGATTCGGAATTTTATTTTTCATCGCCCTTGGGCTGACTATCGACCAATTCTACAAAAAATTACTAATTACTTAAATTTTTTCAGACAATGATTATTTATAAGATAAATTATTGGCGCAGAGCTCTATAGAAAAACTAAATGCATTTCACAACAATTAACATTTTTTACTCGGTCCCAGGGGTGGGACAAATGACCCGGACACACTCATAAGCAATATAATGGATTTCGTCACATTTACCTTTTGTTATTACATTAGGGAGAAAAAGGGTAAGTCACAGACGTAAAATGACCTTTAAGAAATTATCTATTCATAATCTAGGAGAAGAAAATAAAATGATAAGAAAAATAAGCTGACCTGTTGTGATGTGACCATTCACTTGACTTTACCATACAACCTGGCCCCTCACTTATATTTAATATTTAATAAAATTATTTATAATCATGTAGGGGAGGGGTTAGTTTTTGCATTTATAGACTCTTGGGGGCCCACTAATTATGTATACAAAATTTGGTTGAGTTTGGTACAAGAGCCTAGATTTTAATTTTTTGACCATACCCCCCCCCCCCATTTTGGGAGGTTAGTTTTTGCATTTTTCGAATTCTGGGGTCCCACTGATTATGTATACAAAATTTGGTTGAGTTTGGTACAAGAGCCTAGATTTTCATTTTTTGACCATACACCCCCCCTATTTTGGGCGGTTAGTTTTTGCATTTTTCGACTTCTGGGGTCCCACTGATTATGTATACAAAATTTGGTTGAGATTGCTCAAATGGCCTAGATTTTAAATTTTTTAACCCCCTCCAACCACCTTAATTTTGGGTCGATATACACCAAAATCTAACCAGCTCTTAATCTCAATGGACCAAAAATAAGTGTGAAATTTGGTTTCGATATTCACACTATTTTTTGAGCAGTTAGTCCACAAAAATTTGGTAACGCACAGACTAACAGACTAACTAACAGACATTTTGACAAAACAATTATTATCTCGAAAAATATAATTTTTTCGATGTTCATTTATTAGGGCTTTTTTGTAGAAAAAACCCCCACTTTTCATGCTCGATTACAATATTTGACCATACCCTGTATCGTAAAGTAATAAGCTGACGTGTTCTAATGTGGCCATCCACTTGACTTTTCCATACAACTTGGCCCCTCACATATATATTTAATAAAATTATTTAAAATCATGTAGGGGAGGGAGTTTTTGCATTTTTAGATTACTCTGGGCCCACTGATTATGTATACAAAATTTGGTTGAGTTTGGTACAAGGGCCTAGATTTTCATTTATTGGCCCTACACCCTACACCCCCTCCCCCATTTTGGGCGGTTAGTTTTTGAATTTTTAGACTTCTGGGGTCTTACTGATTATATATACAAAATTTGGTTGAGTTTGGTACAAGAACCTAGAATTTCATTTTTTGACCATACACCCCCCCCCTCATTTTGGGCGGTTGGTTTTTGCATTTTTAGACTTCTGGGGGTCCACTGATTATGTATACAAAATTTGGTTGAGTTTGCTCAAATGGCCTAGATTTTTAATTTTTAACCCCCACCACAATTTTGGGTCCATATGCACCAAAATCTAATCAGCTCTTAATCTTAAAGGACCGAAGCTACGTGTGAAATTTGGTTTTGATATTCACGCTAGTTTTTGAGCTTGCTCGTCCATGAAAATTTTGTAACGCACAGACTAACAGACAACCAGACAACCAGACTTACTAAAATTTCACGATGAAGTACCAATTATTGGCTAGATAAGATTTCGGCACTCGAATTTATTTACAAAAAGGAGAGAAATCCACCCTTTTGACAAATAATAAAAATCATTCATAAAACCTGGGAATTAGTATTCTATTATTTTTTCATTTGAATTTCGATGGAGGGCATTTATTTTGTTGTTCTGCAACCCTAATCTAAATATGTCTATCACGGTTACTTATAGATAAAGGATTTTAATAAATTTAGATTTAATGTAGCTAAAGTGAGCATGATTTTTATGTGCTTATCAATAATTCCCCCTTGATAGTATGGAAAAAAATTCAAAGGATTATAAATAAAAATAAATATATTTTCTAAAAATTCATAACCATTTCATTATATTTATTTGTCTACTTCACTATTTATTTATTTAAATTTAATTATTTTAAAATTACTATGGACCAATTTATATTACGATAGTGTACTTAAATATTTATATTAAAGCGCAGACAGATTCTTTCATAATGTGTAAATGTTTACAAATTTATCTGAAAATAGAATATATACAATTCTTTATAAAAACAATCGAAAAACATGTAATAAAAATTCAAAACATTTAGGAAGAAATTTTCCATTTAAAAAATAGGAAAAACAGTTGCTTTAAAGAAGTATAATAAAGTAACTATTGTAGATAGTTGCGGGGCCGCCTAGAGAAATTTCGGGCCCCTGGGCAAACGTGAGTATGGGGGGACCCTTCATCCCTTCGTAGAATAATATTAAAATTATCTACAGTAATGTAATTGAAATTTAAACACTTCATATACAGTACGAAACTTAATTTGCTATTGTGTGTCAATAAAATGTTAATACCTGAATATGTACAGCATTTTTTTATTAAAAGGTAAAAATATTTTTAGTCAATAGTCTATTTTTTCTTCTTTTTATGAGCCTCGCAGATAACCAATAGTTTTCTGTAGTAAAGAAAAATAAGCTGACATGTTATGTTTATGGCCACTTGGCATTACCATACAACCTGGCCCCTAAAATTATTTATAATCATGTAGGGGGGTAGTTTTTTGATTTTTATACTTCTGGGGTCCCACTGATTATGTATACAAAATTTGGTTGAGTTTGGTAAATGGCCAAGATTTTCATTTTTTGACCCTTCACCCCCTCTTCCCATTTTGGGGGCTGGTTTTTGCATTTTTAGACTTCTGGGGGTCCACTGATTTTGTATACAAAATTTGGTTGATTTTGCTCAAATGGCCTAGACTTTTCATTTTTAACCCCCCTCCACCCCCTTAATTTTGGGTCGATATGCACTAAAATCTTATCATCTCTTAATCTCAATGGACCAAAACTACGTGTTAAATTTGATTTCGATATTCAAACTAGTTTTTAAGCTAGCTCGTCCACAAAAATTTGGTAACACACAGACTAACGGACAACCAGACAGACAACCAGACAACCAGACTAACTAACAGACATTTTGACAAAACAATTATTATCTCGAAAAATATAATTTTTTCTATGTTCACTTATTAGAGCTTTTTTGTAGAGCGAAATGCCATGGTTTGGCTCAATTTTTTTAATCAAAATAGTTTCAGCCATTTTTGAGATATTTCGAAAAAAAGAAGGAAAAAAAACACTTTTTTCATGCACAATTACAATACTTGAAGTATGGTAAAGTAAAAATCAACCCTTCCGTCCCCGCAAGAGTAAGGACCCTGGGCATTTGTCCTCCTTGTCTCGCTCCCCCTTCTGGGCGGCCCTGAATAGTTGATTTATTCGATAAAGCAACTATTTTTCATATTTTTCAAAATTTCAATAGATAAATAGAGAATTTCTCCAGAAATGTTTTGAATTTTTATTACATGTATTCAGTATGTTTTAATAAAGAACTGGATTTCTTTTACTTAATAAAACAACCAAAACATTATTTTCTTAATCTCGTAGATAAAAATATTTAAATAATTTAATGCCCTCAAACAATTGAAAAAATGATTATAAATGATAATTTCCCTGTTAAAAAAGAATGGAAATGTAAGAAATCATCTCGGAATAATAAATGGAGTGATTAAGAAGGCGAAAGGGCGGACAAGATAAAAAAGGGGTGGCTGGCAGCTTCCCGAATAATTCGGATTCATTCAGCCAGATAATTATCCGATGATTAATGATCTCCAATGAAAAATCTAATGATTTGGCTTTTTTTCTTATCATAAATTTTAATTCAATATTCTTGAAGGGGTGCAATTCGTGGAAATAAATACACTAGAGCGCTCTAGTGGGATTTTTGGTAAGCGGAGGGTTTCGGAATATGCCACCAGTCGCTACAATACAGGCATATACAAGGGGGATGAATTTAGGGGTGGATTTCAAATCTTCGTTTCATGGATCAATAAATAAATCACAAAGAATTTTGAAATTGTTTCTCTTGAAATTTAATATAGATAAATCATTTTTTGAAAAATCAATTAGGGGTTGATTGTTAGGGATCTTTGAGCAAAAGACTCGAAATCTAGCCAAGAATACTTATAAAATTTAAGATGTTATAATCCGGCTAATATACTTATTTACACTATAACACACATGTAATTACATAAAAGCAATAGATTCTGTGTAAATTGACAAGTATCCAAAGCCATTGGAAAAAATATTAAAAATAATAAAATTTTTGATTGTAATTTGGTTTATTTATTTATATAAAAATATTTAATTAATTTCATTTTAACAATTAGTTTTTTAACCGACTTCAAAAAAGGAGGAGGTTCTCTATTCGACTGAATTTTTTTTTTTTTTTTGTGCCTATGTTACCTCATATCTCCGCCAATTGTGAACAGATTTTGAAAAAAAATTTTGCATTGGGTCCAGTCTACCTTCCGATTGGTCCCATTTTTTTTATAGGTATTAGACCTTTTTTGTTAGTTTTGTTCAGGACTAACTTCTTTGTTTATGAACCGATTTCGATGATTCTTTTTTTATTGGAAAGGGGGTATCTTAGGGATGGTGCCATATTAATTTGGTCAAGTTCTGATGATTTGACCACTATTAATAACATCACTAAAAAGAGAAAAATAAAAATAATTTTTAAGAAAAAAATAAAACCGGCTTCAAAAAATTAAATGCAACAAATAAAATACACTAAAAGGTATAAAATAATTATTATCTTATTTAGTTACAACTAAACGACGAGATATTAACATGAAATTACTTTTTGAAGTCGGTGCCAAACATATACCTTTTATGAATCGCACTCGACGGATCTTACTTAGTACGTTTGGTTGGTACGCTCGCTTATAGGTATAGTTTGTTTGGCACCGACTTCAAAAAGTAATTTCATGTTAATATTTCGAAGTTTAGTTGTAACTAAATAAGATAATAATTATTTTATACCTTTTAGTGTATTTTATTTGTTGCATTTAATTTTTGAAGTCGGTTTTATTTTTTTCTTAAAAATTATTTTTTCTATAGTAATATTGTTTTTTTCTGAATTTGTCCTTTAAATAAAAAATAGCTAAATTCATGTTCATTAGACTGGTCCTTATTTTGGATATTTTCAAATTTGACAGAAGCTCATATGGTTTGAAATAAATAAAATAAAAATATCCCCCAAGTTTCAAATCTATCTCAATTTTAACCTGTAGTTCCACAGCGATGGAAGTTTCCCATCTAAATAACATAGGATTTTTGGCATTTAAATAATTTTATTCCGGCCAAAACAATGGTTCAAAAGATTTGAAACTCTGTAGAATTTATCCTTATAATAGTAGCTATCCTTCAGAATATTTACAGTTTTTTGCTATTATAATTTTGGAGTTACCGCTAGATAAAATATTATATCTTAGTGTTAGTATGTTATAGACTCCAAAATCGTAATAGCTAAAAATCTGTAAAAATTCTGAGGGATAGCTACTATTTTAAGAATAAAGTCTAGTCTAGAGTTTCCACTTTTTCGAACCAATACTTTGGCCGGAATAATAAATTGATCGTTCAATGCCAAAAACCCATGTTATTTAGATGGAAAACTTGCATCGCTCTGGGGTTAAGGTTAAAACTGAGCTAGGGGCTTGAAACTTGAGTGATATTTTTTTATTTATTTCGAACCATATGAGCATCTGTCAGCGTAAAAATTCGAAAATACCCAAAATAAGGGCCAACTCTAGTGCACCATATCAGGAGTAGACCTCAAGCGGAGAGTCATTGAGGGATTTTTTATAATTAACAGTTGATTTTATAAGTGAAATATGACGAGAAATATTTGAATATGATTAGAAAACATTTGAGTATAATCAATACGAGTGCAGCATAATATATTTGATTGAAACACATACCCATATTTATTTCCATCGTGGGAGATCTTCAAGTGTGAAAAACTCAAATAAGGAATACCGTATCACCAAAACTAAAACCTCACTCAACTCCCTATCAAAACTGAGAAAGAAGCAGAACTCTGGGACAAACTCTGCCTAAATGAATCTTTAAATGGTATTTTGAAAAAATCATTTAGAGATAATACACAAACATTAAACCCTCATTAGTAGAAGTTTATATATTCTCATTTATATCGTATAAAATATTATTTCATGAGAAAAATAATATTACCTATAACAATGATCATTTGAGAAAATATGGCCATGACACTGAAATTTGTAATAACATTTGGTCAATGATTTAAGAATAAAATTGTTGTGGTGTTGCTTTGAAGATTTATCATTTATCAAAACAAATAGAAGAATTAAACAAGGAAGTTATTTAACTAAATACAGGCCTGTTAGCAGTAGTTATAGACGCAGAGAGCTGTAGCTCTAGGGACCCATCTCTGAATGGATTTTATACTTGAATACAAATTATTATTAATTTTTAGATTACATTAAATATCAATAAATATAATAATATTAAAGAGCACAGACATCCAGAATAAAGAAAAATATCTCTGAAGTCAATGTTTCCATCAATTTTCAAATATTCATCTTTAACTAACAGGTACACAATATGGTAAACGAAGAAACAGAACATTCGAAATATCATTGTTAAAATATATTTATACAAATAAATATTCTTCGAAGGGGTCAGGTTGGCCGAGTGGGTAAAGTAACATTCCTTCTAATCAAGCTAGTACGGGCTCAAGCCCGACTCGCTGCAAGCCGACTTTAATCTGATCCCTACATAATAGAGAAAAAATTAATTAATATAAAGTATCGTAAAATGCTAGTGGTTAAAGCCGAGAAGCCAAAAAAAAAATATATTCTTCAAACTTCAATAGTTATTTTGAAATAATACTTTTTAAACATTAGTTTTTATTTTGTTTTTAATTCAGGAACTGCGAAATTTTTAAATAATTATATTTAATAGTCTGATAGTTAATTCTAGATATCGAGAACTATTTAATTATTTTTGAAAAAAATTAAATAGTTCTCGATATGTATAATTAACTATCAGACTATTAAATATAATTATTTAAAAATTTCGCGGTTCCCTTGAATTCAATAGTTATTATTTGTCATATAATTAAATTAAATTTAATAATTTGGATAAATTTTTATTCGCTTATATAAATTTACCAGGAAGTTTCTATAATCGTTGAGTTGACCAATCTTCAGTAGTAAATATTGTTTTAGTTTTCGGAAATTGCCATTAAACCGAATTAAAAAAATGAAATGTTTAAATAAATGAAATATTTACTACTGAAGATAATCAACTAGTGGTGACCGAAACAAATAAATAAATCAAAATTATTTACTTTAATTCAATTGTGTGATAAATAAAATTTGAAGATTAAAGAATTTAAATTAAAAACTTAAATTTTGTGTGGAAGATTTTTTTTATTATAACAAATATTTAATATTTAACCCCAAGGCCCAGGTAAGTTTCGACCGTACTGGCAGTACTAAACCGTACCAAACTATGAACGGCACATGTGTAGTTCTTTTAATTGATCACTAGCTCAAAATATCATGGATTTCGAAAATTTTCTTTACTAGATTAAACCACTAATTACTAGTTAGTGGGGATAATCATTGAATCGTAACGTTTTAGTTAGAAAAATTTCACTTCTGACGAGAATTCAATTTACCTCACCAAATATCGGAGCAGACAACAGGAAACTACTCATTAGAGCACTTTTTTCAGGAAAATTACTTTGAAAATTATCCTCTCCTTATTAATAGCCACAGTTTAGATGAGAGTTTTGGCACACATGAAGAAAAATAAAAGTGAAGGATCGTCTTAATTAATGCAATATGGACATTTAAAAAAGATTATAAGAGGAATAAACATTTTTCCACATGTAGCTACTAAAGTAATAAATTCAAAAATTTGGTTAAAAAATTTTCAATTCTTGTTCATAAATATCTGAAACGTAGAGAAATATCATTTTACGGGATGATTTATTTTTTGAGTGTGTTTCTGAATTTTAATGCCCACAATAAAGCCAAAAATTTTATAAAAACTTTGTTCTTATCGCCAAAATTGTGTATTTTTTAAAACAAATAAATTGATTAGATTTTAGGTTTTCTACCTTTAGAATTTTGTATTGAAAAATTCAAAAAATTCTAGAATATAAACTCACACGTTCTGATATGGCCATCCACTTGATTTTACCTTATAACCTGCCTCCTCACTGATATCTAATATTTAATAAAATTATTTATAATCATGTAGGGGGGTTAGTTTTTGAATTTTTATACTTCTGGGGGCCCACTGATTATATATCCAACATTTGGTTGAGATTGGTACAAGAGCCTAGAATTTCATTCCCCACTCACATTTTGGGCGGTTAGTTTTTGCAATTTTAGTTTTCTTGGCCCACTGATTATGTATACAAAATTTGGTTGAATTTGGTTCATAGACCTATATTTTAATTTTTTGGCCCTACAGCCCCCCCCCCCCATTTTGGGTGGTTAGTTTTTGCATTTTTAATCTTCTGAGGGCTCATGGATTATGTATACAAAATTTGGTTGAGTTTGGTACAAGGGTCTAGTTTTTTAATTTTTTGACACTACACACCTCCCCCGCCCACATTTTTGAGCGGTTAGATTTTGCATTTTTAGACTTCTGGAGTCCCACTGATTATGTATATAAAATTTGGTTGAGTTAGCTCAAATGGCCTAGATTTTTAATTTTTGACCCCCCTCCCTCCTACCCCTTAAATTTTGGATCGATATGCACCAAAATCTAATCAGCTCTTAATCTCAATGCACCAAAACTTCGTGTGAAATTTGGTTTTGATATTCAAACTAGTTTTTGAGCTAGCTCGTCCACAAAAATTTGGTAATGTGCTAACAGACTAACAGACATTTTGACAAAACAATTATTATCTCGAAAAATATAATTTTTTTCGATGTTCACTTATTAAGGGTTTTTGTAGAGCAAAATGCCATGGTTTCGCTTAATTTTTTTATTTAAAATAGTTTAAGCCGCTTTTGAGATATTTCGAAAAAAGTAGCGAAAACAATTTTTTTCATGCACGATTACAATACTTGACCATACCCTGTATGGTAAAGTAAAAAGAATTTAACGGCCGGTTGTAAGTCGCTATAGTAAATGTTATCACTAACACAGGGTAGATGGTAAATGGAGGGATTGGGATGGCCAATCAGATGCCAGACACTGACAGTGCCTGGCATCTGATTGGCTATCCCAGTCCCTCCATTTACCATCTACCCTGTGTTAGGTGGTAAAAAGCATTTACTTTGCGACATACAACCGGCCCTAAGAGGAATAAACATTTTTCAACATTATATTATTTGTGGCTCCTAATGTAATAAATTCAAAAATTTGGTTCTAAAATTTTCAAATCTTGTCTGAAATGTATAGAAATGTAATTTAAAGAGTGATTTTTTTTCTACTTGTGTGTCTGAATTTCAATATCCACATAAACCCAAAAAAATTTATAGAAAGTTGTGTATTTTTTAAAACAATAAATTGATTAGATCTTAGGTTTTCTAGCTTTCCTATTGAAAAATTTGAAAAAAAAATGAAATTTATTATATTTATCTTTATGGAGCTATATAACGAGTTATCTATCGAGAGAAAGAGCTGAAATTTGGCACATATAATAATATAATAAGCTTCGCCTTTGTGCCAGTTTCAGTTTTCGTTATATCATCGCTGACGAAAAATTTCCAAATTACTGAAATTTTCAGGTAGCAAAAACCTTACTTTTCTACCAATTTTATGCATTATATTTGACCTCGAAGGAAAAATTGAAATTGTGAAATCCAGTCTTTCATATAGGAAGGTTATATGATTTTATCTGATTAGAACATATACCAAGGTACCATATTATAATTAATGGGAAAGGGCGGAAACAATTATACCGAAGAATCAAGGGAATAAATCAAGTTCGGAAGTGATCTAGTTTCTATGGTATAATGCCACAATAAGGTTTTGACTCAAATCGTTTTACCGATGAGGCGTGGACATTCTCTTCTTTCCTTTGCCATGATAGGTTTTGTTTCTTAATTTCAGAATTAATTTTATTTAATAAAAAACAAAACCTTGAAATTTACTGATATTATTATCATTATTATTTAATTCACATATCTAAATGTCGAAATGATAATATTTCTTGATGACATGTGATTTTTTTTCATTTTATTGATTCTTTGAAAATGTCCTTCACGGCAGGTAATCTCCATTTCACAATCCTCTATTTTCCTCCTCATGAAATTAAACGACATATCATATCTACCTAAATACATTTATTTTATTTATTATATGAGACACTAAACGAGCTAAAAAATATATTTGTGGGACCTAGTATAAGAATAAAGAATAAAGATAAAAAAATAAAATAAAATAGAATTGAAAATTTTGAATGAATTCAATACTCTCAAGCTACCTAAAAGAAAAATTTTAATTTATGGGTAGATCGATCGAACGAAATAATAATTTAAATATGTTTAGGAAGCTCAAAAAATCTCCTTTATAACAAACATTTTAATTGTAATCGAAATGCCCTGATGATTATTTTTCGACTTTAATCCCATTAAACTGAATTTATTTAATTAGGGTTCAGTTTAAAAGTATAACGGGACCCTATTAGTGACATAACATGACTGTATCTGTTAGTCTGTCGCTGTGCAATTTGTAAATTAAATTTTCTACTGAAATCAAAAAACGGATTATTATTATTATTTTTTTTTGTGGCATCACACTACTGGCTAAGATTAATTATTATAATTCCCATTTTGATATACTCTTCCTAAGCTGTAAGTTTAGATTCGAACTCTTTGCAGTGATTCATTGATACAGAAACGCTTCAGAGGTGTGCCTAACTGCATGCGAGCACTCATCCAAGCAGTCACTGGGTATGAAGCATAAATATATTTTCTTATCACAAAATTATACTTTTACATAGTAGAACTATGTAGTTAAACATAGGATAATTTAAACAAAAATATTGTATGTCATACTTTTTTCAATTAAGGGAGTTCGGAACAGATTATCTATCTGGTTGATCTTCGAAAAAATGTTTTGTATTTCTGCAGAGGAACAACGTCTGTCTACCAAATTTTTTAATAAAAAAAATTGTTCATAATGAGGTTTTTTTTATTTTATTTATTGTCATATAACATAGCCCATTTAGACAGCACATAACATAATGAGGTTAATTTCAAATGAAAATCTTTGTTTTGATAATATTAATAAAAAGAAAATTGAAATAAATTTTTTTTCATTATAAAAAAATTTATTTAATACAAAAACGATTTCAAGACATAGAGTTGGAATTCTACACTAGTGCTTTTGTTTTATTCTGTTGGCTGCAAATAACTTTTTATTTCTACATTTATGAATTACTTACTAATTAACTATACTGTCAAATCTATTGAAAAATGAATAATTCGATTCATAAAAGTTGAATTATTGATCTATATAAATTTGTTTAAAATGGTATAATTTGTATAGAAGTTATAGCCCTTTTAAAAGCTCGGTCCATTTACTTCCATGTTAAAAGTACAATTTTGAATAATTTATTTCTCGGTAATGGGACAGACGATCAACTTCAAATTTTGGGAATAAATATTTAATACATCAATGATTCGATAGTAAAAATTTGAGAATTTTCTTATAAAAATGATAAATAGTCCCGAACCCCAATAAAATAATGTTTTCTAAGTTTTTTTTTAAATAATAATAAAAAAAAATTGCATACATTTTTTTGAATAATTCAATATTTACGCTTCATTTGCGTTGAACAAAAAACAAATGTTGATATTCGTCTTTGTCAAGGCAACTGGTCCAGATTTAAAACACCCTTTTCATAATCTCACTCTGTGCAGGTGATTGTGTGCCACGGTTGGATGATTGTCTGAGTGTTTGGTTTTTTTCTCCCCTATCGAAAGAAAGAAAAAAACGAGAGTAGACTCTTTTTTCTCTTAATGGAGTCGAAAAATTATCGCGATGAATGATAAAATTTAAGAATGTCAAATGCAGCTTTCCAGTGCCTCTAATCTCTTAACTAGTTAAAGAGTCTATCTTACTTCATTTTTTAATTAATTTTTTTTTTTTTTAATTTTTTCTGAATTCTTTCTTAATTTCTATATTACGAATCTTTGTTTTTTTTCTCTCTCTCTCTTTTCTTCTTCGTTGATGAGGTCAAATATTACAGTCAATTCTATTAAATGACGTCAACTTGGATGGACATAAAAATTTCAAAGCCTATTTCTATACATTTATTTATTTATTTTCATTTACACATTCGAAAAACAGAATAATTAGTATTGAAGATTTGTCCTTTCATTTTATTATGCCAGTGACATAAAATTTTCTCACGCGTTTAAATGAAAGAAAATTAATTGTTTGTTTTTCTTTTCTAGAAATAATGTTAAAGTAAAATTAGTCTATATACTGCCTATAGTAGCCTATAGTGTTCCAGAAAGTGAACGCTCGCTTTTATTTCACTGAAATTAATGAAAACAAGTTTTAAACATTGATTGATATTTATGTCAGAATTACATAAGGTAAATTTTAATAATAATTACAATAAAAATCTCAATTTAGTATTTTTAAGTTGCATCTTAATTAATTTCACTCTAAATAATTTGTATTTTTCGTTAAATTGAAGGGTTGGTTTTTGTCACAAATATAATAAAACAATAATTTTAATAACTATTAGAATTATTTAATTGATAACTATACAGTTTCGGTCACCACTGGTCGACCATCCTCAGTAGTTCTAAAAATTGAAATGAAACATTTATTTACATTTTTTCTTTTTATAGAGAACTAGCTGACGACCGGGCCTTCGGCCCGGCGTCACCTAGCCCCTGGCGGGGAGCGTCTCGTTCATACCAATTTAATAATTGAAATTTAAAATCTTACTGTAAGTATCGAAAGAATGTGCTGAATGAAATTGATTCAAAAATAAGGAAGAATAAGGAAAGATTTATTTAACACATTGCCTAAGCACGATCACTATCTGACCAATCAGAATCGTTCTAATAATTTAACGCTTTGGCATTGGCTATGCACTGGCCAATCAGATCGTTTCCACATACATATATCCACATACTTTTCTATTTTATATATATAGATTATATAACACAAATTTTATTTTTTTTTACAATAATTTGAAATCATACATACATCTCGTTCAAGAACCGGAATTTGTCATTTCACATGAAACATTCATTCTTAAATCTTCAATATAGATACATCACACAATTCATTACAATCACACACATACATATATATAGCAACAATTTATAAAAACGTTTATCACTGAACTAGAAACTATTTTGAATTAATGATTATATTAAATATTATTTTCAATTTTATTTTTTTCTAATTATCTCATTGCATAGTCAATTATTATATGTACAATTAAAACCCCATTATAAATAATCCATTCTAGAAACACATTATAAGTGAAAATAAAAAAATAAAATTGAAAATAATATTTAATATAATCATTAATTCAAAATAGTTTCTAGTTCAGTGATAAACGTTTTTATAAATTGTTGCTATATATATGTATGTGTGTAATTGTAATGAATTGTGTGATGTATCTATATTGAAGATTTAAGAATGAATGTTTCATGTGAAATGACAAATTCCGGTTCTTGAACAAGATGTATGTATGATTTCAAATTATTGTAAAAAAAAAAATTTTGTGTTATATAATTTCTATAAAAAGAAAATGTAAATAAATGTTTCATTTCAATTTTTAGAACTACTGAGGATGGTCGACCAGTGGTGACCGAAACTGTATAGTTATCAATTAAATAATTCTAATAGTTATTAAAATTATTGTTTTATTATATTTGTGACAAAACCAACCCTTCAATTTAACGAAAAATTTAAATCAAGTCACTTAAGTTCTGGAAGAAATTTAATAAATAATTTGTAATCTATGATAAATAAAACCAAATAGTAATTATCAAGTTTTTACTTTACCATACAGGGTATGTCAAGTATTGTAATCGTGCATGAAAAAAAGAGTTTTTTTTTCCTTCTTTTTTACGAAATATCTCAAAAACGGCTGAAACTATTTTGATTAGAAAAATTGAGCGAAACCATGGCATTTCGCTCTACAAAAAAGCTCCAATAAGTGAACATTGAAAAAATTATATTTTTCGAGATAATAATTGTTTTGTCAAAATGTCTGTTAGTCTGTGCGTTATCAAATTTTTGTGGACGAGCTAGCTCAAAAACTAGTGTGAATATCGAAACCAGATTTCACAAGTAGTTTTGGTCCATTGAGATTAAGAGCTGATTATATTTTGGTGCATATCGACCTAAAATTAAGGGGGGGTGGAGAGGGGGTTAAAAATTAAAAATATAGGCTCTTGTACCAAACTCAACCAAATTTTATATACATAATCAGTGGGACCCTTGAAGTCTAAAAATGCAAAAACTAACGGCCCAAAATGGGGGGGGGGGTGTAGGGTCAAAAAATAAAGGCCCTTGTACCAAACTCAACCAAATTTTGTATGCATAATCAGTGGGACCCCAGAAGACTAAAAATTCAAAAACTAACCCCCTCCCCTACATGATTATAAATAATTTTATTAAATATTAACTATAAGTTAGCGGCCAGGTTGTATGGTAAAGTCAAGTGGATGGACACATCAGAACGCGTCAGCTTATTTTCTGGAGGTTTGTTGTTTTTAGATCCATAAGTTAGTATTTTTTAATTAAAACTAATTTCTCTAGAGTAATTGCTACCCAAAAAGTGGATAAGTTTAAAAATTCATATTTGCAGATTAGTAATTGTTATCAACTTTGTAAATGGCCGATTAAGAATAACCAATCAAAATGTAAAAAAATCAATAATTGATTTGTCACGTGGTAAATATCAACCAATAAGGTATCAGTAAATTAAAAATTTAAAAGAATGAAAATTAAAATAAATAAATTAGGTACCGGGCTGGCCGAGAGTGTAGCGTTTCCGATTCACACGATAATTGAAGTTCTAAACCCATTTACAAATATTTACAAATTAAACCAGCTTTAATCTAGCTGCCTAAATCATTTACAAAACATACCTGAACAAACATAGGCACAACATATTTGTATGTCGTAATAAACAAAAATATGAAGGCAATTAATTAAAAATAAATTAGGTAAATTAAATGAATCCAATACATATTAGAATTACATGTACAGGGTGGGACATAAAGATCTCCCAGATTTTGAAGAAGTATAAAAAATTAAAAAATTTAACTAGAAAAAACTGAACATATTTTTGAAATGAATATAAAATATTTTTTTTTTGTGTTTTGAACATTATATCTCACAAAAAAAAGGGGATTGTGATGAAAAATATAGCCCTATTTGACCAAACTCAACCAAATTTGTATACATATTTTGTGGGTCCCTAAAGGCTAGAAATGTAAAAACTAACCACCCAAAATGGGGAGGGGGGGTGAAATATGAGAATTCTAGCCCTTTCGACCAAACTCAACTACATTTTATTTATTTTTATTTTTATTTTTTTTATTTTTTATTTATATTATATTTATTCAAATAAAACAATGCTCTGGAGGTGGCTACCCCGTAGAGCAGAAACAGAAAGAATATATACAAATAGTAACATTTAAGTGAGCATTTTGGACCTATACATATTCTGTGGACCCCAGAAGGCTGTAAATTCAAAAACTAACCACCCCAAATGGGGAGGGGAATCAAAAATGAAAATTCTAGCCTTTTCGACCAAACCTAACCAAATTTTTTATACATAGTTTGATCGAAAGGGCTAGAATTCTCATTTTTGATGCTCCTCCCATTTCGGGTGGTTAGTTTTTGCATTTATAGCCTTCTGGGGGTACACAGAATATGTATACAAAATTTGAAATTTGGTTTAGTTTGTTCAAAAGGGCTAGAATTTTCATTTTTGACCCCCCCCCCCCCCCCATACACACACCTTTTTTGTCTGATATAATGTTTAAAACACATTTTAAAAAAAACCATTTATTTTATATTATTTTCAAAAATATATTGAATATTTATTTTTTTCATTTTTTAATTAAAACAATTTACTGCAGTTGTGTAGATCGAAACCAACCAGAATCAGATTTAATGAAACTTTTTTAGCCCCTTGTTGATGCAACCAAGGTAGTAAATAAATTTAAATTCTTATTATACTCTCTATAATTTGAGCTTATCAATAAGAGAGAGCACAGTAACATTAAACGCTCGTTAGCAGATGTTTTGATTTATTTTTCATTTCATTTCTATGATGTATATATATAAAATGATTCAAATGATGCATCAATGTCAAAGAACAAATAAATTGGAGAAGACATTAACATTGGACGGACGGCTCAATCTATTCGAATACTATAAATAAATTTTTCATGAATACTACTTACATGGAAAGAATCTATTAATATAAAATATTTTTATATAATATAACTCCTACCTATTTTTTATATAGGTAAGTATTAATAAATGAAAAATAAACTGCAACGGATCGTCGCTAAACTTTATCCAAATTCATTTGAAATATTAATATGTTTATTCCTTTATTATTAATCACATATCACTTACAATTTAGAGTTTATGTTGACTTTAATTCAAAAATAATGATCTATTTTCATTTAATAGTCGAGGAATATCAAAAATAGCGATCGATTCTTATCTACTACTAGAGGAATAACCTTATTGCGTTCCATTTTTGATGTTTTGTCTATTAATGGCAACCTCTACTGAAAACGTGGAAAAATCGACATAAAATCAAAAAGACTAAATTCTTTTATGGCAAACAACTCAAGCTTGACCTAAAATCCCGACAGCCAAAATCGTGATCCCAGACGTTTTACTTTGATCTCAGGCTTTAATATTGAAATTTTAGGCTTATGTAGTAGTGCTCCAAAAGGACGCCTCTTGATTATGTGTACGTTTGACCACAACAAATAAAAAATAAAAATATTGAAAAAATCGACATAGTTATGTTTTCAAATGAAACGAAACAATGATTTGTGACATGATAGTTTGGCTTTATTTTTTTAATCTAATAGAATAATATTTTTATATGTATTGCTTGTTTACGAATTCTTAATTATATGTACTCTTTAATGGATGGGTGGATAGATGAGAGTTTGCAGAACTGATAACAAACAGTGGTGGTAAAAATATTTGCGTTTTTAATGTCCCTTTTTTAATTATGAAACCTCCGTCTCTGCTTTAAATTCTTTTTAAAGAAATTTTAAGCTAAATATGATTTTATTACTTTAAAGTACTCTTACGAAACCAGTCATAAGTATTTTTTTCAAATTATCTATATTTAATTCACTTTAGTGACTGATTATACGTCTCATACCCGATTAATAAATTAAATTGCCTTGAATAAGATTGATTTATAATCTGTTCCCAAAGAGTTTTCTATTATTATTTAAATAATCGATTCTTTTTCTTTTAATTCTCTTATCTGACAATCAGAATTTGGCAAAACTTTCTTATTAGCATCAATTTGTTTCCTCGTCTCGTCTTTCTCCATTTCCTTTCTCAATTCTTTCATTATATATATATACATATATATAAATATCTATTTAAATGAATGAATGGCGAAAATGTTCCTTGCGCGTTATTTATTCACTCAGTCAGTTTTAATCTTGGTTCAGAATCAGTCTAAATTTACATCATAGAGTTTTATTATTAGAACTCACTTCGTTATTCATAGTTTACAACAACTATTTAGATCAATTTATACACGTTCATTCATGATCAATAAATTATTATAGATAGATATAAATTTCCTTCTGGAGCTGACAGAATTTTATTAGGAATTGTAATAAATCTCTCATTAGCTGCAAGGAGATAGGTCCATTTTAATCCAGAAATTTTTTTATAAATATTTCTCATGTTTTTATGATAAATGATTTTAATAACTCGTCCGGTCCATTGAATTAAAAATGAAAATTTATTTAGACTGACAGATATAATAAGACCAATATGTTTTAAGAAATTTAAAAAATAATCATATATTTTCTTAAGAAATTAATTATTATTTTTGAGAAAAAATTTTATATTTGATTTAATTAAAATTGACTTCTCTTTTAAAATAAGTGGTCATGTCCGTGTTGGACCGCATAGCGAGAGTTTCCAAATCCAAATAATAATATATAAAATATCAAATCTGTTCTTATTATTCGTTGATAAGGAGAACAAGAAAATTTTTGGAATTTTTTTCATAATTTTTGGTTAAGCTAAGCCCCAATTTCCGGGGTGAGGGGGTAGGAGTGAAAACAACCCTTCTGGAATATAATTAAAAATAATCAATTCCATCTCGGATCTAGTAGATGACAACCTCTTGTGATTTCCTTGGAAATTTAAATTTCGGCTCTATCGGCAATTTGAACTCTCATATTAAAAAAATCAGACCACAGATCTAAGCCGCAGCCACCCGGCATTAGTATTTTTTTGAAGTGAAACTTCTTTAGCGACGTATCTGTTTGAATATTTTGTTACAATAAAGGGGAAATGAACTAATAGAGGGGAAATAAAACACAAGCCTTGATTTTAAAAGAATAATTTAAATTTTCCAAAATTTTAATAAATGTTATTTGTCATGAGCTATTAGTGGGTTTTAAAATTAAAGTTTCACTTCCTGCGTGAGCTTATGTGGATGAGGCTCTCACATTGTTTTTTTTTATAATAGGGTCTCCATATCTCCCCTTATAGCCCTCTGATTCTCCCACACCGGATGAGTGACTCAGGGTGTGGCCACAGCAGAACGGTATAAAACCTTTGAATGCTGTGGGAGCTGAATATTAGGATGAAAAATTTTAAATCGAGTTCAATGGGTTGCAAATCAATAAAAAAAAAGCAAAAATAGTTCCGTTCACTGGATTAAATAAATAAAATTAAAAAAAAGTCACTTGAATAGAAAAAACAAACAAACAAATTAATTAATTAATTAATTAAAATTAAATCTGAGGGCAATTTGGCATCAAGGACTGGCCTGACCCATTCCCCCAGAAGAAATCAACAAGATGATCATGCACCTAGAATGAAGTGGTTTCCTGATTCCTTACACATAACAAGGAACTGGTATAGATATAGTAGAGATCGGGCAATACTTTTCTCGATAATAGAATGTGATAGGAATATGAGCTCATGCAAGTAATTTCAGTATCTATCATTTACGGGATCCGATATGGAATAATTTATTTTTCCTTAACCTGGATCGATCTACCAGGTACGATAGAAAATATTTATGAAAGGAAAAGAGATAGAAATAGATAATTAGAAGTATAATTTAATGTTAAGGTAAAAATGAGAAGGGAAAGAATTCATGGAATAGGCCCCTACGTAGGATTATCACGGAGTTTCTAGTTTGAGAAAAATAGTATTCTGGGCAAAAAAATAATACTCCACTATTAATAAAAAATAAATAAAATTCAATTCTTTACCAGACATGTCAAAATTTTTTCCTTCCTTCTAGTAGAACAAGAAATGAAAACATATCGTGAGATGAATCAATTGACGACAGATGATTTGTTCTTTACGCGTAATTCATACGAAAATAGAATCCAAAGAGGAAAAGACCGGCGAATTAATGTTTTTGACACTGTTTTGACATTTCGTTTTAAATTTATATAACTTTTCACCCTACAGCCTGTTGCGAAATATATATTTATTTGCCCGTCAACAGCCAATCTTAGCAAAATTTATAGTACAAAAAATATTCAATGATATTATTGAAGAATTTCATACACATAAAATTTATTTAGAGGAAAACTTTTTCAAAACTTGGTACCCTCTCCGCGAAATTCACAGATGAGGGATGAGAGCTATCGCAGCTATGGTTAGAGCCTCCCTAATAATCAATTTACTTAAATATAATAATAATAAAACTTGAGCAAGATGCGAGGTAGGTTTCACAAAAAAAGAAATAAAACAAAATTTACTTTTGAATTCGATATATTTCGGGGGTGAGTCCATCATCTTTTCTCTGAATCCTGATGATGGGCTTACCCCCGAAATATATCAAATTCAAAAGTCAATTTTGTTTTATTTCTTTTTTTGTGAAACCTCGCATCTTGTTCAAGTTTTATTATTGTATTAAAATGTTTCACCTAGAACCAACTCCTTAAAAGTAGGCTCTTAATAAACTAATCAAAATTTATTTTTTGGTTTTGTTAATTTTTTAAAAATTATAATGGATGTTGAAATTAAAGGTGTTTGAGAACATCAAATTGCCTTTCATGTGATATAATTTTTAATTGAAAAGTTTTCGTTTTGCCTAGAGTAGCAGAGTTGTTGGAAATACAAACATTTTGGCACAGAACGCATCCCCTACACTGCTTGAAAAGAATGGATATGGTTCATCTGCGATGTCGCGGAAGAAGAAATAGTTCCTATTAATTCAAATTTTTTTTATTAAAATTCATAGATATTTCTTACGGAAAGGATGAGGGTTTTTTAACAGCGTTTAAGTATATATTTGTAGAATTAGGTATTTGTATTTAGCAGAGGCATCCAATTTGATTTGCTTTTGAAATTTTTTTTATTCTCTATTGACTCTTCAAATTAAATTTTTGAAGCCATTTTTATACTTAAATTAACATTAAGTAAATGAAATTTAAAAAAATGGTTCACTATACCTATAGTATCTTGATTACTTTTAGTTTTACTATTAAGGCTAAAAACATGGTAGATTAAGCGAGAAAATGAATCTACTTTACTCTCTCAGTGCTATCTAGATTTCCAGCTTAAAAACAAGCTTTTAGCATATATTCCAAATTCCAAGCTTGTTTCTCCGCTATGCTTTCTGCTTTAACTTCACTTTATTATGTTTCCAGCCAAACATACTTGAAATTTATGCTAAACTCATTTCCAATATCGCACAGTAGATAGCGCTGGGTGTAAAATCCATTCGCTTTTTCACGCTGATTTACCTTTCGCTTCATTATGTTTTCAGCCTTAGTTAATTTGATACTTTACAACTAACTTAAAAATAAACAAAAGAGCGAATTTCAAAAAATATTTCACAAAATTTAATCAAGCCCATTCATAGTATAATTTACTCCTTATCTTATCTCTAATATATTTATATCAGTATTATCCTTACGTAAATTATATTTTAGAGTGTCTGCATCCCAACCATTAGTATTTAAATTCAACTCTTGAATCCGCGAATTAAAACTCATTTAAGACGAAATGGAATTGCAAATTGTATCTCTCTCTCTCTCTGCGTCTCAGTTTATCCTTCTTCTTATGAAGATATTTTCTAGCATCTTTTGGCTTAAAAAGGCATTAAGTTGGATTCTTTATTATCAAATAATTATTAAGCAAACACAGGTATTAAATGATAAGAAAATATAAAAAATAAATGGCTTAGAAAGTAGACACAACAAGAATAATTATACAAGATGAAAATCAAGATCATCATTGGATATGAATCATTAAAAAAATTAAGTATTTCATTTGTTTATTTAGAGATTTGAATTAATTTATTTCGTCTTGTTGGTTTGTTTAAAGTAGTATTTTCCGCTTTTGTATGGAATCCTGGAAGATTCCAAAGAACTCATAAAATACCCAACCTTGAATTAATTACAAGATGCATGTGGGGTATTTCATGCCAAATCGATCACTTTTGACCCCGACCCCTTTCTATTTGGCTGAAACTTTTTATCTTTTTCTACCCTAACGAAAACATTTTACAGAATTTTTTCAAATTTTTCTACTCAACCGAAAAAAAGTTATTTATTTTTTTAAAAAATGGTGTTTTTTCTTTCAAACGCTTATAACTATTTCAAAAATTGACTAATCGGGACGATCTTTTTTTATTTATTTTTAAACGTGCTTTTCAGAAAAAAATACAAAATAAATATTCAACTTCATATTCAATAAGATTTTTTTCAGTTTTTCTGAAAAATCATTAATTTTTTGAAGTTTGACATTTTTTAAAAATACTAGTACTGAAATATTAATAATGGCACAAAATTTGTATTTGAAATGATAGACACACAAGAACTCGCGTCACAATCAATTTGACCGCAACTGTGTGGGTTCTAGCGTCATTTTCATTGATGCGTATTCTTCGTGAATATTTATTAAGTTTTTTTTAGAAAAAAATAATAATTTTTCAAAAATGTAAAACTTAAAAAAATCAATGATTTTTTCAGAAAAACTGAAAAATGTTATTGAATATGAAGTTGTATATTTATTTTGTATTTTTTTCTAAAAAGTATTTTTAAAAATCAAAAAAAATCGTCCCGATTAGTCAATTTTTGAAATAGTAATGGCGTTTGAAAGAAAAAATACCATTTTTTTTTTGGTTGAGGAGATAAATTTGAAAAAATTCGGAAAAATGTTTTCGATAGGGTAGAAAAAAGATAAAAAAAAGTTTCAGCCAAATCGAAAGGAGTCGGGGTCAAAAGTGATCGATTTGGCATGGATTGCCCCACATTCCTCAATGCAAGCCCTGTCGAAATTACTTGATTTGTTTAGTGGAGAATTTTATTTGTTAATTTATCTATGTATTTATTGATTTTAAATAGAGATTAGTGATAATCAAGTTTTAAATAGAATATACTATGTAGTATGTCCAAGATTAATATTATACCTAAGTTTATTATATTTATATTTTTTATATTTATATTGGCGAAAATCACGATAAAGGGGACACCGAATTATTTGAGTTAATAATGATATATCAATATAAATTACATTAAATGGTTTTATGGTAGGTATTTATATTTATGATACAATTTATACGGGGGATTTAACTTGAGATTTTTCAAAACATTTGAATCTTAGAACAGAAATTGAAATTGGGTTTTCTTAGAACCATCCCCAAAACGAGCCTTTCTAAGCAAAAAATAAAATTTCAAATAACGGTCTATGTTCCACAGGTAGAAAGTCTAAAAAGGTGTAAGCTATGTACTTGAGAAACAAATGATCTATTTTTTTTTTAGTTGTCAGATTTTCTTCCTCGATAAAAGTGGCATTTTGGAAAAAAATATATAGGTCAGACACGACATAGTCAACTTAAAAATCGTTGAGTATTCTAATGGGAATATCTAATCTAGTTGGTTTCCTCTGAAGCTCTTTGACTGATAGGAGATAATTTAGGAGCATTTTTTTATATACTAGTTTTTTTTAGAGATTTATCTTTAAAAAAAAATATTAAGTTAAAATACATTACTCACTGGTAGGCATATTTCTTCTTTCCCTCTCAGCCAAAATAAATAAATAAATAAAAATAATATGGCTAGTTTTAATCAAGACTAGCTCAAAAGCCAAATTGACTAATCACTCCTAAAATCTAAATTACATTTTCCAAGTGTCATTTAAGATTTTTTGTCAAGTCAATTTGTGATCAAATAGGCAAATCAAGAAGGAAAATTGAAAAGATTTTGTTTTGCCGAGAGTATCAGAGTTGTTGATTTATAAAGAGAAATCAATGAGTTTTTCCTCTGGTAATCGTTTATGTAGCTCTGGTAATCGTTTAAGTAGCTAGCTTGCTATAACAACAAAATGAATTTTCTATATCCAATCGGATAATTGACCCCATGAGAAATAACAGATAAAACATTTTTAATTAAAAATCCTGATGATGAAGGTCAAACTATAGTCTTAAACAAATAAATTATATTTATACATATTTATATAAGAGTTTTCAAAAATTTGCTTTGCTTTATTTAAAATATTTCACCAAGAACCCACACCATTATCCCTTAACAAAATATATAAGACTTCTTGAAAGTTTTGAAAAAGTCTATTTGTCGGCTTAAGTAAAAATCGGATAGTGAAATTCAGGATGTAGGGGCTTTTTGTCACCTTAGAGTTAGAGCATTGGTTAAAATTACAATAACAATACTATTCCATTCACTTGCTCAGCTAAGAATCTAGGATTGACTTTTTCGTGCAATTTATCTTGGAATGTGCAAATCAATAATATATGCCGTAGTGTTTATGGGGCCCTTCACTCACTGAAGCGACTCTCATATCTCACGCCATATAATCTTCGCCTCAATTTAAGCAAGAGTTTATTAGCACCCCTTTTCCAGTACTGCGACATAATCTTTTCGAATTCCCTCGACAGTAAATCACGCAAAAGACTAGAAATAGCTTTGAATGCATGCACCCGCTATGTCTTAAATCTAAAACCACGTAGCCATCTTTCGGACCAGGATAAAAAACTCATCTTAAACACAGATCTTTCTAAATTTTACGCTTGGCGGTGTTGTGTGATTATTTATAAGCTATTAAATTCTGAAAAATTCAGTTGCCCGTCTTACTTAGAAAATCTATTTGTCGTCGGTCGCTCCACCAGGAAGACAACGCTAGTGCAGGTGCACTGTAAAACTAAACACTTCTTTCATTCCTTCAAATTGGCGGGTGCAAGGCTTTGGAATGAACTTCCATCCAAATTTCGTGCAAACCCGACTCTTGGTGCTCTCAGGTCTTCGTTCTTTATGGATCCCAATAACTGATACTCCTTACTCTTATTTCCTTTATGTCTTCTAATCTTTCTCTACTTTTTTTTCTTCTTCCCCTCCAAAATTTGTGTATCTGTGAAATCTTTTGCCAACATTGTAAAATATTATTGCTAAATTATGTATAAACACTAGGTGGGACCTAAGGTCCTATGTTTGTATACTTTGTGAAATAAAAAAAAAAAAAAAAAAAAAAATTAAATTCCAAGTCGACTTATAACCAAATAAAGAATTTTAAAACTTTCAGAATTTCTTTCATAAAATTTAAACCATACTTGATTTGAAGGGAAATCGATCTGAGAGAAAACTTAATTGAAATTCGGATAGTGTAAAATCTAAAATTTAAAGATGGTTTGTAAACTTCAAATATTGGCTAAAATGTTGCATCATAGTAAATTAGTAACAGGAATAGTAGGGAATTGGATAAAATTAAAAACACATAGTTTTTTTATTAAATGGGCCAGACGTTTCGTGAATTTATTTTGACTTCATCAGTGGCGCATTTCATCACTCTTTGTTAAATTGTTTTCTGATTTAATTTTAATAAAAAAACTCTGTGTTTTTAATTTTATTCAATTCCCTACTATTCCTGCTACTAATTGGCTAAAATTTACTCTTAAATCAACTTACAAGCATATAAATAATTTCAAAACCTATACTAAGATTAAGGTTTAAACTAACCCGTTTATTAATATATTTTTTTTAAAAGAAGACAAAGAAATAAATAAACCACTAAGTAAGTATATTTTAAATGAATTGAATTAGTCTCTGATTTTATTGGTCAGATTTTTAATCAAATGGTTAGTATTTAAACTAAATGATAAATATCACACGGTCATTATTTTAACTAAATCGTCTGTAATTTAGAGCAAATGGTCAGAATTTATTTAAAAACCTAGTTAGTTATAAAATAAATGAAAACTGCAGGTGCTGTTGTTTAATAAGTCCGTTACAGTATTGTTTTAAAAGTATTTGTCGGAATTTGGTTTATTATTTTTGACCAAAACGAAATTTAATACTGACATTTTAGTTTTTACACTAATCAAAGTATTAAAATACTGACCATTTGTATAATAAAATGTTAACCAATAATAATTTATTGAAATACTGAGCAAAAAAATTTTCAGTGAATTATTATCAAATGTACTTTTGTTTAAAAAAAATAAAATAAAATAAATTTCAAAAGACAAAATTTAATTTTTTTTAGTATTCAAAGGGAAGTTAATTAAAATCTTTGAGAGTAACGTTTTTAGGTGACTGCACAGAAATGTGACTGTTAACTGATTTAGCTGGCAGTAAAAGATTGTTTGTCCTAAGCTAAACAAACCAATCTTTAATTAAATGTTTTAAAGAACAAATAGAATAAATTTGTTTTTCATTTTCACAGATCCAATATGAATTCAAAAAAAGAGAGAAAAAAAAACTCTGAGATAAAAAATTCAATTTTAAACTAAATTAGATGGAAAAACGAGAAATGTTTTTACAAATAGAAAAAAAATGTAATGAATTTTATGGGTTTCATAAAGAAATAATTTAATTAGTTGAGTGCTGTGTGAATATTTGAATGATTAATTTGGATTTTTTTATATTTCAAATAATCTAATTTTAACAGAACAAGAAAAATATTAGTTTAAGAATTAAAAAGTCTGGTGTGTTGATCAAGAACCGGAGAAGTGAAGAAATGAATAAATATTAAAATTATTAAAAGAAGAAATTTAGATTAGAAACTGAATGAAATAGGAGATTCAGATAGCATAACAAGGGTCGCAGAAAGAAATTGCAAGTCCGAGAGGTAGAACTCCTTCAGTAGGATAAAAATATAGAATACTAGCTGCAAGGCCCACCTTCGGCGGCCCTCTTACTAGCCAGGGGGCACGCCCCCTGGACCCCTAACCCACGAACCCCACACTCCCACTCCACTCCCACCCACCACACTCCCCGAAACCCACCCAGCACCCTACCCCCGCACCATGCACCCGTGACCAACCCCCGCCCCCACCCCACCACCCCAACACTCCATCCTGCACCCCACCTACGTACAACCCCACTGGACCCTCAGCTGAACCCTCACTCCACCAACCCTACACCCCCGTGCCCTCCACCCCCGCCTAGCCCCCTGGACCCTCACCGCTCCACCCCCTACTCCGACTTACTCCCTGACTCCCCCCCATTCCACCCCACGCACCCCCACTCCACCCCCGCACCCACCCTCCGCATCGGGTTTTTGCATTTCTAGCCTTCTAGTGACCAACAGATTATGTATACAAAATTTGGTTGAGTTTGGTCCAAGAGCAAGAATTTTCATTTTTTGACCCTCTCCCCCATTTCGGGTGATTAGTTTTTACATTTCTAGCTCTTTAGAGGGCCACAGATTATGTATACAAAATTTGGTTAAGTTTAGTCCAAGGGCAAGAATTTAATTATTTTTCACCCCCCCCCTTTTTAGGTGGTTTTTAGGGGAATTTTTTTAAACAAAAGTTGTCAGAAATCACATCCCATACAACTTTGCACATTATAAAATTTGCCGTGGAATAATAGTTTAGGAGTTATTCGATAATTTTCATTCGTGTGCTCACCCAAACCCCCTTTTGGGGTCAAAATATCAAAACGTTATATAGCTAAAAACCTAAGTTAGAAGACATCTGATGCAAATATGAAATTTCATAATAATCCCTTCAGCCGTGTTTTACGTGAATTGTGAGCAACTTTTCTCGGAACCCATGGAAACATACAGACAGACAGACAAACAGACAGACAGACAGGAATTTTATTGAGGGTGTTTTCTTTCATAGCTTTGCTTGAAACGAATGCAACCCAAATTTGGCGTGATTTGGACCAATGTACAGACAAAACCTTAATTTTATATATATAGATTAGCTTCGTCGAAAAAAGCTCTCTTGCTAGCCAGGGGCTACTAGAATTTTCATTTTTTCACCCACCCCACATTTCGAGTGATCGATTTTTATATTTCTACATGCCTATAGAGCGCCACAGATTTGGTTGAGTTTGGTCCAAAGGCTTGGAATTTTCATTTTTTAACCCTCCTCCCCTCCCCCTTTTGGGTGGCAAGTTTTTGCATTTGTTCGAAGGTTTATAATGAGAATATTAAGGACAAGTTTTTTGTGTGATTTTTTAACCAACGTTTCGTCGACTTTGCCGATTTCTTCAGGGTTTCAAATAGTTACATCATACATTCGTAAAAAATACATTATTTTTCTTTATCTCCGTTATCAATGAAGAACCATCAGAAGCTTAAAAATTCAAAAATTTAGGCACATTCACAATTAAATAATTTTTTTTTCTTCTTTTCTTTTTTTTACTAACAATTGAATTGTCTTTTGTACAAACTCCTGATGATAGGCTAAAAATCCGAAATATATAGAGTATCCATTAAACTCAAACTTTATTTTAATTTTTTGAAACACAACTAATTCCAACCCTTTGTAATGTTTTAATTGAATTAGATAAACAGTTTTAGAAACAATATAGGTAAATAAAATGAGACAGTTTTAAAACAATTGAACGGAAAACTGTCTGCTTCTGTTAATATTTTTTCTAAAACTGTTTATCTAATTTAATTATTGTTAGTAAAAAAAGAAAAAAAATGTTTATGTGAATGTGCCGAATTTTTTAAGTTTCTAATGGTTCTTCATTGGTAATGGATATATCTAAAGAAAAATAATGTATTTTAGACGAATATGTGATGTAACTATTTGAAACCCTGAAGACGTCGGCAAAGTCGATGAAACGTTGGTTGAAAAATAAAAAATTACAGAAAAACTTGTCCTTAATGCCCATTATAAACCTTGGAATTAATACACATTATGGACGAAAATGATAATAATAATTTTTACATTTGTATTTTTCTAGGGGCCTAAAGATTACATCTACGAATTTTGGTTGTTTGGTTCAAAGTACTAGAATATTAATTTTTTGACACCCCTCCCCTCTCTCTATCGATTTTTTTTTGAAAATTTCTTTAAACAAAAGTTGTCAGAAATCACGTCCGTGCCTTAGAGTTAATAGTTTAGGAATTATTTGATCATTACATTAGTGCCCCCAAACCCTATTTTGGGATAAAAATATCAATATATTTAATAGCAATCATTTTAAGTTAGAAGTCATTTAATCCAAATACGAAATTTCATAAAAGTATCTCCAGCCTTTTTTTTCCAATTGTGAGCAAAATTTGGGCGGAGAGACAGAAAACAGACAAACAGACAGTTAGGAATTTTGTTGAGGGGAGTTCTCTTTCATAAATATAGTGGCTTTAAAATATAGGGTATCGGTATTTTTATGAAATTTCGTAATTGGATCAGATGCCTTCTAACTTAAAATGATTTCTATAAAACATTTTGATATGCGAGTGTTGAAAAAGTTTCCATTTTTTTCAATTATAAATTTGTTTAAAAAATTAATATATTTTTTATGAAAATATTGAATTATTTAAATAATTTAATGCAGGCAATAATTAATATTAATATCATAATATAGTATAATAATTTATCAGTTAAATATTTTTTTCAACTCAAGTATTTATGAAAGATTTAATTCAAAAATATTTTCCTTATCGAATAAGAATTTTATTTCCTCTAATCCATGTAATTCTTGTCAAAATACAAATAGTAATGTGTATCTTAATCTATTAATCATAATATATCATTATATAAAATAATTAAAAAACCTTGGATGGATGAATTTTAATTAATTCAATTAAAAAAACTAAAATAAATGACTTACAAGAGTTGAAAATGTCGCCGAAACGTTTCCCCGATCACTACACTCGGACAACTGGCCTCTGACTGGAAGGAAAGCGCTCCAGGCCTCTTATCGTCTTCCCGGAAAACAAGACAGGCTTGCAATGGACTTTCCGATGTTTATGCTTTTTATCAATTTTATATATAAAAAATTAAAAAAATGAATAAATTAAAAGTCGCGAACAGTACCCACCATACACACACTCATACAGAGAAACCTATTCGTGTGGTTTCGATAAAAGTAATATTTTTTGATTTTTCTTATGTAAAATTTGATTTTTTTGGCTTGGAAAATTCTGTCTTTATTATAAAGTGATGTTGTCATCCACATGAATTTATCTTTCACATACACTTGATTGTATATAACAGGGGTGGCCACTAACCTTAACTTTGCGAGCCGCAAATTTATAAAATTGTTTCAAAGCGAGTCATATTGTTTGGACATTAATTAATGGTTTATTAAAAAAAAGACACATTTTTTTATTTTATAAAATATAAATGAAGTAGGTAATATTTATTTTTTGCTCTACTTACTTATAACATTAGTGTTCAATTACAATAAAAAGAAATAACATTTTACTTTTGAGAAGTGCTTTTACGAGTATTCATATTGTTAGTTGTTTGAAATTTGGCTGATAACACTGTTCGACAAAAAAATTTTCTCTTAAACCTAACAATGGATTCCAGTAGAGTTTTATACGCTGATTATCAAGCAATTTCCTGATTTTTTCCAACACATCAGAGTTTTGAGATATTATCGATCAAAATGACGAAAAAGGCCATTTTGAGCTATTTTCAAGTCCCATTAAATATTAAACAGCAATATTTGAAATCAAAATATTTTGTCGACGTAATAGAAAACAGCTTAATCTTTGATTTTCAAATTACCAATTGTTTTTAGCTCAATTAGAACTCGAGTTATAACTAAAAAAAACTAAAACTACGTGATTATAAAGGATAATAAACATTGTTAAAAACATAAGGTCTTAGTTTTTTATTTATAACTCGAGTTCTAATTGAGCTAAAAACAAGTGGTAATTTGAAAATCAAAGAGGAAGCTGTTTTCTATTACGTCAACAAAATATTTTGATTTCAAATAATGGTGTTTAATATGGAGACTCGAAAATAGGTCAAAATGACATTTTTCGTCATTTTGACCGATAATATCTCAAAACTCTGACGTGTTGGAAAAAATAGGGAAATTACATGATAATCAGCGTATAAAACTCTACTGGAATCCATTGTTAGGTTTATGAAGGGAAATGTTTAATTTTTGTCGAGAAGTGTAATTGGTAAGCGCAGTTCGCACGAATTCACTTAAATGTTCATCAGTTAGTTCGGATCGATATTTAGATTTAATGAACTTAAGCGTTGAGTACAGTGATTCACACACATAAGTAGTTCCAAATAATGAGATTAGTCTCTTAGCACACTCTTTTGTTAGTGGGTATTTTTCTTCTGGGACCTTCTTCGAAAGCTCTATCGCCGAAATGCCACTTCCTTTGAATTTTTTGAATTTAATTATTATACTTTTTAAAATCAGTATTATTCAAGAAGGTTCAAGAGCCGCACGAGATTGACTAAAGAGCCACATGCGGCTCGCGAGCAACATTGTGGCCACCTCTGGTATATAATAAGCACGCTCGCTGTTTGCTAGTAGCAGCATCAGGTTATTTACCACACCCCGTTTAAAGGGAGCCCCTGCTACTTAGACAACTAAATTGACAGATCTGTTAAGGGTATGACTACCTAAAAAGTCACCCTCGTGCACCGCGGGATCTGGCACATTTATGGTCGCGATTCTTTATTTTTAAAACATCTGTATTTGGCTCGAAATATGCAATATTTGTAAGAATCCTTTAGTTATGCAATTTTATCCAATATTAGTCAAATATGCAAAAATATGCATTATAAAATTTAACCTATAATATCCTAAATGCAGGATTCGGAAAGATAATTGATCTCCTGTGTCGTACGTGGCGGCAAACAAAATATGTAATTGCAAAGAAATCCGGTCTCTACTTATAACTTCGAAAATATTTGAGATATCAAATTTAATTTGTCGCAGATAAGAAGGGAATTAGTGGATTTTTAAAATTTTTTAATAATTTAAGTTAAGTCGTTTCAAAACGCTGTCGGGTACAAAAATCACCTGTAAAGCACCGTCATTTTAAGTCAAAATAAATAAAAAAAATAAAAAATAAAAAAATAAACTTAATTCTATTTTAAAAATTTTTACAGGAATACGTCACAAATTAAGATAAAAAATATTTTGTTTTTGTTTTTTTTTTAATCCTACATAAAATTATTCGGATCCCCCAAAATAATATCATTCGATTAAAATTCTAATGAAATTTTCGATTTTAATCCTAAAAATAAAATAAAATAAAATTTAATTTTTTCCTCTGGCCTTGAAGATTTTTTAATACTAATTTTGTTTGTCCCTATAATCCCTCTATCTTTTCTATTAAAACTATAGTAGTATTTTTATTAGATTGGAAATTTTGAAACAGGGATAAGCCTATCATAGTTTCAGAAGGGGTTAAAGGGCATCTATCTGTAATTTGGCATAGGCTCTCTCAAAAGGAATAAATTTATTTTTTGACAGCACCGCCCTATTTTGAGGCCCTATAGAAAATTTCACGTACCTATATAAATATATAGTCAATTTCTGAATTTTAGCTTATTTTTTATTAAAAACCTCCCATAATTTTAGATTTGATTTATGCCAAAATCTAATCATTATTCTCTAAATTTTTCTTTGGTAATTTAGAAGAGCTTTTTAGTTCAAAAACAAAAGGTGTACTAAAGCATAAAAAAACATATGGAGTGACAATTAAAAAAAATATGTTATTGAAAATAACATAAAAATATGATACAATTGTTTTTCTCTTTACCATAAAAAATTATACATGTTTGCTTATTTAACCGATTTCGAAGTTTCAATAATAATAATAAATATAGCAATATTGCGCACTTAAAAATGAGCACCCGGTATATAGTTTACTTGAAAAATTTTCATATGGCATAAAAACTAATTATCAATAAAAAAATCCAACTTTTAAAAATAGACCGCCAGATGGTTCTTCAATCATTAAAACAAACTTCCTAGTAAGTAACTTTTTACAAACAGATATTGGATTCATATAAATAAATAAATAAATATATGTATATAATTTCATTGTTAGAGTCTATAGTTTTGAAGATTTGGCATTTATCATTAGTCATTTTAATCAGAAATATTTTACGTATTATTTCTCATGGGTTCAAATACCCGATTGGATGTAGGTAAATAAGCTTTATCATAATAGCAAGCTGTTCACAAAACAAAAGTATTCTACTTAAATAAATTTTTACAGGAATATCTCACATCCTATGATAATAATGATAATAATTTTAGGCCCCACATGAAATCCGACCCTCCCCACAACATTCATTTAATTATAATTTTAATACAATTTTTGATTTTAACATAACAATTACAAAAGTCATATTTATATAGACTGTTTTTCTAATTTATATCAAAAATTTGTGGAAAAAATATTTTTCATAAATATTTAGGTAAATTTTGTATTTTTATTCAATGTAATTTCATTTATTTGGAACAGTCTATTTATTACTACTTGGGATTATAGCCCCCCTATGATTAAATCAATTATAAATTTTGTCAAGTCCTAATGTTCTAGAGTTGTACAAAATTTTATTTAATTCTCACAGCTGAGGTAGAGAGAGGTCAACCATCCTTATTAAGGTTTTGATCAGGTTTCCTTAACAACTTATGGCAAATGCCGGGATGGCTAATGCGTCGCTTTCTCCTGGTATCGGGTTTTTTCGTGGAATTTTTAAAATAATTTTTGTCATTTGATGGAAATCTATGGTCATGTTATTTGTCAATGAGCATAGATTCTATTACTCTATTTTTTTCTTTTTTTTTTGTACTTGTTTATTATTTGTTAAATTGTTATAGTTTTTTTTTTTTTTTTTTTTTTTTGGCCTTTCTAGCCATAAGCCATTTACGATACTATTTATTATTTTTAAATTTGTCCCTACCCCGGGGGTCAGATTTTAGCCGGATGCCTCGAGTCGGATTCGAACCCGGGTCCACTTGGTTAGCAGGATGACACGCTACCGCCTAGCCTATCCGGCCCCCAATTGTTATAGTTAATTTGTATTGATGTTTGGAGGACCTAGCCACCGAGGACTTAAGCAGGCCGAGGAATAAAGATTTATTTATTTATTTAAAAAGCATGTATTATTGTTTATTTTAAAAATATTTATTTGTTTATATTTGTTTAATTGTTCCTTTTTTAAAGCAACTAATGTTCCAAATTTCATTGATAAAGGGAGAATGTCTCCTGAATCGTTTGGATTTCTATTAAATGTTTCAGATTTATTTTTTATAAAAATTTTTAAGAAAAAATAAAACCGACTTCAAAAAAATTAAATGCAATAAATAAAATACACTAAAAGGTATAAAATAATTATTATCTTATTTAGTTACAACTAAACTACAAAATATTAAGATGAAATTACTTTTTGAAGTTGGTGCCAAACAAACTATACCTATAATCGAGCGTACCCACCAAACGTACTAAGTAAGATCCGTCGAGTGCTATTCATAAAATGTATATGTTTGGCACCGACTTAAAAAAGTAATTTCATCTTAATATTTCGTAGTTTAGTTGTAATTAAATAAGATAATAATTATTTTATACCTTTTAGTGTATTTTATTTGTTGCATTTAATTTTTTTGAAGTCGGTTTTATTTTTTTCTTAAAAATTTTTATTTTTCTCTTTTTAGTGATGTTATTAATAGTGATCATATCATCAGAACTTGACCAAATTAATATGGCACCATCCCTAAGATACCTCCTTTCCAATAAAAAAATAATCATCGAAATCGGTTCATAAACAAATTAGTTAGGCCCGAACAAACCTAACAAAAAAGGTCTAATACCTATGAAAAAAAATGAAACCAATCGGAAGGTAGGCTGAACCCAACGCAAATTTTTTTTTCAAAATCCGTTCACAATTGGCGGAGATATGACATAGGCACAAAAAAAAAAAAAAAATTCATTCGAATAGGAACCTCCTCCTTTTTTTGAAGTCGATTAAAAATAATTTCTATTTGTTTTAATAAATATATAGGTATATAAAATGCTATACATAAAAATTGATTTCATGGGAAGTACCGATAGCTATAAAAAAGTCATAAGCGATGAGTAGATTGAAAGCAAATAAAATCAGGAAGATAATTCAAATGATAATTATAATTAATATGGTGACAGGTGGTTGGCTGGTGGGGTGGAGGAGGGAACGAGTGATAAATTACTGGCAAAATGGCACCGTGTCAATTATAGACCAATCAGCCACAAGTTCATTTACCAATCATTATTGAATCAGTTTTAATTTTTTCATTTATTCAATTCAAAAGTCAGAAATATAGATTTAAAGTTCAAAAGTTTTATTTATGGAGTGGGATTATTTTTTATTAGACATTAAATTCTTCCCCAAGAGGCAGAAAAAATAATAATTTTCTTATGAGAAAACTCTCATAATTAACTTGTTTTCAAAATTCCTTATTAAAATCGTATGATTTAAATAATTCTTTAATTGAAATCATAGGGATTTGCAAAGAATTAAATTATAATTAGAGTTTTCTCCTTTAATGTGCCAAACGTTTCGACATTTAATTTTTGACTTCTTCAGTGGCTCACTAAATAACTCAATGTTGCCGAAACGTGAGATAAAACATATGATATGTTGGATAGAACAAGGGACAATTGTGACTGTCTTAATTTATTTTTAATTAATTGATATGTTTTATCTCATAGTTTCAGAAACATCAGACAATTGAGCTATTTAATGAACCACTGAAGAAGTCAAAAATAAAATTATCAAACGTTTGGCACATTAAATGATACAACTGTTTATAATTTAATTCATACTAACTTCCTAAGATTTGAATTAAAGATTTTTAAGTATGGATGCGATTAATGAAACATATGGTTTAATTTTTTAAAGTTGCTGAATTTATTTAAATATATAATAATAAAACTTGAGCAAGATGCGAGGTAGGTTTCACAAAAAAAGAAATAAAACAAAATTGAGATTTGAATTCTATATATTTCGGGGGTGAGCCTTGTTTACTTTGACTCCTGATGATGGGCTCACCCCCGAAATATATCGAATTCAAAACTCAATTTTGTTTTATTTCTTTTTTTGTGAAACCTACCTCGCATCTTGCTCAAGTTTTATTATTATATTAAAATGTTTCACCTAGAACCAACACCTAACTCCTTAAAAGTTATCGATTTAAATATATTTCACAAATACATCTTCAATCCTTAACCTCCACTCATAATAGGCGTAAATATCCTTAATTAAAACTTCTCCACGAAGAGATTATTTTAATAATAATGTGAAAAGATTTTTTTGTCGAGATTAGCAGATTTGTCTATTTTCAAGAAGGTCTCCTCGACTTGATACAAATAAACATATTATATTTATATTTGAATGAATATATAGGTATCAGTGGCGGTTGGTAAATTTTTACCAGGGGATGTTGTCCAAAACAGTACCCTTAAATTTTTTAAATTTTATTTTAATCTGTTTTTTTTTTTGAAAATTTCATCGGATACGGCATCATTTTGGTTATTTTCCAAATTTACCATTAGATTTTTAAAAATATATTTTGGAACCTTCGCCCCAAGCGGATACTTCTTTGTGTTAGTGAGGGTGGGAGTCAGAAATTAATTCTTTTGACTTAAACACCACAGTCCCTGAGATGGAAATCGACCATCTTCCACAGTGAATCAGCCTATCCTATGGGAAAATTTTCAATTTCTCATAATTCTATTGCTATAAGCAAGCTATGACTTATCTATAGCACTCTTAGTTATTTCCGATCTTATGTATTGAGAGTTTTTAGAAATGGATTACTCCAAAGATTGTCGAATCATCTTTATTTATTCCTTTTTTGTATTATTTCTATTTTAATAGTTCCTCAGCGAGAACAATTTTTATTCGACTAAAACTTGTCTGGACTTGTCTTTGACATGCTTGAACTGGAAGATATACCAGACAGGGACTTTAAACCTTCTATCGGCACCCTTTTCAGAAATCATTAATTTTACTTGCCCCTTGTAACTATGCAACAATTTTATTTCATTTCGAGAACCAATATACTTTTCAAAACAAAATTTTTTTATAGAAATATTTGAAATAACGGATAATAATTTGAAAATATAAAGATCCTCCTGAAATTTTGAAGTCGACCTTTCAATTTATGAAAATACTCTAAATGTTTGAAATTTTAGGGATGCGCCGCATCCACATCATCCATGAACCGCAAGCCAATGATAGGTATATATCTATTTTATATATCTTTATTTCCAATACTTATTGATTGTTTTATAATATTCTTCTTCTTCGAGTGCCATACCCGAAACGGGTGTCGGCTCCTCTCCACATATACCTGTGCTGAGTGTGTTTAGTTGTTTTACACAGATATACGGGACTTACTTTTTAACGCCGGTTCCGAACGGCAAATTTGGAGAGGTGGCTAGGCAATTATACTCTTGGTAGGTTGCCATTACTTTCCAAGAGGAGGCGACTGCAAATATCTATCTGCCGAGACTCGGTCTCGAACCAGCTATCTCCGAGTCAGCGACCCGAAACTCTAGCCACTGACCCACAGTCGCCTCTTTTTATATTTATATAATATTAATAAATATAAATCTTATAAAAAACAATCATCAAACGTTTATTAAAATCCTAAAGTTTCAAGAGAATTTACCCCTTTATCAATTGAATCATAAATTATGATTCGTAAAAAAATAAAAAAGTTGCTTTATCTACGGGATATAAAGCAACTTTATTTCTTTTTTTAGTATTTTTTTCTTCAAGAGCTATACTCAATTACGAGCGTCGGCGATTACTTTGGAGTATCCTTTCCATTGTAATTTTCTTGGGGAAGATTTCACAGGGGTGATTTACCATTCCCCTTAAAGAATCAGATTATAGACGGTCAAATATTTGCGTGTACTATTTATAATTTAAAATTTCATTGATAAAGGGAGAAATTCTCCTGAAACGTTTGGATTTTGATAAACGTTTGAAGATTGTTTTTTAAAAGATTTGTATTTACTATATATACTATATATTCTTCTTGAAGATTATCTGATCAATATTCCAGAGAAATTCATTTGCGCTGAAAAAGGAATCTTTTCCACTCCTGTTCCTGGTTAGATTTAAATTAGAAGAATTTTTTTCAGCCATTCAAGACCTAAGGGCAGATTTAACTATTCCCATAGAGAGAAAAATATCGGTAGGTATAGTCTGTCTTTATGACCTTCATTATTTTTCTCAAAAAAAAACTTTTTTTCTAAAAAAACTGACATTTTTCAAGATTGTCGAGAGGCCTTAAGAGCTCTATATTGGATAGAGGCGCAATCTGACCTGGATTTATATTTACCATTGTATTATATTTTTTATCTAATTCTATTTGCATTGGCTATTTTTAGCGAGAATTGAGGGAGAATCGATTTCTTTATAATGATCTTCTTTACTCTCGATACTCGATCGACTTCGTTCTTTTAATCATTTTTTCTTTCTCACTCTTTTCATTTGAAAATCAAACATATTTCATTTACTTAACAAAATTAAAATTTATACTAGGGATGAATTCAGATGGTATGAATGTGTGGACAGAGTACCTGTAAAAGTAAACATTACAAAGAAAGGATTGATACGTTCGTAAATTAGACTGAAGTAAAAAAAAAACATTAATCAAGGAAACAAGGGAATTATAAATAACTTTTGAATAATAAACATTTGTTTTTCGAGAGGAACTATTTCTTCTTCCGCGAGTTCGCGGAAGACACTTATCCATTCATTATTTTCAAGGTAATGCCTTTTTTTACGCGCTATTATGGACTTAGAAAGAAGCTAGCTTTTTTCGCTTCTAACATAATAGCTTTTGAATTTAAAAATCTACAAAAATTCATGATAATAAATTTGACGAAAATTATTTTGGATTCTTTGAAAAAAGTTTTGGATATTAATGAAGAATCTACAGCGTTCTGTGTTTAGTAAATGAGTCCGGGCAGTTTTATGTTTTTAATTAAAAACTTAGGTTTCTATATGAAATAATGGAATTTTCATCTAAAATTTTTGAGACTTGGATTTTTACACATTTGTACTTTTCAAAATCCAGAGCGTTGAATTTTTTTTTTGAAAAGTGTATACGTCTAATGAGGGTAAGTATGTCCAAATTTCTACACTGCATTCACTCGATTTTTTATCTCCATCATTTGCGACATCTTTAGGAAATTTTGAAAAAACTAAAAATTAACCATATGGAATTAAATACTTTAAATAAGACCAATTTTCTTGGATGGATCACTAAACTACTACACTATTTATATAATTATTAATTTAGAGGTTGCGTCTAAAATGTAGGTGTGGCTTTTAAAAATTATTTTTTTTAGAATTCTTTAAGTACTTATTTAATATTTACGAAATTGATCAAAAAAGGCTTTAACAAATTTATTTTCGTAACAATGAGTACCACCCATTAGAAAAAATCTCATATATTTATAAAATAATTTTTAATTTATTAACAATTCAAAATATTAATTTGTCTTTTACTGAATACGAGTGGTTATCTATGATTTTGATTACATGTAAGAAGGGTTTTATTTACCACTTTGGGGATTGAACCCTAGTTCTAAAAGCATTCGAAAGTTCCTTCTTGTGATAAAATATTTATATTTCAAATTAAAAAAAAAATTGTTAGATTTTGGGTTTTCTAGCTTTATCGTTAGACTATCATTTTTTTTATTTTAATCCGTTTCTATAGTAAAAAATGATCAAAAATCGAACAGGTGTGTTTCGAATTACCATTTAATAAATTGCACTCAAAAATAAAAATCTAATTTTTTAATAAATTTTAATTTAGAAGAAAAAATAGTAGTCTTTAGGCTGAAAAAATGTCATTGAAAAAACAGGCATTAACTAATCCTTTTATAAAGAAAATAGCGTTAAAAATTATTAATTTACCGAAACTGTAAACAGCGTGTAACGAGTCCTGAAAAAGTTTCATTTTTTTCTTCAATAAAGAAAAAAAAGAAAAAAATCAATATTTGTTATTTATTCTCAATTTGAAAATCAGTATTTTGATTGATTGATTTATTTATGTTAGGTAAAAATAACTATTTAAATAGTACACCTCTTTTAGTATATACATATACCTAAATTTATAATATATATATATATATAGGTAAAAGTGGCGCCATTAGATGTTCAATGATTTAACCGATAGGAAAGGGATGAAGGGTTAAAGGGAGGATTGTCTGTCTATCTGTCTGTCCGGAAAGAGTTTCCTCTGACCTCGTCGTCTCTGACATTTAACCACCCCTTGTTTCCCTCTTTTATCTAGGCTAGCCACGTTGTTGTTGTTGTTCACTAGCTCTCCACTAGGTAAACTACCCTTGAGACGCTAAATCAGGCCAAGATCATCCAACCCCCCCCCCTTTTTTTAATACTTTCAAAAGAGATAAAAAATTTATGTAGGTATTTCAGAAAAGTTTTCTTTCTTTAGTGTAGATTTCGAAACTATTTACGATGATGATACGAAAAAAATTCTATCTATGGTTATTGTTGACTTTTACTTTGACAAAGTGAAAATAAATAGTATAACGTATAGAGTAATATAGAGTGGAAGGCCCCATAAGGAGCCAATGTATTTTAGTGTATGAGAGTTACAGAGCTCTCTGGCGGTTCGGAATGGGAAATAAAATGACGAGAACCGCTCTCTTTAGCTCTATAATTAAATTATTAAAGAATTAACATATAAAAATCAAAAAAATAAATTACTAGTTAATTTTATATAGGGTACTTAGATTTCAGGATTTTTAGGTCGTTTAAAAAAAGTAAGTTCTTTATCTGATTTTGTGTCGCGAAAGCAAACTTTCACAAAACATTGACGTCGAGAACTAGGCATATTTAATAATATTTTAATCTATAAATTTGTACGTTGGAAAATTTTCTAAATGAAGTTTAGCACAAAGCCTGTATGAATCTTTTATCTATGACAAACTCTTTTGAATGTCCTATGACTATGATCTTTGAATAGCTCTTAAGGACTAAGTATAATGTGGGCCGAGCCGCTAGTCAGCGCTTTTCGATATTCAGTAGCCTTCCACTCTGTATTACTCTATGGTATAATGGAGAGAAATCAATGAGGTTATACTTGATGCAAATAAACATATAGATATATTATAACGAATATAAATATTAAATATGAAATTAATTTAATTTATCTGGTATTAATTTATTTGATCTTAGTTGAAATATTTGTATATTGCATTATCAGAGGGTTCGTCCCACCAGCATTTGAACCCAGGTACTAACACACTCTCCGTGTATGTTAGTTCGACTCTCAGGACAAAAATTCCATCTTTTTTTTCAAAAAGATATACTCATTCTTTGCTATAAAGGGGTTCGGGACTGTTTATCATTTTTATAAGAAAATTCTCAAATTTTTACCATCGAATCATTGATGTATTAAATATTTATTCCCGAAATTTGAAGTTGATCGTCTGTCCCATTACCGAGAAATAAATTATTGAAAATTGTCATTTTAACATGGAAGTAAATGAACCGATCTTTTAAAAGGGCTATATCTTTCGTCTATACAAATTAAACCATTTTCAATAAATTTATACAGATCAATAATTCAACTTTTATGAATCGAATGATACATTTTTCAATAGATTTGATAGTCTAGTTAATTAGGTATTCATAAATGTAAAAATAAAAAGTAATTTGCAGCCAACAGAATATAACAAAAGCACTAGTGTAGAATTCCATATCTATTTTTTGAAATCATTTTTGTGTTAAATAAATGTTTTTATAATGAGAAAAATTTATCCCAATATTAATTTTATTAATATTATCAAAACAAAGATTTTTATTCGAAATTAACCTCATTATTAACAATTTTTTTTATTAAAAAATTTAGTAGGCAGGCGTTGTCACTCTGCAGAAATACAAAAGATTTTTTCGAAGATCAACGAGATAGATAAGCTGTCCCGAACTCCCTTACATAAATATTATATTTATAATTATGAGGGTGGACGTTATTTCAATGATTTTGTAAATTTGGGTTATTCGTCCCCTAGATACCTTACAAATATATAAAAAAAATCTGTAAAATTTGAGCTCTTCTTTTTAACATTAAAACGCGCTCCAAAGTTTTGAAAGTTTTAAATGAGAAAAATACATGTAATTTTTTTAAGTTTTTTTTTATAGCTCCTATAAAAATGGATGAAATAATTTGAAATTTGGCACAGTTATTGCTTATACTGTTAGAAAAAACCGTGGAAATCGCAAATTTTTGAATTCATTATTTCATTATATATCGTATTAGTAGAAAAAATTGTGTTATATTTATTATTATTGATCTGATATACTAGTATAATGAAATATTTTATTTTGTGTCCTTTATTCGATACTACTAGTATACAATTCTGAAAAAAAATAACAAATACGAATAAATTTCTATTAAAACTTAATTTTAAAAATTTATATTCCCTCTTTATTCGGTGATTTAATCATAATATTAAATCGTCTATTTATGTCTATCTAAATCCTCCAGCCTCTTTTCCACCGTTTACCAATTTAAACCACATTTACTTGCAAATTTTATTCCTTAAACAAGCTAAAAAAAACGGCGTTTGAAAACTCTCTCGAGACTTGAACTCAATTAAGGTGTATTTTATTTGAGATTGAAAAAAATTCAATAACTTGAGAGTAATTTTCTATAAAAATTATTCTCTCGCGTTTTTTATGCGGTTCATCATTCTATTCACAATGTAATTTTATTTTCACGATCACCCTTGAGGGAATATGTTATTAAAAAATTGAGAATGTTATTATATAATGAAATTATTTAAAATAGCCTATCAAAACTACGTGATTGACACTCTTTTTCAACAAGAAATTAACATTTTAATTATATTGTTTTTAATTAATTTATATATGTATATAAAGACTAAGTAGTTACCCATCTCAAGGGAGAGAAAGTGTTCCATATTAAATACGCATTTAGCGCAATTGATTTGCAAAGGAACAGCGAAAAGACCATATTAGCAATAGTGAATTAAAGGAAATTTTGTTCAGGGAGGCATGGTGATAGTTCAAGGTAATAAATATTTAATAAAAATTAAATTACTAGGAAGCTTTCACAAATAAAAGAAATATTGGATATCAACATGGTTTCATATACTTACAGGGTGTTTCAGGAGGAATAGTAAATATTTTAGGAGGTGGTAGTATAGACGAATTTCAATAAAAAATGCCATATAAAATGTGTCCAATTTTTATTTTTATTTTTTACTTTACCATACAGGGTATAGTCAAGTATTGTAATCGTGCATGAAAAAAGTGGTTTTTTCCTTCTTTTTTTTCGAAATATCTCAAAAACGGCTGAAACTATTTTGATTAGAAAAATTGAGCGAAACAATGGCATTTCGCTCTACAAAAAAGCTCTAATAAGTGAACATCGAAAAAATTATGTTTTTCGAGATAATAATTGTTTTGTCAAAATGTCTGTTAGTCTGTCCGTCTGGTTGTCCGTTAGTCTATGCGTTATCCAATTTTTGTGGACAAGGTAGCTCAAAAACTAGTGTGAATATCGAAACCAAATTTCACACGTAGTTTTGGTCCATTGAGATTAAGAGCTGATTAGATGTTGGTGCATAACGACTCAAAATTAAGGGGGGGTGGAGGGGGGTTAAAAATCAAAAACCTAGGTCAGTTGAGCAAACTCAACCAAATTTTGTATACATAATCAGTGGGAACAGAGAAGTCTAAAAATTCAAAAACTAACCGCCCAAAATGGGAGGGGGGGGGGTTAAAAAATAAAATATAGGCCCTTGTACCAAACCCAACCAAATTTTGTATCCATAATCAGTGGAACCCCAGAGGTCTAAAAATGCAAAAAATAACCGACCAAAATGGGGGGAGGGGGGCAAAAAATGAAAATCTTGGCCATTTACCAAATTCATCCAAATTTGTATACATAATCAGTGGGACCCCAGAAGTATAATAATGCAAAAACTAACCCCCCTCCCCTATATGATTATAAATAATTTTAGGGGTCAGGTTGTATGGTAAAGTCAAGTGGATGGCCACATCAGAACACGTCAGCTTATTTTCAACTTTGAACGTCCTCATTTGCATTTGTTTTAAGTTTGTTTGGGTTACATACTAACAGCTGTATCTCTGTACTCAATAAAACTTGGACACATGTTATATGGGATTTTTTATTCCAATTAGTCTATACTACCACCTAAAATATTTACTATTCCTCCTAAAACACCCTGTATACTCGTATTTATAGGGCGGCGAGCCCATCTCCAGGATAAAATTTAATTTACAAAATGAGACCATCTTCAAGAGTTTACACTGATTGCCTAAATATAAAATATAGTTTACTAAATATTATATTTAGTCAAGCAATGTGTAAACTCCTGAAAATGGACTCGTCGTCCGAAATATATTATATTGAGTGTTGCTTATAAGAAGAAACTGGATTTTTATGCACAAAAAAACTCTAAAATATTCAAGAAAATATTCAGCAAGAAATGGGTATTAGGGCACTAATTAATAAGAGTACTCAGGTGAATGTAGTATAAGCGGAAACGAATTGAAAAAAATTCTCCTCAGGCGTTAATTCTTAAATTAAATTTTTTTTAACCAAAATAAAAAAAAATAAATAAAATTAATTTTTCGTAATTCGAGAAACATTCAAATAAAAAAAAAAATATTTTTATTAAAATATTCATTTATTCACAAATCTGCAAAAATCTGCAAAATAAAAATAGGTTTATTAAAGTCTAAATGCACTAATCCGGAAAGATATTAAGTCTCAACAAGGAGGCACACTAAATATACAATTATGTACATGAAAATACGGCAATATTTCTTTTATATGTGAAACCTAGTAATTTAATTTTAATTTTATTATTATTATTGTTCAGTACCATAATCTTCTATATTTCATTCAAGAAATTGATGAAATATTGTACGTATTTTTATAACAAATTCACTGTACTAAATTTCAAGAAATTCAGCTTAGTGAAATTGAAAGTGGTCTGTCGGGTTCCATTGCTACTCTAGACACTGTACATGTATATTCTGATTGTTAAATATGTATAAATGGTCCTTATTTTGGGTATTTTCGAATATTTACGCTGACAAGGGCTCATATGGTTCGAAATAAATAAAAAAAAAATACCCCCCAAGTTTCAAGTCTCTATCTCAATTATAACCTGAGCCCCCTGCGATGTAAGTTTCTCATCTAAATAACATGGGGTTTTTGGCATTGAACGATCAATTTTTTATTCCGGCTTAAGTAATAATTAAAAAATTGAAACTCTTTAGAATTTATTCTTATAATAGTAGCTATCCCCCAGAATTGTTTCAGATTTTTAACTTTTATTATTTTGGAGTCTATAACTTAGTAACACTAAGATATAGCAGTAATTTATCTAGCTGTAACTCTAAAATTATATTAGCTAAAAATCTGTAATAATTCTGAAGGATAGCTAGTATTATAAGGATAAAGCCTACAGAGTTTCAAATTTTTTGAATAATTACTTTGGCCGGAATAAAAAATTGATATTTTAAAGCCAAAAACTTCATTAGATGAGAAACTTACATCGCTGAGGGCACAGGTTATAAATGAGATAGAGACTTGAAACTTGGGGATATTTTTTTATTTATTTCGAACCATATGAGTCCTTGTCAGTGTAAAAATTCGAAAATACTCAAAGTAAGGATCACCCTAATGTATATGTATTCTAAATGGCAAGATAAAATTAAATGACAAAGTGCGTTTGAAAATAATCTGATCAAGAGCCTGATGAAGCTACAATAAATTAGCGAAACGTTGTGATTGGTCGTAAGATTATCTATCTAATATCTTATATTTAATTTTATTTTAATTGAATTAAAGGTAGTTTTTCAGCAAGCTCGAGGCCAGCTCGTAATATAATAACACTTTATTTTTTGATATCAACCTATATATTATATTCTTTGTTTGTTGTTTTATCAGCCAACATTTAGACAAGATAAGCAATTAGTGAACTAGCATCCTAGTTTGGGATCTAAAACGGGAACAAAACCAGCTAGATCGAAACGAACCCCGGTAACTGGATAACGTCACGGATTTCTTATCTAACCCTCCACCCATCGCAACCCTCTCCTGTATAGATTCAGGGTGATAGTCGTGTGTGAATTAATAAGTAGAGATGAGGGAGTAGGTCTGTCTGAGGGTGGGTGGAAACCGATCAACGTCACGCATCAGCCCTTTAGGAGTCAAGGGCACGGCACTCACACTCACAAAACTGGGTGTAGACCAAGAAAGTTTCTCACGAGGGAGGAATTATCATATTATTTTTCTAAAAATAAATAAATGTTTAAAATAAATAAATAAATAATTCATAATGTAAACGCTCGTGGGATATAAATATCATTTAAAAACTTTAATTTAAAAGATTTTTAGAGAAGTGATGGAAAGGCAGTCCAAGTTTAATGAAAAATAAAATTCCGAATAAAATAATTTGATTAGAACGTCATTTTCATCCTTTTAAAAATCGACGTTTTGTATTGGAACGAAGTTCCTTTACGGGGCTTTTAGGTAGGTAAATAACTGGCAGAAATCGTCACGTAACGGAAATTTAGCCTCCAGGTGACCTGACTCAATAGAGGGCATATAAGAGAGAGAGAGAGAGAGAAAGGAAGAATGTGTTAGGCTGTATTAAACAAATATTTAGAAAAAACAAAGACCTTAGCGGGATTCGAACCTGAAGACTCTCGAATTTAAGATTTCCAAAAATGGAAATAAAAAAATATTTAAATATTTGTTATAGTGGATAGGTATCATTGTTATTCATTATTGTGTATAGGGTCATTATTATAGATCATTTTTTACCATCTGTCGCTGTCCAAACAAATGATCAACATATCTCTTGATGTATTCGATTAACAAATCCGATCTGAGATGCTGAATTTTCGACACCCAACTCTTCTTAAATAAACAAAAGAAATTAAATCAACTAACCAATAGACACAACAATCTCCTCAAAAACAAGCCATAGAAATCAAGAAAAATCCTCCTTAACCCATTCTGTTCCACGAATATTTATGTGAAACCTATCTAGTATTTTATATTTAAAAAAAAATTTTAAAAGTTACAAAAAAAAATTCTTTACTTTATATAATATGTTTTACCAAGAACCTACCTACACCATTCTCCCTTAACAAAATTATTTTTTAACAAGAATATTTCAAGTGCTGTCGGTCGCTGACAATATTTGTGATGGTTTCAGTGAAAGAGTCCTCATCTTCACCTGGTCAAAATCGAGAAAATGGTATCTCCTGTTTCTAGAGAAACATCTGAACAAATCGCTTTTTGTCTCGTCTAATAATTTCAAAAATTTACTGAGTTATGAATTTTTGAATATTGATATCGTCGCCTTAGTGAGTAAACCTGCTAACTCACAACAAGGAAATTTTAGAGGGCAGAGCAAAAACAAACAAAATTTAATATTGTTGTTATGTAAACACTGTTTTTCACATTTTTTTCATACAACTTACGATCGTAATTTTAAGTAGCAGTGTTACTTGGACGATGCTGCTTCTCTTTTTCTTTCGAACGGTATTAATATGTCATATATGATAAAAAATGGATTTAACAGCTTTACACTCTAAGCCGACGATATATATTATATGTTTATTTATATTATATTTCACATTTTTGCTATTCCTGAAAAAAACTGGTCGGTGAGCTAGGCCCTTTTCCCTGGCACAATCATATTTTTTTCAAATCTGGCCCAAGGAACCCAAAAAGATTGAACACCCCTGGTCCAAGCACACTTGAATATCTATAGATATATAATTATTTAATGAGACAAAAATCTCATGATATTTGTTTTAATGGATGAGCTCTCCACGCGCTGGGAGTCTGCTGCTCTTGTTGCAGGTGGAACCCGAAGAGTGAGTCATCGAGAGTAGAATTCGAGCATTCCCAAGAGCAAGTGCTCGTGCACGTGCCAGAGAGACGAGGGAGACGAGGATCGATTCGACTGAGAATGCAGCTGGGCTGTTGACAAGGGCTAGAGGGTAGAAACTACCCTAAGAGACCAGGGATTAGGTATAGGTATACATATACAGCTATATACAGTCCACCCTTTGTGGGCTTCCCCTGTTCCCTTCAGTCACTCGAGGGCTCAAGCCAGAACAACCGATTCTTTTCATTTCAATCCACCTCGGGGTATGTATACAATCCATCCGCTCCTTATATATAATTTCAAATAAATTTATAATAAGCACAAAGCGTTCTAAAGAAAGCAACGGAAATAACTTTTTAGATCGCAAATGGAAAACGAATCAATAGTCAAAGAATGAAAAACCTTCAGAAATGCCATGTAGAAGGTTTAGCCTGCGTGTGGTCAATGATGCAAAAAAAATCAAGAGATTTTTAGCATAACAAATATTTATATTACAATGAAAATAGAGTATAGGGAAACTGAGAATTCCGATACGCTATCTGGTGGTCTAAATTGAAACTAGCCACCGTGGGCTAAAAAATTAAACCATGCCCCTTCAAGGTTCCCAATACTTAATATATCATGAAATTAAAATCTTATAGCTTATACACCCAACTCTCTTGTTACACGGTAGTTACGTTCCTCAGAAATGCGTGTAAAAAAAATACATGAAAAAATGAATGTAATTTCTTTTAATAACTTTTAAAGAGATAGGTGTTAGTTCAAGGTGAAACATTTTTTTATTAGTAATTTCTTTTATTATTGATTCAATCATTTTAAAAATCCCTTTATTAAATAATGAAAACCAAAAAAGGAAGACTTTTTTAAACCGTGTAAAAAAGAGTTGGGTGTATAGGATTTATTGTTGTATAATATACCGAATTGAAAAGATTTAGCTTGCCGAGAGTAGCAGAGTTGATGATTACAAATTGACGTAGAGTTCAGATTATAGAAGGACAATTTACAGTGACTGAGGGTATGAACTTATTCGTCCTGCTCCGTAAGCAGAGACGCTATACCCTCGGACAACTCGGGTTAAAATTTTTAAAAGAGAAGAATATCTAATATCATATGCCTAAAAAATCTTTTTTGCTAGAAAAATCTCTGATGAGTGAAAAAGTTAAGTGGGGAGGGAAATTCCATGCTAGAGAAAATAAACTGATGTGTGTTTACACGACTTTCACATGAAACTTTAGCTTTGAAATTTCCTCACTAATTTACCTCTTTCAATAAGCCCAAAAAGACAAAAGTAAAGTAAGTGCTTCTGTGGATCAATTTTAACCAAAACCTTGAAATAACCTTTCTAGACCAGGGGTGTCCAACCATATAGCTTCCATGCATGAGTTGTTTTGGGCCACACATAAAATACACTAAAGCTAATAAGCGTTGATAAGCAAAATAACGTAGAATATATACTTAATATACTTAAGTAATTAAGCTTTGTTACTTTATAAATTTTATTTTTATAAAATTAAGAGACAAAACAGCAACATAAAATTATAATGAGAAGTTTGACATTGTTTTTGGGACACTAATCCCTCGATATTTGGCTCAAAAGAATTCTCAGTGAATTTTCAGAATGGTCATCAAATGTTTTGGATCTAGCTTCATTCTTTGTGCACCTCATATTTGAATAAGTAAAATTATTTAAGAATCACTTTATGAATATCTCATTGCAAAATAACTTTTTAAATTCAAAAATGCATTACTCATAAATTAATAGCAAGTTAAAAATATTGTATTTTTAGTAATATATATGACTGTGATTTTTAGTTGCAAAATCGCTTATAGTTTGTAAATTTGCGATTTTTTAGCACATTAATAGCCATCTTGGGCCGCATGTTGGCCGCGGGTTGGACAAGCCGGTTCTAGACGATACCCAACTCAAGAGTTAAAATTTTGAAGGAGACAATAAAAGAGTGTGTTTTCTGCTGGAATTATAAGTAAAATTTATCATTCAAGCAGAAGACACACTCTTTTATTGTCTCCTTCAATATATAAAAATTCTGCTACCCTCGGCAAAAAAACTTCCGATTTAAGTTAAAATTTTATTAATCCACATCTTCCCATTGCTGAGATATGAGAGTTTTACGAGAATATGATTTTTAATATCTTTATAAATGGGTTTCTAGGCTAGGTGCTAAATAAACCATTTTGGGAGGAGATTTCTCCTCGCTTATTTCTAGTCAAGAAATAAATTAAGCGTACGTCAAGAATATATATTTAATAATAATAATCGATACGCCTAAAATCTTATGATGAGTGAAAGTGCTCTCTCTCCTCTTGATGAAAATATTTTCTTTTCATATTTAAATTATAAGTGAGAGTCAAAGACTGAAAAAATATAACTTCCCTGCTTTTCTTGAATAAAAAAAAAAAAAAAAAGGGATCTTATGTTTTGTTTCTTTTGTATATTTGATCAAGAATCAATCTCTATTAAAGATGGATTCAATTTCCGAGTGGTTTACTTAAGAAAATAGAATAATAATAAGAAAAAATGGAATCGATATTTTCGAAAATTAAAAAATAATGACTATTTTTGTTTAATAATAATGAATGACAGATTTTTACTTAGAAAGTAAATTGTAAAATTCAGATTTTGACATATCATTACGTTTCAAGATATTAGAAGCACAGAAAAGTGTTTTTTAATGACTATCTGTTTGTGAATGTTTGTATGCTGTTAAATATTATGTATTCTATAAAAATCAATAAGAATTTCAAAAGGAAATTTTATATCTAGTTTATAATATATTGAAATTCGGGCTGTTTGGATTTTGAGTGAAAATGGTTCATGGATATCATTTATTATATAAAATTTTGTTTTTTAACCGACTTCAAAAAAGGAGGAGGTTCTTTATTCGACTGAATTTTTTTTTGTGTCTATGTTACCTCATATCTCCGCCAGTTGTAAAGAGATTTTGAAAAAAATTTTGAATTGGGTTCAGTCTAGCTTCCGATTGGACCCTTTTTTTATTGGTATTAGACCTTTTTTGTTAGGTTTGTTCAGGCCTAACTTCTTTGTTTATGAACCGATTTCGATGATTCTATTTTTATTGGAAAGGGGGTATCTTAGGGATCGTGCCATATTAATTTGGTCAAGTTCTGATGATATGATCACTATTAATAACATCACTAAAAGAGAAAAATAAAAATAATTTTTAAGAAAAAAATAAAACCGACTTCAAAAAAATTAAATGCAACAAATAAAATACACTAAAAGGTATAAAATAATTATTATCGTATTTAATTACAACTAAACGACGAAATATTAACATGAAATTACATTTTTAAAGTCGGTACCAAACAATCTATACCTATAAGCGAGTATACCCTCCAAAAGTACTAAGTAAGATCCTTCGAGTGCGATTCATAAAAGGTATATGTTTGGCACCGACTTCAAAAATGTAATTTCCTGTTAATATTTCGTCGTTTAGTTAGAACTAAATAAGATAATAATTATTTTATACCTTTTAGTGTATTTTATTTGTTGCATTTAATTTTTTGAAGTCGGTTTTATTTTTTTCTTAAAAATTATTTTGAATACGTTAATTAATTAAGTTTATTATGAAATATAGTATTGTGTACTTCGAGGGCGAAATGGTCAAATGTATGTGATAAGAAAGTTTCTATTTTCAAAACAAATCATATTACAAAAAATTTGATGACATATTTTTAGGAAATGAAATATGATACATGAAAGGATCTTAAACTTGATTACTCAGATCAATGTGGATTAGAAGATATAATACGTGATTTTATGTCGAAATTTAAAAACATTTCTGAATATGTAAAATAAAAATTGTATTAAGGTTAAAATTTGCGATTTTGGAGGGATTAATTTGACTTTTTTTTTAAGATTCAAAAAAATAATTTATCCCTTAGGATGAAATATTTTCGATAGAAAGATTACCTGCGCATGTGTATGAAATTTTGAAACAGCCAAAAGTCAAAAATATTTATAAAACTTGCCTGAATTAGTTAACTCTTTTGTTTGACATATATCAGATGACAAATTTACAAATAGATTCCCTCATTAATTCATCATTCCTATAATAGAATTTACAATCAGCGTGGAATTGAATTGAAATCAGGTTTGAAAATTGGATGGCTTTCGGCTTAATGAATTCACCAGCGTTATTCATATTTAAAAATCTGTAAAAAAAATATTTTCAACCCGGATATATTTTCTGTATATGAATTTGAATTCCGATATCTAAGATAATGTTATCTTGAGTATGGAAGTCCGTAAAAAATTTCTTATTGTACTAAAATGTAGGTAATTTATAATACGAAAAAAAATGTAAAAACAAAAAAAAATCAAAAAAATGACAAAAACTAAAATAATAAGGCGACAGGAGTAATAAGTCCACTCAAAAATGATCAATTTTATTGAATTTTTGTTTTTAGAAATGCGAAGAAGTTAGAAAAAAATTATTTTAAATGTTTTTTTTTCTGTCTAGCAATTGATGTGTTGGAATTACTATACTCATGATAATTCAAGAATGAATGCATGTAAAAAGTTTGACTGGTGCCAAAATGTTTATTTTTTAAAACAAAAAATGTTTAGATTTCAGCTTTTCTAGATTTAAAACTTTCATATGATTAATATTCAAAATCAGAAACAAAAAATCATTATTTGGGAAGCATGGGCGTCGGTATCAAATAAAAAAATGCTCATTACTGTTAGGAAAAGTAAACAGTTAATTATCTAATTGAAAAGATTTAGTTTGCCTAAATTAGTATAGTATAGTAATCATAAGAAGAAATCAATGAGGCAGTCCTCTGCTTGATGCAATGTACGTAAATTCGTTTGTTGAGCGACCAGCTTACTATTACAACAAAACGAATTTACGTACATTGTATCAAAGCAGAGAATGCCGCATTGATTTCTTCTTTTAATAATTTAAAGAGAAGACTTTGAAATATAATATTAAATTAAATTATTTATCTTTGAAATTTTATGAAGCTGTTTATATTTACGAGTATATATATATATATATGACCTTCTCCGAGAAAAGGGACCTAGTGTGTGAAAATGAAGTTTTGAGAAAAACGCATTTAAAGTTGCATAACGCATTATCACTTTGAACACACCTTTAGTTGGGAGATGCGATTTGGTATGGTTAGTCATGATTGGGTGCCGACTTTGGTGACGTCATGCCTATGTGGTGAAGTATTTTTTGTAAAAATAACTATAAGAAAGGAAAAGAATAAAGTGACACTTCAGTCTTGTGCCAACTGTATAACGAGTGTTATCAATATCTCAAAAGTTGTTTCGTTTTGTACGTTTTTATGGGGTAAATAAATTTTTATCAGAAATCTAACTCATTTCATCTTATTCTACACCCTTTTAGGTACCAGAATCCACTCTTAAGTCCAAACCCGTTTTTGACACACTAGGTCCCTTTTCTCGGAGAAGGTCACATATATGTGTGTATTAGCCCCCAGGCACAAAATCCTGGTTGCGCCACTGGTTGTAGAGATGACCTTACTTACATAAAGGCGAAAATGTCGTAGTTCAAAAGATCCAGAAAACTTACCTGAAACAAAAAGAAAAAAATATAAATCAATAAAAGGTCTACATTGACCTATGTATATTACATTTATAAATAAATAAATAATAGAATATAACAAATCTCAAATAATTAGGGATATGGGCTGTGGGTCTTTTAGAGAGGTCAATGAGTTGGCATGGGATAGAGTCGAGTGGACTAGTGTGATTGCGTCAAACCAGTCTTAGGACTGTGTACTCAATGATGATAAAAATTTAGGGTGAGTGAATCAAATATATAGCATATATTTTTGATTATATGAAATGCTCAAAGAAAACTTATCATATGATATTATCATGACAATCTGATATAACTGATTTAACTATATATCTGATATAACTTGAATATAATTTTAAGTGAACATTTGTAAGAATGTAGATCAAAATAAATAAATAAATAGAAATTAATAATCAGAGTTAAACGTTTCGTTATCTAATTCGATTTAATCAGGAACTCAGATTTTTTGTGTTAAATGTTATGAATGAATATATTTTATTTAATTAAAATTCCTTATCGGGGGCCGTTTATAAATTATGTCACTCAGTAAGGGGGAGGTGCATCTCCGATTTGTGACAAAATGTTACAGGAGGGCCCGGGGATCTTAAAAATTGTGGTCACAAAAGTCAAATTAAAAAATTTAAACAATTTTCAAATATAAATAATAAATATAAAAGTGATAGTGTGACGTCACAATACAGGGGGGGCTCAATGAAAATCTGATAGAATGTGACACAAGGGTAGGGCAGGGTCTAAAAATCTTGAAATTCGTGTGACGAAATTTATAGACGGCCCCTCATTAGAATAGAGGGAAAGAAATCATAATTATATATTGAAGGAGACAATAAAAGAGTGTGTCTTCTGCTTGAAATATAAATTTTTCAATTTATTTATAATTCCTGTGAATCAATTGTAATAGACTGATGAAGAGGGCAAAGCTTTCAAAACTACCAGTCTCGTTATAAATAAATGAAAAATTTATAATTCCAGCAGGTGAAGACTTTTTTATTGTCTCCTTCAATTTATAAAAATTCTGTTATTCTCGGCAAAAACCTTTCAACATAATTATATAGATATATATATAAAATAAATAAATAAATTAAGGAAGAGCTGTGGCTGTAAGCTTGATGGAGAAGAAGTATTAACAAGACTTGTGTAGCCAATTTTTATTGGATTAAATTGAAAATGGCCTAGACCTGGGGCCCAAACGTCAGTAAGCGTTAATTTATCCTCTGCTTGATACCAATAAAGATATGTATATATATGGTATATATACATGAAAATTAACTTCACTTTTTTAAGGTTATAGTCTTCGAATTAGAAAAAAAATGGTTTTATCAAGGAATTTGTTAACGTTTAAAATTATGCCAAAAGTACATGGTGACTGTTTTTTTTATATATATATAAAATTTATCCAAAATGTTTAGAAAAAACTATTTATAAATTCTTATCTAAGCATCTAAGGTAATTTCATGTATCAGACAACCTCTATCATGGTATATTTTCAAAATATTTATTTGTTTATAGTTTCTTTATATTTCCTTTTTAAAGCAACTATTTTTCCAAATTTCTCCCGAAACATTAAACGTTTTGTGATTGTTTTATAAACGATTGTATTTATTTATATACGAAAAACAATCAATAAATTATTTCAACATACTAGTATCTAGAGCTCTTAAACGGTAGGAGCTAATGGGATTAAAATTGGCAGATAAGTTTGTATTGATAATCCCCACCATTCTGTCAATTTCCAACCTTATATCTCAAACTATTTACAAAATCGTTAACTATTAATAGCAAACAGCGTGAAAAGTCTTGAAAAAGTTCCACTTTTCCTTCATTTGAATATTGATTACTGTCTTTTAATATCCTACAATTGGCAGTTGATCTTTCGGCATTTGAATGGTCCGATGTAAAAGTATAGGGGCTTAGTTGAAAGGGAGCTGGCGTAGCATGAGGAGGAGCTTTTCGTGGGCTTCATTTTCACATAAATCCAATCGATAATCCAATTAAATCGCCCGTACTACCCTAATGCGATAACAGAAGGACAGCCGAGAACTCCATTGAACTCCCTTTTTTTGTTGTTAATTTTATTTGAGATAATCAAAATCATTCTGACATTTAGGTAATCTTCTTAAAAAATATACAAAAAAATACAAATGCTGGCTTCTTGGGGAAACGGTAATTAATATCCGCAAAATAACAAGAAAGGCTTATTTTAGGAAAACATAAAATTTGATTGACACAAACAATGAAGTTTTGTAAAGATAAATTATTGAGGTTGTCCTCTGATTGATGCAAATAAACATATAACATATAAACAAAATATAAATATGTATATATAAATTTATTTGTTTGAGATTATAGTTTCGAAGGAATGACCTCTATCATCAGCCTTTTAATTAGAAATTTTTTATCTGTGTTACCAATCTGGATAGATAAAATAGCCTCAAGCAAATAAATGATATATATAGGTACATATTTATATTTTGTATATAGCTGTATATGTTTATTTGCATCAAGCGGAGGATAACTAAAATATATACAAAATATAAATATATGTATGGTATAGATAATTTATTTGTTTGAGATTACAGTTTCGAAGGTTTGACCTCCATCATCGGTCTTTAATTATAAATATTTTATCTGACCAGATAGGTAAAACAGATAAAATGTACTTATTAAAAGACTGATGATGAAGGTCAAACCTGCGAAACCATATTCCCAAGCAAATAAATTATATATACAGGTACATATTTTTTTATATAGATGTTTGATGTATATGTTTATTTGCATCAAATAGAGTATAATGATTCATTGATTTCTTTTTATGAATCAACAACTTTGCTTTTCTCGGTAAAAGAAAATATTTTCAAATTAAGTTTTGAGTCTGACTGCTTCTAGAATGTTTAATTGGAGCTATGAGAGCATAACATTTACGCTGTTGAGGTTTTGTAAAATCAAACAATTAAAAGTTAATAGCTTATGTAAAAAACCTAAAGAAACGACCTACGATTGGCATTAGTAATTTGAACGTATATTTACAAAGATAAAGAATAAGTCCCATTGGGGAAAATTTAGTGATCGTCAAAAACTGTATTATTTTTCTGATTCAAAATATTATGTATATATTAAGAGCATCGAATACTATCACTTACAGTTGTCAAAGTGAAATTAACTCTTATAGTTTTGGAGATAAAACACTTCGAAAATTGCATCTCCCAAAAGTGAAGACAATACTTTAACTTTCATGCTTCGTAATCTAAGTGAAAGTAAAAAACCCTACATTTCGGTCACTTCATGTGTGAAGTCCTCAATCTATCATCAGACAACTAATGTTATTAGAAATTTTCAAGTACTACATTTTTGATAAATAAACATGTAATATTAAATAAATAAATAAATACTTATGACTTTATTTTAACCCATAAATAAACTCTACCTCGTTCCTGAAAGCGGAAGTTAATTCTAACTTAAAAGGTATTTCGATTTATTTTTTCGCGACATTTAGAGGGTTGCTATTGAATTACAACCCCTATATGACAGAATAGCAGCCCTCACTGTTAAGTTGGTTATTAAAAGTAAAATCAATACAAACGGAAATGATGAAATTAACAGATTGTTACAAAACAGAACAAAAGAAGACCAAAAGAGAAAGAGAAACAAAATCACATCAAGTAACAAATAGAGAGAGAATAGAGTAATATTGTCTGTCCTTCTCGTTTATTCTTTATTTTTATTTTCATTTGATCCAAGAGTTTGTTCATTAATCATTCCTCGCGTAGTAATTTATTATTCATTCAATTTCAAATAGGTAGCGAATAAAAATAGATCCGAAAATAAAAATTGTCAGAACTTATTAAAATTAATGATTTTTTATTGAATTTGAATGGATAATTCATATTTATATATCAGAAAACATTATACAGTGAAATCCCGATACTTCGTATCCCGAGAAATCGTAAGAAAGTGCTGGTCCCTTGGAAAAATCCCGTTAATTCATATAAAGCAATGCATTTTAGTCCCCTCGGTATAATGTATTTTTTCTTCTCCAAGATCAACAAAACGTCTCATAATTCGTATTTTTCTGTTGAATTAGAGTCGTGTTTTGGGGAAATCTCGTCAATTCGTATAAAAGCAATCCCCACACGTTTAAATAATTTTTTAATGCAAACAAAAATAAATCTATATTTCCAAAAAAATAATTTTTATAAAAATATGTACATGTTTATGTAGTTTTAATTTACTGTACAATCAAAAATAATGTAAATTTCATACTTCTTCTTTAAGTGCCATATCAGACCACCCTGACATTTCGGCTCCTCTCCACATATACCTGTGCTGAGTAAGTTTAGCTGTTTTTACACAGATATACGGGACCTACTTTTTAAAGCCGGTTCCGAACGGCTAGTTTGGAGAGGTTCTTCTTCTTCTTCGAGTGCCATACCCGAAACGGGTGTCGGCTCCTCTCCCCATATACCTGTGCTGAGTGTGTTTAGTTGTTTTACACAGATATACGGGACCTACTTTTTAACGCCGGTTCCGAACGGCTAAGTTGGAGAGGTTACTAGGCAATTATACTCTTGGTAGGTTGCCATTGCTTTCCAAGAGGAGGCGACTGCAAATATCTGCCGAGACTTGAACCAGCGTTCTTCACGCCAGCGGCCCGACACTCTAACCAATGACCCACCGTCGCCTCTGAAAATTTCATAATGTAATAAATACAGTATTTTGTTATGTATACATATGTATGTATGTACATGTACATTATGGTGGTCCTTAGCTATACCTGGCGATTTTTTTTCGGAAAAATTTTCGGGACACCCGCTCAAATTATGAAGTTGGATAAAATAATAATTCATACAAAATTTGAGATCAATCGGACAACACTTTGAGGTGGCTCATCTCATTGAAAATTTTGAAATTTTAAGAATTTCGCTCTATTCGGCTACTATATTTTGTTATACGTCGTTAAATTGAAACAAAGAATAAAAATATCGATGACAATGCAATTAGTAAACATTATTTTGGGAAATCCCGCTCCGAAATACCTTTGCCATTCAGTCATTATTAAAACACATAGAAAGAAAAAAATTCAAGGGAATTCTGTATGATAGCCGATTTGCCTACCTCATAGGCGTACAACGAAAAATTTTTTATATATAGCGATTCTACGCTATAATATCATTAAAAATATATGAATCATATATATATATATATATATATATATATATTAATATTGTTAATCAATCAATTTATATTTAAAATATATTAATGTTTTCTTCTCAACACCTTTCATTTCTTTCTTCTCTCTGAATTCTAAACTCTCTCTCTGAATGGTAAGCAAGGAGTCAAAATCTGTCCCCTCTACTTAGCTTATGCTAGTCTCTGGTTGCTTTCTTCGTAAATATACCTTTAACGGGTTGTTCAAACCATTCTATTGTTAATCTATTTTGAGTTTTTTGGGAGGTACCTCAAAAATAACTTTTAAATTTAAAAAACAAAATTTGTATCAAAAATGGAAACAAGAAGTCAAAAATTATTTCTGACCGATCATAACGAAAGTCAAATCACTGGTGCTAAATATTGAGGACAATTTTTTTTATTTTATTTGAGAAACCAATGACCTAGTGATAATTCATTGTAAATAATATTTTTTTTCCAAAAAATATTTTTCTTTTTCTTTTATATCTACATTTAATTTCTATATTATTTTATCTATTAAAAAAATAAAAGGTTAGCGATGTGTAGTGGTATAAAAGTTGGAAACCGGTGCATTAAAGTACAAAATAGTCATTACAATATTGTATTGATGGCAATAAGCAATAACGATGTATCTTAAAATAAATAAATAAATAAAAGAATAAAAAAATTGAAAAAATTCATTTAATCGAAGAATTCCAAAGTGGCCTTTTTATATTTTTAATGATAAAGTCGGGGAGGGGGGGGGTTGATAGGCTAGGGGTTAGTGTGCCAACCTGCTAACTAGGGGACCCGGATTCGAATCCGACTCGAGGCATCCGGCTAAAATCTGACCCCGCGGGGTAGAGAGAAATTTAAAAAATAATATAAGTAGTATCGTAAATTGGCTTATGGCTAGTAAAGGCCGAAGAGCCAAAGAAAAAAAACAGAAAAACAAAAAATGATAAAGTCACTTTAAATTGATTCAAAATGTTATATTAAGATAAATAATTCTAAAATTTGGTGAAATTTTAAAGAAGGTAATCAGAATTACGTTAACAATTTTTAATGAATATTTTACTTAATTTTATTTAAAACGTTGTAAGAAAACTAATATTAAAATTTGGTGAAATTTGAATGAAGTTTGTTAAAACGGCCTTAAATAATTTGTTTAATGTTAAATCATAAGCCTTGTTAAATTGTTAGAAATGGATTCAAAACAATTCAGAAGTGGAAATTATTATATGTATTCAATTCTATACCGTCTTATAGAGTGGCCAGTATGAGAGTCGAGGGCGAAATGATTCTTTTTCCAAGTTCTCTCTCCTTATATCCCAACTAAAGAGTGGAGGGGATATTTCCAATTTAATAAATTGTCTTCAAAATTGTTATCTAGATATTAAACCTTATTTCCTATTTAACCATCTTCTTATTTATCATCAGTCCATTAGTCAATGGGGCAAAGGAACCCCTTCGAGAATTTGATTGAATATCTAACAAAATATTGGAAAAAGCTTTTACATGCTTATAATAAATCTTAATAAAGTTAATAATCTGATAATACCTATATCGATTAGTGTGTAAGGATCACGATTTTTACTTATCACTTTATTATTTGTTACAAAAAATATTTTACTATAGGATATTTTTAAAATTTAAACGATTTTCTAGCTATTAATCGACATTTGAAATTGTTAAAGATTAATTTGTTGAGTGAGCTGCTTACTATTACAACAAAATGAATTTACCTAGAGATACACACAATCGGGTAATTGAACCCATGAGAAATAACCCACGCGCGACACTCCTCCTTTACACCCCCTTTCTTTATTTCAATCGGATTAAAAATTTGACACAACTAATAACTCATGACACTTAATAAATACACTTATTTTTAAAAAAATCGTTAGAGCCGTTTTTGAGATAAAAAAAACGAAAAATCTTTCATGTAAATGTCCACTTCCGGTTTTCCGATTTCAATAACTGATTTATTGCGCCACGCAGAGGGAGGCAGGCCTTTACAGAAAGAAAAACAGGTTTATTTACAAATTAGGTTGTAACACCTCATCAACCGTCCAAAAATATTTCCAGATGTTGTGGCTATTAGTAAAAATTACATGTATATATGGGCGCCAGTAGAACAGCAAAACCGAGGCCAGTGTTGGGAGCGCCAAAAGCGCCCCACAACTGTGCAATGCGATAAATATTACAATATTATAAACAAAAACAAAAAATAAAAAAAATATAAATAAAAATTAACATTAATGTTAAAAAAGCTTGCTGTACTCCTTCTACATCGAGCTTCGTTTCGAATTTCGTATCTCTGAGACTTATGGTTGCGAAACGCAGGGGGGTGCATACGTACATAAGTACATACGCACTGCCCAATAGATTTTTGGCCCCTTTTTGGCCTTTGGGGACCACAATATCCGGTTTTATGTCCCAAATCCGGGTTCTAACTATTAAGGGCATTATCCTTCCACCTAGAAGTTACAAAATTAAATTAACTTTTTTCATTTCTGAGATACAAGCTCTCAAAGAGTCAGGACCCAAACAGGGCATCGCAATACTTCCACATTATATTCTATGAATATAAATGTGAAAGTAAAAATAGTTGCTTTAAAAAGGAAAGTAAAAGCAAAACTATCTGAAAAAGTATAAAACAAATACAAAAAAAAATCGAACAGAATCAAAGAAGATTAAACATTTAAATGACACAGTTTCTTTGAAATGGAATTAGAAACAAAAAGATTTTATATCAAAGGGTAGAGAAATAATTGAACACTCGACTTGCACGAAACGCAATCTCAGACTCAAATAGACATACACCCACAGAAAGATGGCTTATCTTTTATTTTACTCGTTGATAATCATGGATCGATACGTTACGATGTGATATATGATCTCTTGACTACGATGAAAAATGGCTCTCTATCATTAAGTAGACATTAGAAGGACTGAATCAAAGGGAGAGAGAGAGAGAGATAACTATACTTTTACTATCCTTTTAGATCCTTTATGTATATAGACAGAGAGATTATCAAGCCATTTAATCTCTAAAAGTACTTTAATCAAATTATACAGGGTTTTAAAACGAATGTAAAACTTGGAAACTATAGCAAGGGTGGTTTTGATAAAAAAATAATTAAAATTAAAAATAAAAAAATTTTATTTTTAATTGAAAAGATTTTGTTTTGTCGAGAGTTGTAAGGTTGGTGAATCATAAAGAGAAAGTGAGGTTATCCTATGCTTGATGAAAATAAACATATACCTACAAATACATAGCAAATATAATAAATATAGATCGAGTAAATCACCCTATAAGAAATAATATATGATATATTTTTCATTAAAAATATTTATGTAGGTCGAACCTTCGAAACTATAGTTTCAAACAAATAAATTATAGTATTTATATGTGAAATCAACCGGCCTAGCGCAAGTCGGACGCCATATCGATAGATCTGTACTCCTAACATTCAAAATAGATGAGATATCAAATCCATTCTAGTATGTTGTTGATAAAGTGAGATTGAGAGAATTTGTAGTTTCTTTATAACTTTAAGCTAAGTCGTTTCTAAACGCTGACAGGTACAATATTACATAAAAACGACCACTTGAAAGCTCTCTCACACCTTCAATTTAAATCAAAATAATAATAATTCTACTTAAAGAGATATTTAGAAGAATCACACATAAAAGTTTGAGTTTCCCCAAATTAATTATTAATTTGGTAAAAATTGTTCAATTGTGAGAAAATAAATAAATATAGTTTCTAAATTTCTTTTTTTTTGGCTTTTCGGCTTTTCTAGCCATAAGGCAATTTACGATACTATTTATTTTTAAAATTTTGTCTCTACCCCGGGGGTCAGATTTTAGCCGAATGCCTCGAGTCGAATTCGAACCCGGGTCCCCTTGGTTAGCAGGATGATACGCTACCGCCTAGCCTATCCGACCCCTTCTTCTAAATTTCAAGGTTTTATTGTATTTATTGTATAGCTACAATACTCTGAAATTTCAAGTTTTTATTTTATTTAACTTAGAGCTCGGACAGGCAATCAGATATTGTAGCGATACAAATAGGGCCCGGTTTCACTTTTTAAACGGAACCTTAAAAATAAAGTTTAAAAAATTATAAAGCACTTAAAGTGGATCTACTATATTAAAAACTATATTATTAAATAAATAAATAAAATATCACAAGTAAAATGTTGTAAATTCGAGATATATTAAAATATATTAACATCAATAATAGAAATAAATACATCAATATCTTGAGACTACACTCTAATGATAGCACATATATCCTTTCTAGGTTACTCTTCTGACAAATAAAACAAATATATTTATGTACTAATATGCAAGTTTAAAATTGGCTTTAAATTTTATTTTTTCTAGATTTATGAATGAATAATGTGGCGAGTGAATCTCTATGTAATGTTGAAATTATGAAATATTCAAAACACTCGTTTGTTTGCATTAATTAATATTGTGATTTGTAATTAATAAAAAAAGATGGATGCCTTTAAAATCTCATACAAGATATATAATTAGTTTTTAAAAGGGTTTCTTAATTTTCCAAAAATTGATATTTTAAATTTATGAGAACTGTAGTGGATTCAACTTGGAGCTTTATGGGGATATTAAAGATTTTTGATAATTATTCTTTAATTCTTTCTATTTTTACCCATAATATTGATATTCATATATCTACCTGATAAGTAAATCCTCAATAATTTAATTAAATTAAACATGAATATGAATTTATTAATTGAAAAGATAGTGTTTTGCCTAGAGTAGTAGAGTTGTTGATTTATAAAGAGAAATCAATGAGGTTATCCTCTGTTTGAAGAAAATAAACATATTAGATATATCGTAGCTGCCGCTCTAGAGGTTGTAGCAATGATACAAGGCCCCCAGCTAAAGGGGCCCCAACATGCCATGCGTAAGCAAAAATCGTAAAATGTTATCCTATATCATAAGTTTACCTTATCAATACTGAAATAAATAAATAATTGTTCATATTTTCAAGTTATGTTGATAAAAGCCCAGTCTAAATAAATGAATAAAAAACACTACTCCAGAGTTCTATATTATTCTATTTACGGGAACTACCATACTGTCAACATTAGGGTGGTCCTATTTTGGGTATTTTCGAATTTTTATGCTGACAGAGGCTCATTTGATTCGAAATAAATAAAAAAATATCCCCCAAGTTTCAAGTCTCTATCTCAATTTTAACCTGTGCCGCAAAGCTATGCAAGTTTCCCATCTAAATAACATGAGATTTTTGACATTGAATGATCATTTTTTTATTCCGGCCAAAGTAATGGTTCAAAAAATTTGAAACTCTGTAGAATTTATCCTAATAATACTAGCTATCCTTCAGAATTTTTACAGATTTTTATCTATTATAATTTTGGAGTTATATCTAGATAAAATACTGCTATATTTTATTGTTACTAAGTTATACACTAATACACTACAAAATTATAATAGCTAAAAATGTGTAAAAATTCTCAGAGATATAGCTACTCTTATAAGGATAAAGTCTACAGAGTTTCAAATTTTTTGAACCATTTCTTTGGCCGGAATAAAAAATTGACAAAAACCCCATGTTATTTAACATAGATGTGAAACTTGCATCCCTGTGCGCCACAGGTTAAAATTGAAATAGAAACTTGAAACTTGGGAGATATTTTTTTTTTTTTCGAACCATATGAGCCTCTGTCAGCATAAAAATTCGAAAATACCCAAAATAAGGACTACCCTATTCAACATGCATTTGAAAACCCCCTGAAATTCACTCTGAGTTGAAATCTTTTTACGAAAAAAAAGGCAAGAAAAGTACTCATTTAAGATCTAGAATACTTTTTTTGAGTTAAGTTTTTAATATGTATTCTTGTTTTAATTATTTTCAAATATATTTTGTTTATCCGAGTGTTTTTGTATATTTTTTGAAAATAGGACCTCCAAGAAATTTGGATTCAGGTACTACTAGGGTTAGTTACGTCAATGATATATTTAAAGAATATAAATATATGGTAAATATATAATTAATTTAGTTTCGAAGGTTTGCCCTTTGCTGAGATTAGCAGAGTTGTTAAGTCATGAAGAGAAATCAGTGAGATTCTCTTCTACTTGATTCATATTAACATATACATCGTTTAATAAGAGTAGATATACATGGTATAAGAAAAAAAGATTTGTATTTATTTTATATATGGTATTTATAAGAATATTTGCTTCAAGCAGGGGAAATCCTCATTGATTTCTCTTTATAAATCTATTAATCCACCGAAGTATCGCATTATTTATTACTGCTTAAGAGTATTTTTGAAATATTTATTCCCCACACCCTTTTGTGAGTCATTTTATTAATTGAATAGAATGGTAGCTGGACACAAAACGCTTTTAAAAGATCTCCAGATATTAGTAAGCTTACATACTTAATTGCCTCAATTGATTTTAATCAAATATGGTTCAACTTATTTATCATCTTAAAAAAAATTATCATGAATAACAAAAAATTAACTTTTATAGTCCATTTGAGATGCTTATAACTCATTGCTTATATTAAATAGTTAGTACTTAAGACAATTTTATTATTTACTCGTATATTAAGTATTTTTTCAGATAACTTAACATTTTAACATTTCGATGTTTAAAGATGATATTTAAATTTTTTCTATGTGTTCTATATGTTTAAACCTTATTTATACCTTTATTGGATAAAAATAAAACGAATTTATTTTTATATCTTAATGTGAAACCTACCAAGTATTTTTTTATCCAATAATTTTAAAAAATGTTTCACCAAGTACCAACACCAAATTCCTTAAAAACTTATTTATACCCCCTAATTTTTAATATATGTAGTAAAATAAAAGTCAGGTCACTAGAGAGCAGTGGAAATGAAAATAAATAAATTATGAAAATTAAATAATCGAAATTCAAATTTCATATAGACATTCTTTTTCTTCTTTAAGTGCCATATCAGGTCTCCCTGACGTTTTGACTCCTCTCCACATATACCTGTGTTGAAGTAGGTTGCCATTGCTTTCCAAGAGGAGGCGACTGCAAATATCTGTGGAGACTCGGTCTCAAACCAGTGTGTTTCGGGCCAGCGGCCCAACACTCTAACCACTGACACACAGTCGTCTCATATAGACATTAGAGAAATTAATATAAACTCGAAGATATATATTAGAGAAGACATTAGAGAAATTAATATCAACTCGAAGATAGTGGCTCATCAGGATAAGAGCCTAGTTCTTAAGAGCAATCGAGGATCCCGGGTTCGAGCCCCGGTTGATCTTTTTTGTCTATAATAACATCTTCTCTTTGAACTTTAATTTAATTTAATTGATTTTTAATTAATTATTTCGATGTTCCGGACATTTTAAGTTAATCTTCAGCTCAAGATCAAATACAAAAAGGTTGAGGAACACCTCCTTGAATTTTTTTTTATTAAAATAGTTTATTAGAGTAAAGTAATTATTGTTATTTATTTATTGATTAAACTTGCTGTAATGATTTCTATCAAATATGATACTTGACATAAAGAAGAGGCTCATAAATAAAATGTCAATTATAAGTCAATTCGATTATTTTTTCAAATCAATGCTTATGTTAGAGAATATTATATAAAAGGAGATGTTTAATAATTAATAAGATAACTGAGAGACAGACTTTTCGGCGTCCTAGCCAACCACTTGGTCTATTATTCTACCCTCTGTTTTCAAAACTATCACGATCAGTTAAATGACTTGAAATCAATCACAAAAAAGGAAATTAATTTCGATTGGATTTTCACTTTCACTTGTCTATAAATAGATAGTTTGTAGGCTTATTGGATTGACCCTAAACAGGAAATTCGTGGTTTGAGGTCTTGTAAATTGAATAAAACTATTTTTGTAGTAATCGGTTTGTATATAAGCTAATATTGTTTTGTTTAAGTACCTACTTATTATATTATTCAAAAGGAAAAAGTAAAAAAATCCTAAAAATATTGTTATTTTTTGCAGAAAGCAAAATGTATTCCAAAAGATAGGTAGGCCTTATAATTATTCTGCTTTAATCGAATTTTCAATTTTATTTATTTTTAAATTTCATAATCAGATTTTTTCTATATTAATTTATATCATTGAAATCTGAAAATAAATATTTTTTTTCAGTCGAAATTAAACGAAGATTTATCTAGAATGTTTAAAGATTGGAAAAATTCTGTTTTGATAGATTTTTACTTTACCATATCAGGGTATGGCCAAGTATTGTAATCGTGCATGAAAAAAGTGGTCTATTCCCTTCTTTTTTTCGAAATATCTCAAAAACGCCTGAAACTATTTTGATTAAAAAAATTAAGCGAAACCATGGCATTTCGCTGTACAAAAAAGCCCTTATAAGTGAATATCGATAAAATTATATTTTTCGAGATAATAATTGTTTTGTCAAAATGTCTGTTAGTCTGTCTGTTAGTCTGTGCGTTACCAAATTTTTGTGGATCGGGCTAGCTCAAAAACTAGTGTGAATATCGAAACCAAATTTCACACGTAGTTTTGGTCCTTTGAGATTAAGAGCTGATTAGATTTTGGTGAATATCGACCCAAAATTAAGTGGGGTGGAGGGGGGTTAAAAATTAAAAATCTAGGCCGTTTGAGGAAACTCAACCAAATTTTGTATACATAATCAGTGGGACACCAGAAGTATAAACATGCAAAAACTAACCCCCCTCTACATGATTATAAATAATTTTAGGGGCCAGGGTGTATAGGTAAAGTCAAGTGGATAGCCACATCAGAACACGTCAGCTTATTTTTGAAAAATTTAATTAACTTGTTTTTTTTTTGGAAAATTTGAAAATTGCTGTACACTAAAATTTGTGGATAATGTACCAAGTCTAAAAAAGTTTTATATTTTTTCTCAAATTGTGAATAAGAATTATTGATTGTTTTATTGTATAAGTAAAAATGCATGGATACACAATTCTTTAATAAACAACTTATGAGGAGAATTTTCTAGGTTAGGTTTCACAAAAAGACCTAGAAAATTCCCTTATAAGTTATTTACAATGTTTCACCTAGAACCGACGCCTAAATCCTTAAAAAAATCTTTAATAAACGCTTTAAATGAAATAATGGGGTTTTTTTGGTTTGTATCTCCAAAACGGCTATAAATATTTCGATTAAAAAAAAAGAGTGAAATCACGTCGTTTCGGTTTACAATAATCTCCTGTATAGTGAACATTGAAAAATTTATATTTTAAGAGACATTAATTAATTGTCAAAATATCTGTTATCTGGCTTTTTGTGTTAGGTTGTTATCAAAAACCAATGAAGGTATCAAAACGAAATTTTATCCGATTGTCAGTAAATTAATTGTTTTTAAAATACATGTGTAAAAATGACAAAACTATATATAAATCCAAGCCCCAAATAGATTACAGATGAGAATAAATAAATATAAAATAAGATATACAAGGGGCGCAGGTGTTTGCTAAATAATAAGATGGCTACATCACATAATTTTTATTTGTTATTAAAGAATTGTACCATATTTATATATATATATATATTTAGAAAATAAATAAAAAGTAAAAAAGACATACATAAATAATAAATGTGTCTAAAAATGGTGTTAGCCAGCCCGAACCTGAGCTAAACATAGCAGCCTCTCGCCCCCATATGACCCACCCGAAGAAGCATATGGTAGAGCTAGATCTAGGGCGAGAAAATCTCGTCAAAACACTCACACATAACTCATTAAAGCAATCGAAAAATAAAAAAGAAAGAAAAAGACAATACAAACAAACTGGGCCCTTAATTGCTCAACGGAGACAAACGACAAGTCGTTATCACTGACAATTAGTCACTCACCCGCTTTTGAAACTTGATAAATAGGCTAAACGAACTCCACTTCAACAGATATTAGAACTTTTCAAAAGCGAAATAGAATTGAAAAATTTCGTTTCGAGTAACAGTTAAATCATAAAGTAAAATTAATAAGGTTGTCATCTGCTTGATGCAAATAAACATAGCTATACATACTAATATATTTGATGAATTTAAATATGTATTTAAATAATTTGTTAGGGACTATTGTTTGTATCGAGCGTATGGCCTTAATCATGTCATAGTAAGTTGGTCACTCAACGAATTCATTTGTTTTACTTCTTTTAATAGATAGGTATTTTTTTAATCCCAATAAATTTCTTCTTAGTGAAAATATCGCTTTGCAAAGCATAGAATTATTGCCAAAAGTTTGAATACGTTAGAAGTTTTTCTTTAGAGAAGGACTTGTAGATTTATTTAAATTAAAATTTAAGCCAAAAAAAGTATTAGATATTATAGTAAATTTTCGAACGACCCTATGAGTAAGATACCAATGAATGGGTCTTTTAAAATTCTATTAAACATATTATATAATAAGAGTTGAAATTTTGTTTAAATCACAAATAATTAATTATGATTATTTATTGAACACGAACAAATAATACGATATAACTACTACGTTTTGATTGCAGAATAAGCCGATCGAAACGTCTTAGTTATATTCTATTATTTGTTCGTGTTCAATAAAAATTATAATTAATTATGTGGGATTTAAACAAAATTTCAACTCTTAATAAATTTAATCACAAAAATACAAGCTTTAACAGCTACATATCTAAATATTATATTATTTTTTTATTGTGATTGTGATATAGCCTACTAACTCACTAATTCCCCTTTCAAATGTTTACACCTTTTGACTTTAAAATCTATAAATATTTGTGGACCTAATTGAATATATAATTTTTAATTTATTTAAATTATTTATTTATTGTTTATATTTTTTCTGTTTTGTATAGATGGGGTCATTTCATTAGTAGGTTCTCTTCATCATCATCATCTTGGAGTATACAGTCTTAATACTGGTTTGACGCAAATACCTACGCCTCTTTCACTTCTTGATAAGATTCGAAGAAAGAGCACTTTGTAAAAGACTGATAGTAATAAGAGCTCATAGGATAAGGAAGCATTTTTCAGACAATAGTGTTTTTTGATATATGCTATCGTATACATAAAAGACGAAACGGAAGATCTATTTAGATTGCACTATAGATATGTAAGTTTGTCCATTTTCGATCAAATTTAACTAGTGGCTAACTTCATCAAAAAGTCACAAAAACTTTTAATTTACCATTGTTGGCTACGATCGGTGGTGGATAAATTGGCTTATCTCTTATCGAAAGACGAAAGAATTATTAGATTAGATTGGAGAGGAATGAAGTGGAGGATGGGTATATCAAACCAGTCCTCAGACTGATAACTGGTTGGTGGCGATAGGACTTATTCAGTTTGCAAGCCGAGTTTTCAAGAGGAAATCAATGAGAATTTCCTCTAATTGATACAAATAAATATATATCTATACAAGGGTGCCCCACCCCCAGTTTCATGAAAAGTAACTCCCCTCACATTTTATTCAGTTATAAACAATTAGAATATCTTTGTATTACCTTTATGTTGAAGTTATAATATTTGACCGCTTTTATTTTTAGCATATAGAGCTAAAATGAAACAATTTTAACCCCCCCCTCCAGAAATTCTTAATGACGCACTCTCCTCCCCCTGTGGGGCACCTCTGATCTATATAGGGTTGCCACCTCTCCGGGTTTCAGTGAGTTATCTCAGGGCTCCGGGTTTAATTATTATTTCTCCGTATTGTGTAAGTAAAATTGAATATGTACAAAATTATATTCAAAAAATGTCGCGTGTATCTCGTGTATCGTGCAGGGAATAGGAATTTCTTATTTACCTGTTTTTATTTTATACTTAAATTGTTAAGTTTGTTTTTTATTAGTTATATCTAGAGATCGGTTCCTATGGAATTTCATATTTTGTTTGCCGCCACATACGACTCAGGGGATCAATTATCTATCCGAATCATGCATCTAGGATACTGTGGGTTAAATTTTATACTGCATATTTGAGTAATATTGAATAAATTGCATATTTGAGGGATTTTTTGTCAAATATTGCCTATTTCGCGCCAAATACAAATTTTTTAAAAGTAAATTTTCGGAGAAAGAATGAAAAAAAATGAAGAAATTTATATATAAAGTTCCTTTAAATTTGCCCCCATTACATCTGAGGATGTGGAGCGCTCCTTTTCATCGTATAAATCAATTTTAAGTTACCATAGACATAATAATAATAATAATAATAAAAATATTTTGGCAATTTTTACTGGATATATTTGCTTATTTCAAAGTATTCTGCATTTTACTTGCATATTTCAGCCTTTTTAACTGCATATTTTGGTAGTTTTTACTGCATAAAAATCCGGTCTCTAGTTATTTTTATGCATACTAGTATAGTAACTACTCTGTGATCTTTAGAATTGTATTTAATTTGAGGAATGTGAGTTTTGAATTTGTTAATTTATATAAATAAAACAATCGAATATGTATGCATGTGTGTTTTTTGGGAAGTTTGTTGTTTTTGGTCATCGTCTCCGGGCGAGACTTCGTTCTGAGGTTGCAACCTTAGATCTATATCTAAATGAATATAATAGGTTAACACATGTTATGTTTTGAAATGTGAATGAATCATTCATTCGAACGTATTTATACAGAGAAAACAAATCGTCGCCTTAGAGTGTAAGCCTGATAAATCCATTTTTATCATATCTGACATATTAATACCGTTCAAAACAAAAAAAGATGCAGCATCGGAATGTAAAACTGCTACTTAAAATTACGATCGTAAATAGTAGAAAAAAATGTTAAATATAATTTCTTTCTTAAACAACAATATTAAATTTTGTTTGTTTTTTGTCTGTCCTGTAAAATATCCTTGTTGTGAGTTAGCAGGTTTACACTCTAAGGCGACAATATGTTGTGTTTTGAAATGTAGATGAATCATTCATTCGTACGTACTTATGCAGAGAAAACAAATATAATATTTATAAGAAAGACTGAAGAATAAGATTAATAAGCCTTGGAAACTTATATCCTAATCAAGAAAAATTAAATATATATCATAAAAGGAATCACAGGGAATTGGATAATTTAAAACACAGGGTTTTTATCAAGTTTTTTCTAATTTTCCTGGTTTTATCATTTCTAGCCACCGAGGAAGTCAAAATAATTTGACAAAACGTCTGGCCCACTTAATAAAAACGCTGTGTTTTGATTTGTTCAATTCCCTGCGATTTCTTTTATGAAATTTTCTATGGATACGAATGATGTAACATTAAATATATTAAAGATACGCCCCTGGACCCCCACCTCAGCACCTAGATTTTGCATTTCTAGCCTTCTAGTGGCTCAACAGATTGTGTATAAAAAATTTGGTTGAGTTTGCCCCAAGGTCAAGAATTTAAATTTTTTCACCCTCCTTTTGGGTGGTTTTTGTGGGGAATTTTTTTAAGCAAAAGATGTCAGAAATCACATCCCCTACAACTTTGCTCATAACAAAATTTGCCATAGAGTTATAGGAGTTATTTGATAATTTCCATTAGTCCGCCCCCCAAACCCTCTTTTGGGGTCAAAATATCAACATCAACGTTATATATCAATAAAATTAAGTTAGAAGACATCTGATCCAAATATGAAATTTCATAATAATCCCTTCAGCCGTTTTTACGTGAATCGTGAGCAACTTTTCGCGGAACCCACGAAACATACATACATACAGACAGACAGGAATTTTGATGAGGGTGTTTTCGTTCATAACTTTGCTTGAAACGTGGGCAACCAAAATTTGGCGTGATTTGGATCAATGTACAGACACAACCTCAATTTTATATATTATAGGTATATGTTTATTAATATCAAACTGAGAACACCCTCATTGATTTACTTTTGAAAATTATCGAGAAGAAAATGTTTGCAAATTACTTCAATCGTTATTCTCACTCATTGAAATAGAATAGAAATAGAAATAGTAACAGTGGGTCTTGAGTAGTAGGGACAGAAAGAAAAAACTCAATAATTCTAGAAATCGTCTCGATGTTGTTCATAATTTAAGTTTAAAAGTAGGAAATATTGAACTAGATGCGAAAAGAATTGGTTAAAACAAAAAGAGGCATAATTTCTCCCATGGTATTTAAACTAAATGGCTGCTAGACATGTCATATTTTTTTATAGATATACTTTCTTGTTAAATAAATGTTAGTTTTGTTTTAGAGATAAGTATTGAAAGTTAATGGAATTTTATTCTTAAATCGTTGAAAGGATTAAATTTGAGCTGGCTATTAGAGTATGGTATATTTTGGATTTTATTAAAACCAGGGATCAGGCCCGTAGGTAGACATCGTTTTTAATTCAAGCGAAAAAAGAGAAGGGTTCAATCGCCAGATAATTTCTCCTATACTAGTACACTCCAACTCATCCTTTTTTTTAATAATAATTTTTTGTCACATATCTAAATATAATATAAAATGGATTGAAAAATAAAAATTCAAGAAATGCGAGGTTAAACAAAGAAAGGCGAAAATATTGTTTGTATTTTTACAATGATAACACTACTAAACAAAAATTTCTCAAAGTAAACCTAACAATGGACTCTAGTAGGTTTTATACGCTGATTATTTATCAGCCGATTTCCGATTTTTTACAATACGTCAGAGTTTTGAGATATTGTCGGTCAAAACGACGAAAAATGCCATTTTGACCTATTTTCGAATCCCATTAGATATTAAACAGCAATGAATCTTTGTTGACGTAATAGAAAACAACCTTCCTCTTTGATTTTCAAATTACCACTTGTTTTTAACTCAATTAGAACTCGAGTTATAACTAAAAAACTAAAACTACGTGATTATAAAGGATAGTAAATATAAATAAAAACATAAGGTCTTAGTTTTTTAGTTATAACTCGAGTTCTAATTGAGCTAAAAACAAGTGGTAATTTGAAAATCAAAAAGGAAGCTGTTTTTTATTACGTCAACAATATATTTTGATTTCAAATATTGCTGTTTAATATCAAATGGGACTCGCTTTTACCAATAATATCTCGAAACTCTAATCTGTTGTAAAAAAACGAGAAATTTCATGAAAATCCAGCGTATAAAGCTCTACTGGAATCAATTGTTAGGTTTACGGGTACACATTCTTGTCTACCTGTGATTCAATAGAGATTGGTAGTATTAATTATTATATTTAATACATTTTTCATTCTGGACGTATAACATTCTGCTGGAATTCATTGTTAGATTTACGGGGTAAATTTTTGTTTAATTTTTGTGTAATTTTTATTGTAGCTGGATTCTTTTTAATAATCAAATTCATTTATTTTGATTTTGAGCAGAAAAAAGTAAACGAGTCATTTCACGTTGCCCGCCATTCAATTTTACCATTCAGATTGATAAGTGAAGTTATTCGTTATTATCTACATGTATATAATTATACAAGTATAATATTATATAATGATATTATATATAAATTAGCCTAGGTGCTTTTAATTCCAAGCGTTTTTTGAGTGAATTCTAGGAGAATTTGATTAGAGAATTAGATGAAGATTATTAGGTTAATTTTTCATATGTCTAAGTGGATGGGATTACATTTTTGGCTTTAGTTAAAATTATTCATAAGCATCTGTATTTAGAATAAAGTTATTTTTCATCATGAGCATGGGCGTAGTTAGGGTAGGGGCAAGGGGGACAGTGCCCCTTTACAAAACTCATTTCCCCCTTAGAAAAGTCAAAACTCCATTATTACCAGGCATCACTTATGTATTTCTCATTTAATTATTTAGTTACTTACTTAATTTGTCAATTCTACTAAAAAGTTAGTTGAACTCTAATCGGATTCCCAAAATTGAAACCTTGTGGTGGCTAATCAGCCGGCCGGCTGCCCCCCCCCCCCCCTAGGAAAATCCACTAACTCAGGGGTGTCCAATCTTATGGCTTACACGGGCCGCATTTGAAAGAAAAACAAATGCCTCGGGCTGCATTTAAAATTTACTAATTCCATAGATATTTGTTAATCAAAAATCAGTTTAATAATAGTCTTTTGAGTTTTTTTCTCCAGTATTCTGTTTTTAAATTATTTACGACTTTAAAAAGTTTTAATTACTGAAATAATAAATATTTAAAAAGGAAATATGAGATGAAGAATAATTTTTAATTATCTTAGAAAATCATAAGATGTTGTCATCTATTAAATCCGATGGAATGGACTATTTTTAATTATATGTTAGAAGGGTTGTTTTTCACTGAGGGGTAATTATATGTCAGAAGGGTTGTTTCTCACCCCTCAGTGAAAAACAAACATTCTGACATATAATTAAAAATAATCGATTCAATGAGATTTAAAAGATGACACCATCTTATGATTTTCTAAGATAATTTGAATCTATTACCATCGGCAAATTGAAATCTTTCAAATTTTTAATTATTAGAAACTTGGTTATTTTTGTCACCTAATTGTTGAGCTTATAATTTTGGTTTTAGTGAATTTTATTCTCGAAAATAGCTTCAGGTATATTATGTAAATTCATTTTTATAAAAAGTGAATAAATATTGAGAAGCCAGGAGGAATATTTGTTTCTGGGTAGATAATTTTTATAAAATTTTAATAAAGTGACATTATTAAATATTTGTTTCAGTTCAATGTCCGATTGTAGTTCCATACATTCAATCAGAAAGTTTAGAGTTAAAATATGCCAAAATTGTGATTATTATTTTCGGAAATTTTTATATATTTTTTCACATTAAAAATTGAAAATCTGCTTTTATTCTTCGAAAAATTTTGGGGAAATTTTCTAATTTCTTCTTAAATCAAAAAAAAATATATCATGTCAAGTTGTATCAGATATATCTTTTCCACAAATATATAAATGCCAATGGGGGGGGGTAGGCTAGGGGTTAGTATGTCAGCCTGCTAACCAGGTGGACCCGGGTTCGAATCCGGCTCGAGGCATCCGGCTAAAATCTGACCCCCCGGGAGGGGGGGGGGAAGATAGAGACAAATTTAATAACAAATAATTAGTATCGTAAAATGGCTTATGGTTAGAAAGGCCGAAAAGCCAAAAAAAAATATGAATGTTTTAAAGAAATTTATAATTTTATATCGGTCCGCATTAATTGTTGTGCTGGGCCGCATGATGCATGGACAGCCCTGCACCCCAATGATCATGAGCGGAATCTACATAGATTTCATTGTAAGTTTTCTTCATCATTAGGAGCAGCTATATTTTAGTCTTCAAGCTCAGGACCATAAAAATGTTTCATAAAAAAAAATGTACAAGATTTATATTGTAATTGGGAGTCGGGTTGGCCGATCTGGCTAAGGCACTGGCCCCGCTTCAGTATCGTTGATGACAATGTTCAAACGGGAGGCCCGGGTTCGAGCCTGGCTATAATATAAAATTTCGACGGGCTAAAACTCGGCTCCCTCACCAACCCCACTAACACTTTATTACGTACTGTCTAAATGGACTTTGTTCCCGATGACAATAAATAAGTAAAAAAAAATATTATAATTGAAAATTTTACTGATATAATTAAATGAAGGAGTAAAATTATCTGTAAAAATGTATACAATTAAAGATCATCTTCTTTTATTTAATAGATTTTGATGAGGCAGTCCAAGGTCCACTACCCTAAATTCTGCTGAGAATAAAATACTGTATAATATTGTTACTGCCACTGAGCGAGGAGACAGATGGGAATATCACATTGTATTTGCTTTATTGACCTTTCAAAAACCTGAAAAGGTGGGAATAAGCCACCGAAACGTCGGCTTTGAATAAAAAAGATAGTTATAATTATCTCTCTTTTTTGAACCTTGGACTACCTCATCAAAATCCATTAAATTAACTTAACAGCCCGTCTCCAAAAACTACTTCAATCGTATCTTCTTTTATTAGGTATGTTTTAAAAATAATCTTGCCAAAGATTTGAATGTGGTTTAAAGTTTTTGAAATTAAGCCCCAAGCTCTGCTGTCGTGTTTGTAATGAATAAATGTAAATAAAAGTCATAATCGATCTGTAGGAGCAGGTCTTTTATTTAAATCTTTTCTTATTTTCATTCCATTTACTCGAATTTATTGCGTTGCCAGTAGTTGGATTAAAATTTAATTAAGTACCTATATTAATCATCTCGCGATGTTTTCAGGTGGGCGGGTAAATGGTTGTATTTTTGGGCGAGAAATGAGGCTGCAGAGTGACATCCGGTGCCAGGCGGTAGCTTGTCACGATCGATGCAGCACCAGCTACAGTCCATTTCCGTTTAAATCTCCCATATTGCTGTAGTTGCCTTCGAATTCGCTAATTGAACTTATCCGATTTTGTCATTTTCAATTAGCAAGATGATGACCAATGTGCGAGTTTGTCGACGAATTTCATCCAATCGTTAATTTTGTTTTGAAATGAAAGCGGGTAAACCAAACCTCGGTCGGATTGGGCCGGGGCAAACTGGAACCAGAGACCGGTAAAGTACATTACTTCAGCAATTTGAAATACAAAATATTAAATACTTTTTGAAATAGAAAATAATTTTAGAAAATTCAAACAAATTTATTTTAAATAACAAATACAATAATACACAAAAAACGTATTTGAAATACAGATTCTAAAATACAAAATATGTATTTGTATTTTAAAAAAAAATCAATCATATTCAAAAAATTATTCAGTTAGTATTATAATTTTTGAATATTATTATACAATAAAAAGTTATAATTTTAAATGACCAATTTTGATAAATATTCATTTTTTTAAATATACCTAAATATTTCGTATTTTGGAATTTGTATTTCAAATACATTTTTTGAATTTTCTAAAATTATTTTATACTTAGCATTTCAAATACAGTGTACTAATTAGTTGAAAAATCAACAACTTGATTGACCTGTCATGTTAAATGAATTTTAGTTCTTTATAAAATAACAATTATAAAACGTTTAATTTCTTGATTAGTTTTTGAGAATTTTTTATTTTAATATATAACTAAATATAACTAAACTTCTTGAGGATACAAATTCTCATTTAAATAGGTGTTGGTTTTATTCTTTTTTGTCAAAAAAGATTTTTAATAAATGTTTTGAGATTATTTTAATAAAAGTATTTGTTGAATTTTTTACTTTATTCATAAATGCGAAGCAGATAGGTAAAGTAGGTATTGTAATCGGTCTCAAGGAAGCGCGACTTCAAACGGTCCCCAAGCAAAGACTACGGAAACCAACCAAAGTCACAAATTGTAGTATTAAATCAGGTTGAATTTCAGTGCCTTAAAGATTTTCCAAAAATTATATAGGGTCTCGTCCAGAGCCTCAAAATTGCGATTTTTTAATTTAGTCTGTGGGGATGTATGTATATATGTATGCATGTGGATGGATTCCTATTTTTCACACCGTTCAACATAATGAAATAAAATTGAAAACATACCATTAATTTAACAAAATGAAGCTCTGAGTAGATTGTGGGACATATCGCCCTACAAACATTAGTACTTTATTCTAGTACTTTTTTAGATTTTTTTAAATATATCGAAAATCGCTTAACTAATTGTGATCAAATTTAATATTCTATTTAAGTACCTTAAGGAACTCAAAAAAGGTTATATAAAGTTTTTAGAAAAATTACATTTTAAAGTACTTTACAGTGAGCAAGTGCTTTACAAATGGACCAATTTTTTTTATCTCATTAATAATAAAGAAATAAACATATTAATATTTCAAATGGCTATAAATAAAGTCTGGCAACGATCTGTTGAAGTTTATTTTATTAAGGAGTAGGTAACTAAAAGCATCGAGAGAGGCACAGTAATTTATTTTCAAATAAACTGGCTGAAAAAACATAAATCCCTTCTTTCTTTCATTCCTTTCTCTCACAGATTATACGTTAATCCATTTTATTATTATTATTATTATTATTAAATTGAAATATTTTTTTTTGGGAAAATATTTCATTAGTTTTGAATAGAATTAATCTTTTGGTGAAAGTTGATATACTCTCCTGGCTTTATCTCTGTTGTTTGATAATACAATAGAGTAAAACACAAGCACACACAGAGATATATATTATTACATAGATTGTAGTATATATAGTGTCACTTTATCACGCTTGACTTAACCAGAGATTAGATCTCATTTATAGGTTTTTTTTTGTTTTGTTTTTTAATTTTGATCTCGTTTTCCGAACAGGTTTCTTTTTCTCTCATCCATATAAATACTCAATTTATTATCTATAAACATAGTATGGTTTATGTTAACATGAAACATTATTAATCACGAAAAAGACATGAAAATATTTGATAAGGTGATCAGAAGATGAGTGGAAAACTTATCTGTATTATATAAAGTATAAACGATTAACTTGGTATAATTTTAGATAATATTTAAGCCAGAAGGGTTTTTAGAGTTGTACTAGTGGCCCAAATAAATTTATTAAAAAAAATTTTTAAAAATAAAGATGGGCATCATAGTAAAGATGTTTTTAAAATTTTGGGGATTTATAAATTTTCCCCGAAATTTCTAAGATAATTTCTAAAAATCTTACTAATTAAATAATCTCATAGAAATGGAAATATATATTATAAAAATTAGTCCAGCATAGTTGTGGATAATTTAAGAATCATTAAACACCTAGCTTCATGAGGCGCCCCTAAAATGCAACAATTTTCATCCCCCCCAGAAATTTTAACGAAGAACTCTGAGTTCTAACCCCCCCCTTGTGGGCACCCCTAATTAAAAGAGGGAGCGTGTCTTTTACTTTGGGAAAATAAATATATGTACACGCACATAGAAATATTTATACTATACATAAATACATAAACGTATATATTATGTACATTAAATAATAACGCTAAATCTCAAAAGTAATGCAGAATTTAAAAAAAAAAGGCAAATATATACTAAATTTTCAAATTTTATTGAAAGTAAACGCCTGTAACCCTATGGGTAGGCATCCGTATGATCTTGTTATAATATAATAAATCCCCAAATAGGTGCCTTGATACTTTTTAACACAAATATAGAATACTATTGTGGATTTTAATAGTTTTAAAATTTAGAAAAAAAATAGGTATTTTCTATTGAAGATGGAGTGGTAGAACTAGATAGAGCTAGAACTAAATAGAGCTCAATACGTTGATATCCGGATCCTGACTGAGGGTTTTCTTCGCGAGGCCAGCCCTTGAGGCAAATGCCTGGTCGGTCAGTATGTGCCTCGCGCAAGGCAAAAGTGCCTGTTGCCTCGTCTGAGGCTGCTTCGGCCCGATTCATCGGTTGTCGGTTTTTGTGAATGCTCAAAGGCGCCTCGGGTCGTTTCCTGTGTTCACTCAGGACGATTCTGCGGCAAACTCCCGAGGCAGCCTCGCGCGGCTGCTCGCTCAGTCAGTATCCGGCTATTGAGCACAACTATCGATTTACTCGGTTGTAAATAAAAACTTATTTTTCGTAAAAGGCAGATTTTATTTTGAAATTCTCTAAAAAGCAGAAAATGTATCTTTGAATATGGACATTTTCATCGCATGATTAAAAATAAAAATAATTTATTAATCTAAAAGGAGGAAAAAATGTTGTTTTTTTTAGTTAAATTGATCGAAATACAAAAACTATTATTCTCATAAGTCATAATATATTTTAAGCTTTTCCTCATTATTTCCATTTCTTTTGGCATTTTCCTCTTTTCTGTAATGAAATGTAATTTTAGTAAAAATAAGAGAACACGTGCATCATAGTCGATGCTAATGTTAAATAATTAGCAAAAAGCAACACAATAAAAAAGTAAAAAATTTTATACCAATTTTTTTTCATCAGCAAACAGTTTGAGCAAGAAAAATCAAAATTGTCTTAGAGATGCAATTTATTATTACAAACTTTATTTCCAAATTTCAGCTCCTTAGCTTCAAATTTTAAGATCTCTTCATGTAACATTTTGATTTTTTTTTTCTGAATTTCATCTATAAGTTAATCTAATTGGCTCTTAAGAATCAAAATACGGTAAAGGTATCAAAGAGTGACTCCATTTTTTTTCTTCTTTTTTGAGTGTCATATCACATCTCCTTGACGTTTCGGCACCTCTCCACATACACCTGTGATGAGTGTGTTTAGCTGTTTTACACAGGTATACGAGACTTACTTTTTAACGCCGGTTCCGAACGGCTAGTTTGGAGAGATTTACTAGGCAATTATACTCTTGGTAGTTTGCCATTGCTTTCCAAGAGGAGGCGGCTGCAAATATCTTCCGAGACTAAGTCTCTAACCATCATACTTCGGGACAGCGGCCTGACACTCTGACCACTGACCCACAGTCGCCTCTCCTATCTGCTTTCAATGATAATAAATAAACTAATAGAGATAATGATATTTTTATAGTAGGTATCTATAATTCGACGGATTAAAGAATAAATATTTTTTAAAAAAATGTAGGTAAATGTATGGATGAATAGCTCCACATATATTCTTTGATAAAAAATAAACTAATAGAGATTTTTTTACTTGATAGTATTCTTCAGCGAATCAAGATCACTTAGCCAAAAAAACTATCTAAAATGATTTTTATTAGTGTGATATTTTTTACCAGAAAAAGTTTGAGCAAGAATTTCGAAATTCGGTACTGAGGTGCAGATTATTAATGAAAATTTGGGAGGAAAATTTTAGCTCATTAGCTACAACCATATGATAACAATTTGATTATTTGTATTTTCTGAATTTTTGAACCAGAAGTTTTATGTTAGAAATCCCAAAATCTCATCAATTTTTTATAGTGTAAATACAAACATATTAGCACCAGAACTAACTTTCTATAATCTTTCGTTGTTGTATTATAATAGGTAAAACTTGTCGAAAAAGAGTTTGAACGGAAAAGTTTAAATTTGGCTTATTAATTGAATCTTATGAGTCAAATTTCAGATCATTAGCTACAACCATATATAACAAACGATTTTTTTTCTACATTTTCTTACGCTACAAATATCAAAATAAAAATATTTCTTGGATGTAAATACAAGAATTTTAGTTCCGAATCGTACTTTCTATGAGTGTTCATATTTGTGTTGTCGTGGGTAAAATTGTAAATATATATACCGATAATTATGCTATATAATTTTTCTTCTATTATAGGTAACTATATAATTATATTATTATTATAATTATAATTATATGACAATATCGACATTTGTATACATTCATTGAATTCTAAAATTATTGCCAAGGCCATTGCTATAAGAAAGAAAAGAAAAAAGCACACATTTTTTCCTGTCGTTAAAATCATTAAGGAATATTTGTTTTGCTCTAATAAGCACATCTTTAGAAAGAGAAAATATTATTTTTCTTATCAAGGCAGCAAAGGAGAGGAAATGAAGGAATTGTGCTTGATAAAGTGAGGAGGGGCTGAGAGGAAGAAGGCGCCTTGTGAGGTAATCGTAGCTATCGTAGCTATCCTAAAAGATTAGTGCACTTTTTATATATAATATATATTGTTCCCTGAGTATGGTAGTGGTTCAAAGTGAAACATATTTAATAAAATTAAAATTAGACTACTAGGTATAGGTTTCAAAAATAAAATAAATATGTTGAATTTGTGTCTTTTTTTGAAAATTTTTTCAAAAATCAACTAGATGGCTGAAACCAATATATATTTTTAAGGGGGCTCGGGTCTGTTTATCATTTTTATAAGATAATTCTCCAATTTTTACCATCGAATCATTGATGTTTTAAATATTTATTCCCGAAATTTGAAGTTGATCGTCTGCCTCATTACCGAGAAATAAATTATTGAAAATTGTCCTTTTAACATGGAAGTAAATGGACCGAGCTTTTAAAAGGGTTATAACTTCTATACAAATTATACCATTTTCAACAAATTTATACAGTTCAATAATTCAACTTTTATTAATTTAATGATACATTTTTCAATAGATTTGACAATCTAGTTAATTTGTTATTCATAAATGTAAAAAAATAAAAAGTTATTTGCAGCCAACAGAGTATAACAAAAGCACTAGTGTAGAATTTCAACTCTATTTCTTGAAATCGTTTTTGTCTTGAATATATGTTTTTATAATGAAAAAATTTATTCCAATATTCTTTTTATTACTATTATCATGACAAAGGTTTTTATTCGAAATTAAACTCATTATTAACAATTTTTTATTAAAAAATTTAGTGGGCGAAAGTTGTCACTCTGAAGAAATACAACAAATTTTTCGAAGTTCACCAACATAGATAAGCAGTCCCGAACTCCCTTAAGAGTAACTATATGCGCAAATGTTAACAATTTTCAGACTCGATATTTGAAATGATTAAATCTTGAATTCAAAGGTTTTTGAATTAAAAATATTTATTTTTGCCGAGAATTGGAGAATTGTTTTATCATAAAGAGAAATAAATGAGATTGTCCTCAGCTTGATCCAAATATAGGTATATATGTATAATGAAAATAAATATGTACATATTATATATGTAGACATCAGTGGAGGGCGGTGACTTTTCAACCAGGGGATGCTGTCCAAAAAAGTACCCTTCATTTTTTGAAATTTTATTTTAATCTTCGCTTTTTTTTGCAAATTTTATCGAATACGGTATCATTTTCGTTATTTTTCAAATTTAACATTAGATTTTTTAAAAATAATATTTTTTAGACCTTTGCCCCAAACGGATACTGCTTTGTGTGTATATTGAGAGTTCTTAGAAATTGATTAGTCCAAAAATTCCCGAATCATTTTTATTTATTCCTTTTTTGTATTATTATTATTTTAATAGTTCCTAAGCGAGAACAATTTTTATTTTACTAAAACTCGTCTGAACTTGTCTTTGACATGCTTGAACTGGAATATACACCAGGCAGGGGCTTCAATCATACCTTATCAGCACCTTTTTTGGAAAAATCATTCATTTTAATTGCCCCTTGCAACTATGCAACAATTTTATTTCATTTCAAGAATATACTTTTTAAAATGTTTTTTATAGAAATTCGTATTTGAAATAAAGGATGGTAATTTGAAAATTTAAAGATCCTCTTGAAATTTTGAATTCGACTTTATATATTTATAAAAATGCTTCATGTTAGACAGCGATGCAAGTTTCCCATGTAAATAACATGGGATTTTTGGCATTGAACGATGTAGAACTAGTGTAGAATTCCAACTCTGTTTTGAAATCGTTTTTGTGTTAAATAAATGTTTTTATAATGAGAAAAAATTATCTCAATATTCCTTTTATTAACATTATCAAAACAAAGATTTTTTATTCGAAATTAACCCCATTATTAACAAATTTTTTTATTGAAAAATTTAGTAGGCGAGACGTTGTCACTCTGCAGAAATACAAAAGATTTTTCGAAGATCAACCAGATAGATAAGCTGTCACGAACTCCCTCCCTTAAGAAAGATTCTAAATTTAAGGTCAAAATTTCAAAGATTTTAGTAGAAAAATAATTTTATATTGCTTATCAGAGGGGGTTAATCCCCTGCACCAGTTGAACCCCCTCTGATAAGCAATATAAAATTATTTCTACTAAAATCCTTGAAATGTTCACCTTTAATTTAGAATCTTTCTTAAAAATATATTATATATTGTTTATGAGGAGTTTCATTTCCCCTTCCTCTCATTTTCAAAAACGAAACTTTGCTTCCCAATGCTTAAATAATAAATAATTATTTGTTTTATATTTTTAAGTATTGATATAAACTTATGAAGATGGGGACGTTGTCCGAATTGTATAAACAATTTTATCTGTAAAACCTACCTAGTAAATTTCAATTATATTTATTTATATATATAATTATTCAGTAAAAATATAAAAACATGGCAACTTAATTTATAGTTATAGTTATTTTTCACGTATTCACAGTCTATTCATTTATCTTCTTCAATATTTATTTATCCATTAATCTAGGAATTTTTGTGTTAATATCAACCAATCAGCAGGGTGAATTTAGTTAATAGTTACACTCTATAATTTCTAATAATTTCACTAAACAACGTAATACGTAAATCAACTTGTTATATTTTTTGAAAATTTACTTAAATATATTCAAATAAATTGAATATAATTTATGATTTCGGTATTGGATATGGAGGTAGTTAGGTATTATACTATTTTTCTATTTCGATAGATATTTATTTTACTTTTATTTTTGTAAATAAGCCGAGCAAGTGCGAGTCGGATCGAATACTTATTTAGGTCTTATAAACATATTATATTTTTTACATATTATTCCTTTAACATACACACCGAAACACCCACACACTCTTAGTTTTTATAACGATATTCACTCTATATCAGCTCGTTTAACCTGATAAAGAAAAGAAAATTAAAAACAAAATAGGCGAGCAGACTGAATAAATAAATTAAAATCGGTCAGCAATCCTCGCTAAATGTCCTTGACTAGGCTCAGTTTACGTGTTTTTACTGCATGATATTTATAATAATAGAGTAATCTTAATGTTTCATCGCTTTCCTATATGCATTTCTATTTTAATCACATTTTTGCAAACATGACAAACAGAAAGTGAGCCGTTAATCTTTGGTTAAACGTACCTGAAGGTCGATTTAGTTAGGATTTAAATAACGGACTACAGAATCTATGGTCATAGTGCGACCCTTTTTACTTTACCATACAGGGTATGGTCAAGTATTGTAATCGTTCATAAAAAAAGTGGTTTTTTCTTCTTTTTTCGAAATATCTCAAAAACGGCTGAAACTATTTTGATTAAAAAAATTGAGCGACACCATGGCATTTCGCTCTACAAAAAAGCTCAAATAAGTGAAAATCGAAAAAATTATATTTTTTGAGATAATAGTTTGCTCAAAATGTCTGTTAGTTAGTCTGTCTGGTTGTCTGTCCGTTAGTCTGTGCGTTAACAAATGTTTGTGGACGAGCTAGCTCAAAAACTAGTTTGAATATCGAAACCAAAATTCACGCGTAGTTTTGGTCTATTGAGATTATCTGATTAGATTTTGGTGCATATCGATCGACCCAAAATTAAGGGGGAGGAGGGGGGGTTAAAAATTAAAAATCTAGGCCATTTACCAAATTCAACCAAATTTTGTATACATAATCAGTGGACCCTCAGAAGTCTAAAAATGCAAAAACTAACCGCCCTAAATGGGAGGGGTCAAAAAATGAAAATCTTGGCCATTTACAAACTCAACAAATTTGTATATATATCAGTGGGACCCCCAGAAGTATAAGAATGCAAAAACTAGAAGTGGATGGCCATATCAGAACACGTCAGCTTATTTTTCTAACTTTATGTTTCTACGGAGGGAAACAATGCGGAATTCTAATTATCACAAATTTAAAGGTTATTATGAGGTGAGTTTATATTAGAGGCACCTGCTATCATTGTTTGAGGGATTCTTATGAATAATGAATATATTTTGTTGTATTTCGATTTTGTATTATTTGTTTTGTTTTGTGTTGTAGAGAGTGGTGATGGCACACCGTTGTCGAAACATCTCTCAATGACAATAAAGTATATTTTTAAAAATTTTATATTATTAAGTATAATTGATTATCCCAACCTAATCATAGAGAAATTTACCACTCAAAGTTCTGACTAAAATAATCAGGCACTAGACGACATTGGCAAGAGACTTGGCGTATAAATTGGGACCCGCGTTCACCAAAGAGACGCACTGAGGAACGGGTCGTCTAAGTAACTAAGTTCTGATTATATAAAATTAAATAATTTCTTAGTGGGCTGAAGGAGAGTTGAATCTAAAGGAGACAATAAAAGAGTGTGTCTTCTGCTGGAAAAATACATGTTTTAATTTATTTATAACGTGAGTAACTTATAGTTTCGAAGGCTTTGCCCTCTTCATCAGTCTATTACAATTGATTCACAGGAATGGATGTGTGAACACACTCTTTTATTATCTCCTTTAATTTATAAAAATTCTGCTACTCTTGGCAAAAAGAAACTTTCACGTTAGTTATTTTTGTGATTTACAGCCGGCTTATCCGTCTCCAGTAAACTTTTACTTAAGCCAATTTTGGCTTTAGAGCCGGAATGGCAAGTATCTGGCTCCAAATTCAGATTTTTCTAATAAGCGAATTTGTGAATCTTAAATTTTGACAAATTTAAAAGTTACGTTATAAATTATGCCTCTGGTTTAACTTAATATACAAACATTTCGTGAGAAACCCACAATCTTCTGGTTTAATTTTAAATTTCTATAAAAATGGATTATCTATTTTAGGCCAAATTTAAAAGTCATTTATTTACTTAGAGTCGGCTTATTATCTTTCGGTTAAACTTGGCTAAAGGTTTATTTGACTAAGAGGTCAAATATAGCTGTAAGATTGCGGCAATATCGGCTCTAACTTTAGGTGCACATATAGCTTGTCTGTTAAACTGTAGTTTTCAAACCAGACTTGAAAAAAAGAATTCACCATCTATAAAAAAGTAAAAATTTTACAGTGTTCAAACTAATAACACTGATAAACAATGAAATTTTCCTTTAAATAAAACTAAGTGATCTTTATGTATTCAGATGTGCTGATAACGAATATCGCATGCATTTTTCTCAATCACCTAAATTTTTTGCGGTACACCCACATTTTATAGTTTTATAGTTGTATGGTTTCAGGTCTCTGCACCCGGCTTAACTTAGACTTTCTTTTTATAGGTACATATGTGTAGAATACAGAGCAATATTCAAATTTATCTAATATGTATATCTACGATAACTGGACTTAAGCAACTTTGTCTCTGCTATCAACTTTACATTCCTCATTTGTTTAATAGCTACATGTGTTTTGACTTCAATTAAAACTAATATTAAATATCTATATTAATATAGCTACTAAATAAATAAAAATAAATGCAACGGTAGTTAGCTAACAGAAAAAGAAAAATGCTCATGGCTAGCTTTTAGACAAGTATGCTGCAATTTTCTTAGAAATATCGAAAGAGCTGACAACTACAAGGATTACTTCAATTATCACTTCATGAGGTTCTTTTTTTACATTCGCATTTGAACTTGTTCCCCCCCCCCTAACTTTGGCGCAGTAGTGAAGGATGCAGTGGAGAGATTTCGCCAGGATATTTCTGTCCTGGAGAAACGATGTGCAGGAAAATCGGTACAGAACATGTTAGGCAGACTATTGTTGGAACCTCAAGGGAGAGATTTCTGGTGGCAATTACAAACTGCAGAGTTCAAGAAAGAAATTTTGAAAATGCTAGTAAAAATGTGTATTTTTCCTTTTTTTTGCATGAAATTTTTTCATTGAACAGTCAAAATCGGTCCTATATATATATATATTTTATTTTTTTATATTTCATAGTTATTCACTTAAATATTTAAATCCTATTTCATGAGCAAACAAACAAAAATAATTTAAAATTTCGAAGTATTATTACAAAGGGAATTAAATTTTTATTAAAAACAAAAAATGAAAAACCAGGGAAAACGATAGGTGATACAGCATTTCTACTTTCAGATTTGGATTCAGTGGGATCGAATTATAAATAATCACCTATTTTCATTCAAAGGGGCGAAAAAATTTGAATTTGTTCATCAGTGTAATCGATTAATGCATACAGTCTATGTTTGTGGTATTTACCTTCTAAAAGAAATAAATACCTTAGTGACGAAATCTAAAATTCTACAACTATTTTTTTATAATCTAAAAGCTTCCATTTTGGATTAGCTACTTAAATATTAAAGTTCACCTTTAAAGTAGTTCGATGCAAAAATATACATTTAATGTGTTTATGTATGATGAAGGGTCTCCAAATATTCTCTTGGCACCTTGGATGCAATTCATTAACGAGCCAAAAAAACTAATAAAAGATTCAAACTTGGCTAGTCCATCGTAGAAATTTTTCCATCTTTTTTCTATTATTTTATATAATATATTATACTATAGTGACATGTACGAAATTAAATAATCCAAACAAACAATTTCTATATAATAATGTTTAACTAAAATAAACGTATTCATCATTCTCATTCGGGCAAATTAGGAATTTATTTAAATAGGTTACAATCTCATACATTTTTATGACTTCTAGAAAATGAAACTCTCTTTCTCATCTCATCTTCCCTGAATCCCATTATTTTCATAACACAAGGTCAATGATTCTTTGACTTAAATCCTACACTTAAATATTCCTAAAGTACTGAAGCCCTATTTCCATTTATAATTTGCAAGAGCTAGTTGTGAATTGTAGATATTGAATGAGACAATAAAAGAGTGTGTCTTCTGCTGGATTTATAAATTTTTAATTTATTTATAACGAGACTATAGTTTCGAGAGCTTTGCCCTATTCATCAGTCTATTACAATTGATTCACAGGAATTAATATGTATGTATGTATATAAATAAATTAAATAAATTAAAAATTTATAATTTCAGCAGAAGAAACACTCTTTTATTGTCTCCTTCAATCTATAAAAATTGTGCTACTCTCGGCAAAAAACTTTCAATTTAATAATAGATCATCGAGGGGGTGGGGGGTTATTAAGGGGCAAGGGGGGTGAATGTAACTTATGTACTAGGGAAATTGGGCTTTATTTTATTACGTTATTGTTAAATTAATCTGCTTCGCTATTTGTTTATGGGGTGGGTGTGTCCCTCAGTGTCTGATCCAAGTGGCACGTCCCTAAAATGGAGAATGAAATTTGAGGTGATGAGTGAAGGATGTAGGGAAATGGGCTTCCTGGTACTAATGCTATAAATAATGTTATACAGACCAGCGGTTATAATAGACAATGATATAGTTTTATTCCTTAGCAGTACAATTAGTTGAGGTGAGGTAGAGAGTGTCGTACACGGCAAACTCGTTTGGGTCCAGCGGGATTATTGATAGACTCGTCGCTGCTGAAGAACGGCCGGTGAGAATAATATATATATAATGGGTTTGAGCGCCGACTTCGAAGGTGTGCTTCTCGGGTCTCAATGTAGATAATTATATATATATCAGCGGTATGCGCCTTGTATGCCGGAAGTCCTGGTATTAGCGACGAACGTGTACCATTAATACTGGGCCTTAGATGACGAAGGTTACTCGATGAAGAAAGGAATATAGAACATATATATATATATCAGGAGAAGTTGCAGCTTTTGGCTCTCTCGCTGTGGTAATAATAATAGAATGTGTATTGTCAATTCGCCTCACTCATGTCATGTCAATGACTTGCGGAACTTGAATATAACAGTATTTGTGTAGATATATTCTGAGCACTTGATAGCAGTAGATGCTCACTCTCTCTCCTGACAATGACTTGCGGAACTTGAATATAACAGTATTTGTGTAGATATATTCTGAGCACTTGATAGCAGTAGATGCTCACTCTCTCTCCTGACAATGACAGACGGAACTTGAATATAACAGTATTTGTGTAGATATATTCTGAGCACTTGATAGCAGTAGATGCTCACTCTCTCTCCTGACAATGACTGACGGAACTTGAATATAACAGTATTTGTGTAGATATATTCTGAGCACTTGATAGCAGTAGATGCTCACTCTCTCTCCTGACAATGACTGACTGCGGAACTTGCTCATGTCAATGCTCTTCTATGTTGTTAATCGTTGGTCATTTACTATGCTTTCCCAGAACTCATAAGTTTCCCTTGTTTGATGATCAATTGATTGCCTCAATTAGACTTAATTAGGAATAAAAATAAGAATTTAATTAATTATAAAAATAAGTTATGGTTCAATCCACAGGACCATTGCACCTCCGACGTTATGGTAAAGAAAAATGATTAATTATATTGAGATATTATAGGGATATTGATAGATATTTATTTATTTTTCTTTTGGTACTTATTTATGGGGTATTTATTGGGGACAAAAATGCTCGACTATTTATTTATGTATCGGGGTTGCGGACAGACGGACTCCAGACTCACCAGAACGCACGGTAACTCGAAAACGCATCGCCGAGACCTCACTCAATTCACCAGGGTATATTAATCATCCCAGATTCAGGGTGGGAACAATCACACGACTAACATGTTTATTTAGAGTAATTTAGGCGTTAAGTGAAATATTGATTCATTTGCGTCCACTTACCTCGAGACACACCAGATTTTCGAGCAACAGGTAAAAAGGGTAGAAAATTATTTAATATGGAAGGGCAGAGGTGCTTAGGGTTACTATGGGGTTTGTGTTTATGGCACATGACACAAGGAATTAGGAATATCTTCTTTTATTCGAATAATATTGATATTTGGGTTGTTATGATTCTATGGGATTAGGGATTAATAAGTGAGTGACCTGAGTAGAGAAGATACAATGAAAATGCAAGCAGTAGCAGGCTCTGATAATGATAACACGAGCTTGCAATTCATAATAGATGGCAAAAATACAAATCGTATCAATACTACGCAATTGACTTGATCACAATAGCATTGACAACCATAGCTTAACAATGACTGAGTCTGACAAGACAAATAACAGAGATAGATGAGTATCACTGGGGTACTCAAAATAGGGGACTAAAATATAGTAATTATGTGTGGGAGGGTGAAGTGTAAATTTAATAGGGGATCTAAATTTTAGCTAATCGGGTACGAAATAAAAATAAAAACAGATGGCGAAATATGCAAACGAAGGGCTAAATTTATAAATATTGGGGAGAAGAGAAAAAGGGCTGATTTTAAAAATAAGTAGATGTAATTATTAAATTATTGTGGGAGTTTCACCTTTGCTTTTGTAAAGAAATGCATTTAAATAGAATAGGGTAAATACGATCATCTAATTATAGTTGCTAATCGGACAAAATAGATTAGTGATTTAATATTATGCGATTAAGCATAAATTTATTTAAACTATGGGAAATAATATAATTAAGAATTTAATGGGGGACTAGTAAATTTATATTTTATAAGAAGGTGGGGGCTATGAAATTTTATTAGAATTAACGCGGAGATTTTTTTCAACAAATTATTATATACAACGAATGAAAGTAATAAAAAATGAATACGATAGTGGGGGAGAAATAAATGGAACTTGGCTTGATTGTTATTTTTACATTTTTAAGACGGGTATCAGTGGGAAGACAATTTTCTTAGATTTCAAAGGGATCAACAAAATATTTTCTTTTATTGATTTTAGCGTGTATGATTCCGCGAGGCGTTACGAACGATTTGTTCCAACGCCAAGGTTCCGGGGTGCACTTTATTTTGAAGTATGTGGCTAATAAATATTATTAATAAAATTATTTTTATTAATTTTAAGCTTAAAGGTGATTTGGAATATTCTTTATAAAGTGTCTTCAAACCAAGTAAAATTTTATTTGTGGGGGTGATTTCGATTAGGGGATTTGTATTTATTTTAACTAAGGGCAGTGGGGACTGAATTTCAATAATTTCTTGATTATTAATAACTGGTGTATGTGTTTCTATTGGGGGCTGTGAGGATGGAATTTTCTGTATGTTATTTTCTAATATTTTGATTTGGTCGGCATTGACCTTTATCCCCTCCCTCGTATCACTCATTTCGGTTTGCAAAATATCTAGTTGGGTTTGGGAATCGAGGGTTACTTGTTCAATTCTTTTTGTTAATTTGGTGGTTTCTTTGCCCTTATTATCAATTTCTGTTAGTTGACTATTGATAATGTTAATCTCCTGATCGAAGCTTTGTAGCTTGAGATCTATCTTTTCGAACCTTCCTGAATGCTCATTGATTCGACTATCTATCCCATCAAGCTTACTGGTCATTTCATCAAATTTGCCATTCATATCTTCAAATCTGCCATCTACATTATCGAATCTATCATTCATACTTTCAAATTTTCCATTCATATCGCTACTCATATTTTCCAATTTACCATTCATACCTCTCATTTCGCCATTCATACTTTCCAGCAGCCGAACCAATATTGCATTCGTATCATTATTATTGGGGATGGTGGGTCTAGTACTAGGGGGTGTGGAGGGGGTTGGGGGCAGGTTCATATCACCTGCTGCTCTGTCGAGTGTCTCTCGTATGTAGGTGGAGCCGATTGTTAGTTCGTTGTTCGCATTATTGGTCTCAGGTTCCATGCCAGCAGTTGGTGTAGACGACGTTGCCTCCGAGCCCGTTTCCGCACTAGCGAATCCGGACGTCCCCTCCGCAACGACTCCCGTCTCGTCGGAGCTAGTTAATAGGGATGGCCTGCGATCTGCAGTTTCCCCAATATCACCGTCTCTATCCCCTCCTGGCATTTTGGGTAGCTCAGAAAAAAAATAAATAGTAATATCAACAAAAATGATTAATAAATATTATGTATTTTAATCTATAATCGGTAGGTGGGAATGTCAATGGCCCTTGGTTATTTACTTATTTTTAATTCAGGCAAATATAAATATAGAATAAATTTTTTTTGTAAATTTTTCTTTTTCAATATAATAAAAAATTTTTTTTTTAAACAAAGGAACCTTCTAATCTCTGGGTAAACGTAGCTACTTTCAAATATTTTCAGAATTATAGTACCAGGAAATTGTGAGATGAAATGATTTTTTTTTGAAAATGAATAGGGATTGTCACCTGGATCAGTAGAATACCTGCTTCTTTTGCGGCCTACTCAATCCCAGCTTACGAACACCACACGAGGGGGTGGGGGGTTATTAAGGGGCAAGGGGGGGTGAATGTAACTTATGTACTAGGGAAATTGGGCTTTATTTTATTACGTTAGTGTTAAATTAATCTGCTTCGCTATTTGTTTATGGGGTGGGTGTGTCCCTCAGTGTCTGATCCAAGTGGCACGTCCCTAAAATGGAGAATGAAATTTGAGGTGATGAGTGAAGGATGTAGGGAAATGGGCTTCCTGGTACTAATGCTATAAATAATGTTATACAGACCAGCGGTTATGATAGACAATGATATAGTTTTATTCCTTAGCAGTACAATTAGTTGAGGTGAGGTAGAGAGTGTCGTACACGGCAAACTCGTTTGGGTCCAGCGGGATTATTGATAGACTCGTCGCTGCTGAAGAACGGCCGGTGAGAATAATATATATATAATGGGTTTGAGCGCCGACTTCGAAGGTGTGCTTCTCGGGTCTCAATGTAGATAATTATATATATATCAGCGGTATGCGCCTTGTATGCCGGAAGTCCTGGTATTAGCGACGAACGTGTACCATTAATACTGGGCCTTAGATGACGAAGGTTACTCGATGAAGAAAGGAATATAGAACATATATATATATATCAGGAGAAGTTGCAGCTTTTGGCTCTCTCGCTGTGGTAATAATAATAGAATGTGTATTGTCAATTCGCCTCACTCATGTCATGTCAATGACTTGCGGAACTTGAATATAACAGTATTTGTGTAGATATATTCTGAGCACTTGATAGCAGTAGATGCTCACTCTCTCTCCTGACAATGACTTGCGGAACTTGAATATAACAGTATTTGTGTAGATATATTCTGAGCACTTGATAGCAGTAGATGCTCACTCTCTCTCCTGACAATGACAGACGGAACTTGAATATAACAGTATTTGTGTAGATATATTCTGAGCACTTGATAGCAGTAGATGCTCACTCTCTCTCCTGACAAATGACTGCTGAACTTGAATATAACAGTATTTGTGTAGATATATTCTGAGCACTTGATAGCAGTAGATGCTCACTCTCTCTCCTGACAATGACTGCGGAACTTGCTCATGTCAATGCTCTTCCCGTTGTTAATCACCGGTCATTGCTATGCTTTCCCAGAACTCATAAGTTTCCCTTGTTTGATGATCAATTGATTGCCTCAATTAGACTTAATTAGGAATAAAAATAAGATTTTAATTAATTATAAAAATAAGTTATGGTTCAATCCACAGGACATATTGCATCTTTATAAATAAAATAGATAAACTGATGTGCACACTACAGAATTTTCAGTTTTTACAAACAAATATTAAAAAGAATGAGAAAATCGCAGTGAACATTTAAGAGATATAAGCGGCATACCAATATAGTCGACTGGGTGGGTATTAGAAAAATAGAATAGGCAGCCCATGTAGATCGTATGGAAGAGGACAGATTGGCAAAAGTAGCTAAAGAATGTTGTCCCCAGTGTGTAAGAAGCCGAGGAAAGTCAAAAAAAGATGGAAAGCGGGCCTAAATGTACACCCTGAGTAAAAATCGAATGGAACAACGTCCTTTATTTGGAGAAACAGGCGCAGGCCTATTGAGAAGATTAAGAAGAAGAAGAAGAAGAAGAAGAAAATCACAATCGGGTGTCATCTATTAGATCCGATGGAATGGAATTATATGTCAGAAGGGTTGTTTTCTATCTATTCAAACTATATGGCATGGCTATGTGTTTAAATTTAGAATCACTAGACTAAAAAAAAGCAGTGCGAAAGACACCATTGTTTACAATGCAAGAACCCGTGCCGGGAGTTTGTTGAAATTTCAAAGAGAAATAAACACTGGTTTCTTACATTTTTGGACGTTTTTTGTGCAAATCTTTTTTTCAATAGTATCACTTGAATATTTTTTGATAGAGTTTTTGGGGGGCTGAACATAACATGAATTTGAAATATACCTTTGACCAATGCGAATTTCCATTATGACTCGTTAATCAAAGTATTATTTTATTGTAAATTTATTTGTAGAATATCAAACCTCATAATAAATTATTATTACAATTTGAGCATTGTGTCAACAACACTCCCTACCCATTATATATAACTTCTATTATTTTTTACTTTACAATACAGGGCATGATCAAGTATTTTAATCGTGCATGTTTTTTTTTTGTTTTTTTTTTTTGTTTCGTTTTTTCGAAATATCTCAAAAACGGCTGAAATTATTTTGTCAAAAATAATTGAGCGAAACCATGGTGTTTTGCTCTACAAAAAGCATTAATGACTGAACATCGAAAAAATTATATTTTCGAGATATTAATGATTTTGTTCAAATATCTGTTAGTACGTTAGTTAGTACGTTAGCAAACTTTGTGCAAGCTTTAACTCATTAACTAGTGTGAATATCAAGACGAAATTTCACATGTAGATTCTTTATATTTAGATTAAGATCTCATTAAATTTTGATTGAAATCGAACGAAAAATGAAGGGAGGGGGGTTTAAAAATCAAAATAATAAGATTTTCAAATTAAAATAAACTGATGGCCATCCACATGAAGTTACCATGCACATGGACCCTCTCTTACAATCAATACTAGCTGACGAGCTGGCTCTTAAAAAATTAAAATTATAAAATTTTCAGACTAAAAAGCCATGAAACCTATAATAAAACAGATTCATTATTTTTTTTGGGAGCCAAAATTGTGCGGGGGAGGGGGATGGGTTCATAAAAATAGAAAAATCAATATAACCCCTAGACCCCTTGATCGATTTGTACTAAGTTAGGTATATGCACCCTATACGACCTTATGAAAATGACGCACTGTGTGAAATTGATAGTGAGCCAATAGAGGGGGGTTCAAAAATTATCTAAAATAATAAAATTTCTAAACAAAAATCGAAAAAATATGATATTTACATTAGAAGAGATTCTCATTTATAAGATATCATAAATTGAAAATCCAATTGATTATAAATTGATTATTATCAATTCCTGTGAAGACGGATGAATGGGGCAAAGCCCTCGAAACTATAGTCTCGTTATAAATAAATAAAAAAAATATTTTTCCAGCAGAAGACACACTCTTTTATTTCCTCCTTTAATTTATAAAAATTCTGCTACTCTCGGCAAAAAGAAACTTTCAATTTGATTATAAATGATTTTATAAAATATAAAATATAACAGAGGTGACAGTTGTATGGTAAAGTCATGTGGATGGCCATATCAGTTTATTATTTTAATAAATACTAACAAATTTTTTATTAAATCATGATTTATTTATTTTTTTAAATTTGGGATATGTCTAAAAAAAAATTATGTTTTCGTGCCAGTAAGGAAAATAATAGGTATATTAAAGAAAAAATTTAAGAATTTCCCTATGACTAATTTGACCTCTGCCTTCCCTATTTCTAGCAATTAGCTGAGGTAAACCACTAAAGATACCATAAACTGCACGTTTACAAAATCAAAAAAATAAAATATAATATAAAACATCGATTTTTAAAACCAATATACAAACTATCTCCCAATATTCAATTGAATTTGATAAAAAAATAATAATAAAAATCGATAGACTGTTTTTAAACTATAAGAATAATAAATATCTAGTTCAAGGTTATCCAAGTAGAAAACTAATACCTTACTATACTAATACTAAAAAATATATTAATGAAGGTATAAATGATGAAATGATACTAGTAATAGATATTGATACTTTACACTTGGCTCATAATCGATTTTCTCAATTCGTTTTTTTATCTTATGTGATTATTATCCATAAAATGTTAACGATAACCAATCGCTATTATATAATATAATAGTGAAATCTCAGATATTAAATTGAATTGAACAACCTGTTAGATTTTATATATAAGGCTATTATAAAGGTAAACACGAGGAATAATTAATTATCTATTAAGATAATAGATCAATTCAATTAGGTACATCACACGTGTTTGGTTTTTTTATTATTTATTTTTTCTATTCGTTATTATTATATTAATTGAATGAATGCCATAAATGTAGGCTTGAGTAAAGATTAATTACATACTTTATTTATTTTTTTGTCTAGAAAATTATATTGAGATTTTTCAATAATTAATTAAAAAAAGAAAGAAAAAAATGTTGTTCTCTAAAAATTACATAGATTTTGGACTGGAAATATCATGAACGAACTTTCTCCGAGTTTCTTCTCTTGAGTTATCGTGATCTATCAATATCCACAAAACACGCAAACAGGAAAAAAGTATGTTGAAATAATTTATTGATTGTTTTGTCTAAAATATAAATACAAAATTCTTTAATAAAATAATCTTGAAAACGTTTATTAGAAATTTGGGAGAAATTTTCCATTTTTCAATGTAATTTGAAAAAATAATTACTTTAAAAAAGAAATAATAAAGCAACTTTAAACAAATAAATATTTTGAAAATAAACATTGATTCCAATCCCAGCATTTTAGATAAAGATAGGAATTTAGAAAAAATACTAGCAGAAGTATGAAACCGGAATTTTTTTGTAAAAATTACACGTCTCTTGTTTGAAAATGATAAAAAATATTTTATTCAAAATAATCTTCATTCCTATTTATAAAATTTTTATGGTATTTTAGAAATAATCAAAATTTTGAACAATTAAAATTCAATTAACAAAGGTTTATTATGAACTGTTTTTCTGATAATTATCAAAAAATTTGGAAAAAAATTATTTTCCGTAAATATTTTAATTTGTTTTTTTATTTAAGATAATTTAAATCTCCAAGGAATCAAGAGTATTTTTTTTTATTATTATTATTATACACTAATGATGAAATGTAGGTACATAGTATGTGTTAGAGTGTATATACGTGTGTATGTGTCAATCTTTTTCAATATTTAATCGAGAATTCAAGCTTGGTTATTAACGAAAGGGGGAAATGAAACCAGGGGCTGTGAAATTAAAGGGGAGACATCGAATTGCAGGAAGAACGGACTTGGGGAGGGAAATAATAAAAAAAATAATAATAACGCTGAGGGTTTGAAGGGGAGATTTGCTGGAGGCCTAACAGCCAGGGAGCGTTAAGCTAAGAAAAGGCAGCTCAAGAGATATCTAGAACGGATTCAAGAGGGCCAGGAATAACAGAAGAATACAGATTCAAGCCTTTATACAGGGTTAGATAAAAGCAAAACGGTTCAATTTTTTAATAGAGTTAACTCTTGTTTATCCGCCGGCGGATTATCCGCTTTGTGGCTAATCCGTGGTCAGTCACAAGAGAAGAAGAGGTGTTTTATCTCTAAACAACAACAACTGCTGACAGAATATTTTGTGCGAAAGTAAACTTTAAAAACTATGTAACAATGTGCACTAGGGTGGTCCTTATTTTGGGTATTTTCGAATTTTTACGCTGACAGACCAAAGTAATGATTCAAAAAATTTGAAACTCTGTAGACTTTATCCTTAAATTAGTAGTTATCCCTCAGAATTTTTACAGATTTTAAACTATTTTAATTTTGGAGTCTCTAACTTACTAACAGTAAGATAGGGCAGTATTTTATCTAGCTGTAACTCCAAAATTATAATAGCTAAAAATCTGTAAAAATTCTGAGGGATAGCTACTATTATAAGGAAAATGTGTACAGAGTTTCAAATTTTTTGAACAATTACTTTGGCTGGAATAAAAAATTGATCGTTCAATGGCAATATTATTTACGTGGGAAACTTGCATCGCTGTGTAACTATAAAGTATTTTCATAAATATATAAGGTCGACTTCAAAATTTCAAGAGGATCTTTAAATTTTCAAATTATTATCCATTATTTCAAATATTTCTATAAAAAAACATTTGAAAAGTAAGATTGAAGTAATTTTTGGAGACGGACTGATAAGTGAAATTGAGTGGATATTGATGAGACTGTCCAAAAAAAGAAGAAGATAATTTATTTTATCTTTTTATTCATAAACCGACGTTTCGGAGGCTATTCCCTCCTTCTTCAAGGTTTTGAAAAGTCAGTGAAGGAAATCCAATTCGACATTCCCATCTGTCTCCTCTTTCAGTGGCAGTAACAATAATATACGAGTATTGTATTTCATTCTATGCAGAATTATAGTGTAGTTTTGAAAAGTATATTGGTTCTCAAAATGAAATAAAATTGTTGTATAGTTTCAAGGGGCAATTAACATGAATGATTTTTCCGAAAAGGCCGGGTATATAAGGTTTGATTGAAGTCCCTGCCTGTTCAAGCATGTCAAAGACAAGTTCAGACGAGTTTTAGTCGAATAAAAATTGTTCTCGCTGAGGGACTATTAGAATAATAATAATACAAAAAAGGAATAAATAAAAATGATTCGGGAATTTTTGGACTAATCCATTTCTAACAACTCTCAATATATAATATCGGAAATAACTAAGAATGTTATAGACAAGTCATAGCTTGCTTATAGCAATAGAATTAGGAGATATTTAAGATTTTCTTATAGGACAGACGGATTCATTGTGGAAGATGGTCGATTTCCATCTCAGGGACTGACGAGTTTAAGTTACAAGATTTAATTTCTGACTCCTACCCTCGCTCACACAAAGCAGTATCCGTTTGGGGCGAAGGTCTAAAAAATATATTAAAAAAATCTAATGTTAAATTTGAAAAATAACGAAAATGATGCCGTATTCGATGAAATTTGCAAAAAAAATTAAATAAAATAAAATTTAAAAAATGAGGGGTACTTTTTGGACAGCATCCCCTGGTTGAAAACGTCTCCACTGATGTCTAACATATATAATATGTACATATTTATTTTCGTTATACATATATACCTATATTTGGATCAAGCTGAGGACAATCTCATTGATTTCCTTTATGAATAAACAATTCTCCAACTCTCGGCAAAAATAAATATTTTCAATTCAAACACCTTTAAATTCAAAATTTAGATTTCAAATATTGAGCCTGAAAATTGTTAACATTTGAGCACATATAAGTACTCTTAAGGGAGTTCAGGACAGCTTATCTATCTGGTTGATCTTCGAAAAATCTTTTGTATTTCTGACAGTGACAACTCTGCCTACTAAATTTTTTAATAAAAAAAATTGTTAATAATGAGTTTAATTTCGAATAAAAATCTTTGTTTTGATAATATTAATAAAAAGAATGTTGGAATAAATTTTTCTCATTATAAAAACATTTATTCAACACAAAAACGATTTCAAGAAATAGACCTGGAATTCTACACTAGTGCTTTTATTATATTCTGTTGGCTGCAAATAACTTTTTATTTTTACATTTATGAATATCCAATTAACTAGACCGTCAAATCTATTGAAAAATGTATCATTCGATTCATAAAAGTTGAATTATTGATCTGTATAAATTTGTTGAAAATTGTATAATTTGAATAGAAGTTATAGCCCTTTTAAAAGCTCGGTCCATTTACTTCCATGTTAAAAGGACAATTTTCAATAATTTATTTCTCGGTAATGGGACAGACGATCAACTTCAAATTTCGGGAATAAATATTTAATACATCAATGATTCGATGGTATAAATTTGAGAATTTTCTTATAAAAATGATAAACAGTCCCGAACCACCTTAATAAATAAAATTTATAATTATCTTCAAATGCTTTTATATACAATTGAAACTTAAAACAATTTAATTTAATTTGAAAACATTGACCATGATAGTAGTTAGTAATTAAGTGAAAACGATTTCTTATCGTCGACATCCTCAGTCATAAGTTACAACACGCATAGTTCCTTTTTACTAAAATAAAGGATGATTATAATTACTTTAATATTTCTGATTCGACGCTCAATTAAAATACAATTATATGTAGAATCATAAAAATAGAAATGCATGGAAAATCCTGTCATAGTAATTTATTATGTCAAGCAGCGGATATTTTTGTCGTCTTAAAAGTTACGGGTGGTCTGTTTGGCACACGGTTGCGGAATAAAACCTCAAGAGACTTCGTGTCGTCGACAAAATTGGAATTCAGACAATAAGGGATTCCCCTAAGGACGAAAACATCTCCAACGCCGAAATCCAAATTGGACTTGACGACGAGAGTATCGAGAGGAGGAATTATCGGAAGTAGTAATAAATAAAATAAGATGAACAGGGGAGAGTCGGGCTCGCATACCTAGAGAGCCGGAACTAATATATACTTACGTATAAATGTGGAATTCCACGCCATTTACCATATACCATTTAGTTTTTGCATCTCCGATTTTTTTGAAAAAATTTTATGTTTTAGTACTAGTTGAGACTAGTCTTCATGATTTTTTTCAATATTTTTTATTAAACCGTTCATGAGATATTACTTTTTGAAAAATTAAGTTACTATTTTTATGCCCATAACTTCGTAAAAAATGGGTCAAATTGGACGTTTTATTTCTTCAAAATTTTCGTTTTTAATGTAGGAATTTTTGATAAATATTAAAATATTTTAAAATTGATATTATTAGGAGTTTATCAAGTTTCAAAAATAAATCGTCATTTTTAAAAATGTATGTACCTACTTAATGATCGATCTTCTTCAAATTTTTTTAAAAAAAACTGCTGTCCATTTATAATAACAAATTTTAAGGTTGGTCTGAAAATGGGCAAAAGACGGAATCTATTTTTTTTTTTTAATTTTAAATTATGATTTTTTCTGCCAAAATCGATAATTATTATTTATTCATACTCGATAAGAATGGTTATTATCATTTTTCTAATAAAGTTTTTTTTTTAATTATATTTTTGATATCTTTTATCAAAAATAGGTACGTTTAAGAAAAAAAATTTTGAAAAAAAACAACTTCCAATTTGACCCATTTTTTGGAAATTATGGACATTAAAAAAAAAGTAAAGTAATTTTTCAAAAATTTAGATCTCATGAACGGTTTGATAAAAAAAAAAATTGAAAATAATCACGAAGGCTATAGTCTCAACCAGTAGTATTAAAACATAGAAAATTTTCCAATCAATTTTGGAGTTCTCTCTCCCACCGTCATTTTAAAATGAATTAAAATTAAAAAACTTATCGTACGAAGAGACACAATCTGGCTTGGAAATCACGCTAAATAATTCACTCAAAGATTTAATCATCATTTATAAAATTTCGTCATTGTAGTGATTCGATATTTACAATTATCAAAATGGCATTTGTTATATAATTTGATTAAAATTATAATGCTCTTTTTGATTTAGAAGGAATGACATGTAAATTTCAAGTTTGTAGCTTATTTAGTTTACAAACTACACTGCTCTGTCGGTTGGAAAGTTTGACGTTCTATCGATACTAAGAATTTCCAGTTTTAATTGTAAACGGAACATAATTAAATAAAAATTAATTGAAGTAATTATTTGTTTCCACCATTATCAACTCCTACTCAGAGAAAATATTTGCAGACGCCTATGAATTGTTGAAGCTGATGTGTGTACTTACATAAAGGCTTTGACGAAAAATTGTAGATCAAAAAATCCAGAAAACTTACCTGAAACAAAAAGAAAAAAATTACAAATAAATGAATAATTATCACCATTGAGAGTACAAAAGAAAAAATATAACGTGAATGAATCAAACATAACATTTTTTGACTTTATCAACTGTTCAGAGAAACTATAGCTCTTTGCTCACATCGTTATTTTAATAAAATTAAAAAATTTAAATTTAAAAAATATTAATTACTAGGTAGGTTAAAATAAATATTGCTTATGAGCAAGATTAATATATATGTTTCGGGCTACGAGCCCATCTTCAGGAGTTTACATAGATAACTCGTTATTTCAAAGTGAATTAATTAAAAAAGCTTAGCCTAAAGCTTAAGTAAATCTTTCCAGGGATATTTCATACCCAATGAAAAATAAGCATCTAATTATTTCGAATATAATATATATCTACCTAAGTATAGTATATATATTGTATTTATATGGGGTGTCCGCAGAAAAATTTTCAAGGGGGGAGGGGGGGGCAAAGATAGGGAGTCAAATAATTATATTATTAAATATTTTATTTAAATATTTAATTTTTTGAGCATTTTTTCACAAATAGGAATTCACTAATAAAAATAATGTATTATTTAATTTTTGTAATATTTCGATGTATATATTGTACGATAAAGGGACCTGTCGGCCCTACAGATACAATTAAATAAATAAATAAATAAATAATACCTTAGTGCTTAAATACAAAAACACATATCGTCGCTGATCTTACAAAACCTCGTAAGTCCTAAATTCATTGTTTGCCAGAAAACAAGAAAAACCATTTTAAACAACAATATATACAAATACAATGCAATATTTATTATTTGTCCGTAGCGCGAAATTAAATTGGAATAGAATAATAAGGTTTCAATAGACAGATGCGCCGTGAAAAGTTGGTCGGTATAAACGTATAATACGTATTTGACCAAAAATCGAACTTACGAGGTTTTGTAAGATTAGCGACGATATGGTACATTAAACATAGTTTAGTGAGGCCGGGCTGGAAGTCAGGGTTGTTAGAAATTTTTTTATTTTTTTAATTCATTTTGTTGGAATGTGATAGCAGTGGGATGTACATATTACATTTATAAATCCCTAGTACTCTCGAGAGTCTATATAGAGCCTATTTGGTTACAATATAGCTCCGAACTTTGTGCTTCTAAGAATCCTATGACTTTACCAAATACTCCACTTTTTTATACGAGCTCTAAAGAGTAACCAAGGAAAATTTGGCCCAAATAGGGCAAAAGGCTGAAGTATTTAAATCCTCCACCCTCCTAAATTTAGTCCCAATTTCAGTCACTATCTATTCATCGATAAATATAAAATATCTAATTATATAATATTGTTTTGATACTTTTTGAGCTAAAAGTCACAGAAAATTTGTTAACATACATTAACTCTACTAAAAGAGAATTTGCCAAAATAATTAATATCACTTTAAATATATATATTTCGTGGTTCACTAAACAAAGGTTTAGTTATTAAAAACCGAAACGATCATTTTTTTTAATTAAAATAGCTATAACCGTTTTTGAGACATTTCGAAAATGAGAAGCAAAAAAAATTTTTTTCATGCACATTTACCATACTTCACAAAATCCGTATGGTAAAGTAAAAAGTCATGATATTTTCGATTTTTTTTTTTAACATGATAGGTCAATTTTTTATTTTTTTGGGGAGAGTAGCGGAAAATTAAGTTACTTAAGCATTAATTGTTCTTATTACTGCTCATGATTTAAAATTTTTTAAATTTCTAAAAAAATTCTGCTAAAAAATATTGATTTTATCAAATTCAAAAAATTTATAATAATCAGCGAAAAAAGTTGTTGTTGGGCCAGATATTTTGTTTTCGATGTCGATTTCGTGTTAACGAGCTATAATATTCTGAGAGAATACAGTCAAGCGCTAAAAATGGACCTTTTCTATCTGTGTAGGGTCAATATATTATACTATGAGAAAGGTCTGGGTTTGTGAACGTTTTTAGTTGACTATCTATCAGTAGTTACGATGTCCACTCAAAAGAGCTGAATAAATTCGAAGTCGTTTATTATCTAACATTTCTAAAATTAAACGGCCATTAAATTCGACTGGTTTGCTTTGAAATGGATTGTGGAGCGGCAAGCAACGCGGAATCGATTCCTCGTTCACAATGGCCACAAAGTCAACAGAGTGGAGAATCAGATGTGGATGATGAAAGGTAAAGAAAGAGATTGGATAGGAAGGTGATTCCACCCACCAAGCTTCTGTTCTCGGTTGACTTTCCGTTTTCCGACCTGACACCCTGCACACATACTCAGGCAAACACAGGAAGAAACGAAAACGAAGCAATGAGGGCCGAGGCACTGACTAATGGCTCCATTTGGTAGCAAATAGAAATAGGATCGAAAATAGAGCCAGCCAATCGATTGGATTCTAGATTATTTAAAAAAATCACCATTCAGATAAATAGACACGGGGTAGCTGAAATAAGTTTGCCAATCGAAAGACAATTAATAAGACTGAAAATATGAGTCGGACTCGCATACCGAGGTTTCCGTAGTCAAAATACATGAGATATCAAAATCTGTAGATAGACACGGGTGGCTGAAATAAGTTTGCCAATCGAAAGACAATTAATAAGCCAGAAAATGTGAGTCGGACTCGCATACCGAGGTTTCCTTACTCAAAATACACGAGATATCAAAATCTGTAGGTAGACACGGGTGGCTGAAATAAGATTGCCAATCGAAAGACAATTAATAAGCCAGAAAATGTGAGTCGGACTCGCATACCGAGGTTTCCTTACTCAAAATACACGAGATATCAAAATCTGTACGGGTGGCTGAAATAAGATTGCCAATCGAAAGACAATTAATAAGCCAGAAAATGTGAGTCGGACTCGCATACCGAGGTTTCCTTACTCAAAATACACGAGATATCAAAATCTGTAGGTAGACACGGGTGGCTGAAATAAGATTGCCAATCGAAAGACAATTAATAAGCCGGTAAATGCATCGTTCGCATACCGAGGTTTCCGTACTCAAAATAAGATATCAAAATCTTTCTCTTTTGTCTTTGATAAGGAGAGAATAATCCAAATTTGAAAAGACTTGGTATGCCGAGAGTACGAGGCTACGAAGAACTCAGTTTTGGTTGATTTTTCTATCTACCTATCGGGGATTTGAAACTATAAATCTAAAATTGGGAAAAAATTGAGAAATTTGATGATTCATTAGGAGAAATCATTGGAGTTGTTCTCTGCTTGATGCAAATAAACATTAGGGTGTCTCTCATTTACGAATTTGATTTTTTTTTTTGCAGAGCCTCCTAAATTTTTATGCTTATGGTCTAAAAAAATATCAAACCAAAAACAGCTCTTAATATTCATATTTAAATAACATGGGATTTTGCAACTTTTCCAACACTATACTCTTGTCGGTGAGGCCTATTTTTGTTTTCTTCGAATTTAAATAAGTGTCCCCTTGTTTTATTTCTTCTTTTTTTTCATTCTTTCTTCGAAAAGTTACTTTTAAAACATCTGTATTTGGCGAGAAATATGCAATATCCTCCAAATATGCAATTTTATGCAATATTACTCAAATATGCAAAAATATGCAGTATAAAATTTAACCCACAGTATCCTAGATGCATGTTTCGAATAGATAATTGATTTCCTGGGTCGTATGTAGCTCCAAACAAAATATACAATTGCATAGGAATCCGGTCTCTAGTTATAATGAAAGGCAGTCCATACATTTTTTAAATTTTATTTAATTTCCGACGTTTTGGAGACTTTTTTGTCTCCTTCTTCAGGGTATTGAATAGTTATTGATGGGTGAGTATAACTTGGTTCCAATTTGTCTCTCCTTTCAGTGATAGCAACAATATTACAAAACATTATATCATAAGTGTACTTAGTTATCTCTCTAATTGAATAAAATTTAAATAATTTATGGGCTGTTTTTCATTATAACCTACTTATTTCGCTTACCAGTCAGTCTTTCTAAGAAAATAAATAAAATTAAGTATTTTTTATTATTTAAAAAACAAATTATAAATTAATATTTATATTTGCATCAAGAAGAGAACAACATCAATGATTTCTATCTATGAATCAACAGCTCTGCTACACTCGGCAAACAAAACATTTTCAATTATAAGTATGATTATGTTTAATTAACTTTTCAATTTTTAAAATTTTATTTTATTTTTCGCTCCTTTTTGTATTTGTTGATAAACGCAGAAATTTTCATTATTTTTCAAATTTAAAATTTTATTTTTTACTTTACCATACAGGGTATGGTCAAGTATTGTAATCGCGCTTGAAAAAAGTGGTTTTTTCCTTCTTTTTTTTCAAAATATCTCAAAAAACGGCTGAAACTATTTTGATTCAAAAAATTGAGCGAAACCATGGCATTTCGGTCTACAAAAAAGCCCAAATAAGTGAACATCAAAAAAAATTATATTTTTTGAGATAATAATTGTTTTTTCAAAATGTTTGTTACTTAGTCTGTCTGGTTGTTAGTCTGGTTGTTAGTTAGTCTGTGCGTTACCAGATTTTATGGACGAGCTAGCTCAAAAACTAGTCTAAATATCGAAACCAAATTTCACACGTAGTTTTGGCCCATTGAGATTAAGAGCTGATTAGAGTTTGGTGCATATCGACAAAAAATTAAGGGGGGGGTGGAGGGGGGTTAAAAATTAAAAATCTAGGCCATTTGAGCAAACTCAATCAAATTTTGTATAGATAATCAGTGGAACCCCAGAAGTCTAAAAATGCAAAAACTAACCGCCCAAAAAAGGGGGGGGTGTATGGTCAAAAAATTAAAATCTAGGCCCTTGTACCAAACTCAACCAAATTTTGTATAGATAATCAGTGAGCCCACAGTAATCTAAAAATGAAAAAACTAACCGCCCAAAATGGAAGGGGGAAATCTAGGCTCTTGCACCAAACTTGACCAAATTTTGTATACATAATCAAGCCCCCAGGAGTCTAAAATGCAAAAACAAACCCCCTCCCCTACATGATTATAAATAATTTTATTAAATAATAAATATAAGTGAGGGGCCATGTTGTATGGTAAAGTCAAGTGGATGGCCACATCAGAGCATGTCAGCTTATTTATAACATGGAATGAAAATACACTTGACGTTTTGAAATTTTAGGGATTCACAGCATCCCTGGACCGTACGCGACTGATATATAAATATAAAAAATAAATTTAATAAATAAATAAATAATTTTAATAAAAATTTCATCCAACTGCTAATAGACAAAAATGAATGTGGAGAAAAATAAATAAAAATAGTAGAGAGGATGCCAAGATCCATTATCTTCGTTTTCATATTTCTGTTGATCTACTCATCAAAGAACGATCAGCAGCTGGAGTTATTTTTATTTTCCGTAACGTCCATCCCATCTGCCTCTAATCCTCACACTAATATTCTTACTCTTACTCTACTTTCTCTATATTCTATCTCTCAGTATAAACAAGAGAGCCAAAGCCCTGCAGAATCATCATTTCTATATTATCTCACATTGCATGTTTTCAGACACGGTTTTTTCATGTTCGTTTCATTTTATTATTGTTTTTTTACATGATTTTATTTAACTACGCTTTTCTGTCTGTCTATCATTTTGTATGTCTATGTTTATAAAATCCTGTCATCGAGTCCTGGTCTACTTCTTCCGAGCTAATTTTCTTGAAATTTTACACATCTCTATATTTGTCAATATAATATTATTAAACCAGGAACTTAAATGAAAAAAAAGATTTTTTTCTACACAATTAAAGATTTAACACGATTTAGTAAGAAAATATTCATGCTCAATGTTTGTTGAGTGACCAGTTTACTATTAGAACAAAACGAATTTAACTATAACCAATCGGGTATTTGAATCCATGAGAAATAACAGAATATTTTTAATTAAAAATACTGATTATGAAGATTAAACGTTAGAAACTATAATCTTTAAAAAATAAGTTATATTTATATATATACCTATATAACCACATAAACGATTAACCATTTATTTAGTATTTTTTATCCAATAATTTTAAAAAATGTTTCACTAAGTACCAACACCAAATTCCTTAAAAGCTATTTATGTAGTAGGCTTGCTATAACGACAAAACGAATATTCTATATCCAATCTGATAATTCACCCCATGAGAAATAGCAGATAAAATATTCCTAATTAAAACGTGTGATTATGAAGGTCAAACCTTCGAAACTATAATTTCAAACAAATAAATTATATATAAACATATTTATATTTGGTATATATTAGGTGCTCCTTATTTTGGATATTTTCGAATATTTACGCTGACAGAGGCTCATATGGTTAGAAAAAATAAAATAAAATATCCCCCAAGTTTCAAGTCTCTATCTCAATTATAAACTAGTGCTACACAGCGATTAATTTTCCCATCTAAATAAGATGAGGTTATTGGCATTGAACGATCAATTTTTTTATTCCGGCCAAAGTAATGGTTCAAAAAATTGAAACTCTGTAGACTTAATCCTTATAATAGTAGCTATGCCTCAGAATTTTTACAGATTTTTAGCTATTATAATTTTGGAGTCTATAACTAACTAATACTAAGATATAGCAGTATTTTATCTAGATCTAACTCCAAAATTGTAATAGCTAAAAATCTGTAAAAATTCTGAAGGATAGCTACTATTATAAGGATAAAGTCTACAGAGTTTCAAATTTTTTGAACCATTACTTTGGCCGGAATAAAAAATTGATAGTTCAATGCCAAAAACCCCATGTTATTTAGATGGGAAACTTAATCGCTGTGTAGCACTAGGCTAAAATTGAGATAGAGACTTGAAACTTATGGGATATTTTTTTATTTCTTTCTAACCATATGAGCCCTTGTCAGCGTAACTATTCGAAAATATTCAAAATAAGGACCTATATATATATGTACCTATATATTTATTTGCATCAAGGATCAGAGCTATAACCTCAATGATTTCTCTATATAAAATAATTCTTATTCGTTTTTTTTCTTTGATGTTTCCTGGTTAGCTCTATAAAATATTGGTCTTTTTGAGCATTTATGTATATTGCTAGGTTAATCTTGTAAGTTTTAAGGTCTTCAGGCCCCTACCCTGACTTCGCGGGAGCATGAGAATCATATCCCGTGAAGGCCGATTAACAAGTTGTTGGTGACAGCTCACATGCATGATAACGATCACAGATTTAGTGATTAAAACGTTGTATTTTATTTTATATATTCGTATAATTATTAATAAAAGAATGTAAGTAATAATTTTAAAAAAATGTGTTTGTAATCAAAAATTATAAGTAAAATTTCAACACTATTTGAATATAGATTTAAAGATATCGCTGTAGTAATGGGATAGAATCAGACGATCTATGTGTTCATAATGACTCATTAAAAACACTTTCAATAAAACAATATGAGTTAATAATATTGCTCTAATATAGTAACAAATACAATATTTTGGAAATCAAAGAAAGTTGAAAACTATTTTTTCCATTTTCTCAAAACGTGATTTTTCCAAATGTCCCATTAGTGCAGTGAGAGTGCAATATAAGTACTTCGAAATATGAAAAAAGAAATAATTCTAAAATTTAAGGTAATATATTTTAATTAAAATAATTGTGAAATAAAAAAACTGTAAATTAATTTTTGTGAGAACGGTCCGAAACGGGGTTCCGGTTCTTTTTTTACTCAATTAAGTACTAGGTGTGCTAAGGAATATTTTTCCTAGAGTTTCGGTTCTCTTTAGAAATTATTAAGCCCTGCTTATGTCTATAATGGCAATGCTCTATTTACGATATAGTATAGCCGTTGCATTTCTAGTAAAAATAAGAGGGTCGCAACTCCTCTTTTTAGACTCTTTAAAAAATTTATTTTAATAAATAAGTATTAATAATGATCTCATAAGGGTAATAATCAGATCCGATGGTAAAGAAGAAAAATACTATGAGCTCAATATAGTTACGTAATTTCAAAATTTATAAGTATAGATATTCTCCACAAGGATAAAAAAGTACCTCCAGTCCTATGGCACAGTAGACAGGTTGTTAATTAAGACAAATAATAAATAAATAATAAATTAATATTGATAAAAAATAAAATATCATGAGAGCTAGGAAATGGATTTAAGCGTTTAAATTGCCGAAAAAAGTAGAGTTTAAATTTCTAAGGAAATCACACGAGGGTGTCATCTACTAGATGCGGGATAGAATAGATTATTTTTAATTATATGTCAGAATGGTTGTTGTCCCGAGGAAGGGAAAACAACCTTTCTATCATATAATTTGAAATTATCCATTCCATCACGCATCTAGTAAATCTTATGATTTCCTTAGTAAAATTATGTCACAGTAAACTCAAATTCGCATTGTTGGGAACTTCCTAAAGTAGGGATAAAAAATTAATAATAAACTAGTAAATTAATAGTAAATTAATAACAATACCCCGTATATGAAGAATAAAATACCATAAGAAATACCCGAGGGGTGAACTGCGACCTAAAATCGTGTACACCTACTTCCAATTCCACATTCATTTCCAAGTAGAAGACAATAGATTATCAATCTAATGAATTCCAAAGTAATTCCAAATAATTCCAATGACGGTGTACACCTAATTCCAATCGCGGTTCACCCCTCGAAAATACCTATAGGAGTAAAAATAATTTCAATTCAAATCAAAATGTTGGGCATTTCTTCAAGTATAGAGATGAAATTTAATAAATACTTAATAAATAGATCTATAAATAATAATAAAGTAAATATTTATAAAATCACAACGTTGCGCATTTCCTAAACAAGAGATGAAGTTTTTATAATAAATACATAAATAAAAATAACAAAATAAATAAATAATAATCACATAGTTTGATCTTTTAAGGGTAAAGAATAAATTATAGTAGATGGGTTAAGACAAATCCAAAGGGTGCGCGAAATCAAATTGTTGCGCATTTCCTAAAGAAGAGGTGAAATTTGTATAATAACTACATAATAAAAAATAATAAAATAAATCAATAATAATCACATAAGGTGATTAGATTTTAAGAAAAATAAATTATCATAGGGGTTAAAACGAATCCTCAGGGTGAGCAAAATCACATTGTTGAGCATTTCTTAAAGAAGAGATGAAATTTGTATAATAACTACATAAATAAAAATAATCAAATAAATCAATAATAATCACATAAAGAGATTAGATTTTAAGGTAAATAAATTATCATAGGGATTAAAACGAATCCTCAGGGTAAGCAAAATCACATTGTTGCTCATTTCTTAAAGAAGAGATGAAATTTTATAATAAATACTAGAATAAATAAATAAAATCATATAAGGTTATATTTCAAGATAAAGAATAAATTATCGTAGGGGTTAAGATGAATGCACAGGGTGCGAGATATCACTGTGTTGCGCATTTCCTAAAGAGACGAAATTTTTCATTATAAATACATAAATAAAAATAATAAAATAAATAAATAAATAATATTCACATAGGACATTGTATATGAATGTAGAGGATAAATTATCCTAGTGGTTAAAAAGATTCCACAGGGTGCGCGAAATCACATTGTTGTGCATTTCCTAAAGAGACGAAATTTTTCATAATAAATACAAAATAAAAATAATCAAATAAATAAATAATATTCACATAGGAAATTGTATATGAAGGTAGAGAATAAATTATCCTAGGGGTTAAAACGATTCTACAGGGTGCGAAATTATATTGTTGCGCATCTTCAAAATTAATAAAAAAATTTATTTAATATGAAAAGAGGAGGAGAGTAATTTTTATTTAATATATATTATATCGTAAGGCGCATCTCCATCATCAGAAGCTGCCGTAGTCGCACCGTAGTTAGGGAAGAGCACACTCGTAGTCCCGGCCGGCTCCTCCGGCTTGGTGACTTTAAACCTTTCCGACATCTCGAGGGAATCAATTAATTAAAATTCCACTAATCCACTAACACTAAATGTTACATGCCAGTCCCCCAGTGGGACTGTCAAAATCACACGAAGATTTTACGAGAGTAAAGAAGACACGCAAAACAGCCGTGGTAGCTTAAGAGAAGCGCAGAAGCCGGCAACTGGCAGCGAACTGACGGGTGTCGACGACGATGACAGCCATCGTAGAATACGAGCGGGGGCGCCAGCAGATGGACAACACCTACGCACTACATTCAAATACAGAAACTACCTCTAAAAAACATCCCTCCAAAATAAATTCATTCAGTTTTCAATTTTTATTTACTTATTTGTGTATGGAAACATCTACAACCTGAAGAAAATTAATTCTGGTGAAAAGTTTTAGTTATCCGAGTAGAAGAGTTGTTGATTCTTAAAGAGAAATTAAGGAGGTTGTTCTCTACTTGAAGCAAATAAATTCGTTTGTTGGGTGGCCAGCTTACTATTAAAAAAACGAATTTATCTACATCCACAGGGTCGTATTTCTAAATAGGCTAAGTAGGCTGCAGCCTAGAGAAGCAATTTTTAGGGGCGGCAGTTTTGGTTTAATAATATTTTAATAATATTTTCCGTACGAATTTAAAAATACATGTTACTTAAAAATATTTTGATACATCCGCTTGTTGCTCTTTTACTCGGTCTTTTAATCTCAGGATGGATGGTTAGTATAATAAGAATAAATAATTTAATTATTTATTATAAGAGGTATTTTATTTTGGTTAACAATGGTGACCAATTTTTTTACTTTGTTTCGGCATTCTCTGCCTTCATAAGAACCTTAAAAACAATTTTTTATACAAATATATAAGGTTCTGATGAAGGCAGAGAATCCCGAAACAATATAAAAAAATTGATTTTAGCCTTCTACATAACCTACTTTCTATAACTATAACATAATACAAATTCACAGAACGTAATCTTGTAATTTTGTAATTATTTCACCGTGTCATTGGAGTGTGGTTTTTTAAGAGGAATAAAAATTTTGCACCGAGACGCCGCCCGCCAGGGCAGCAGCCCGGAGGGCCGAGCTTCAAGGGCGTGCCGAAGGCACGCACGAAAAGCTTGTTCTATACATATGAACGGTACAAAATTTTTAGGTTAAGTTTTTTAACGTGACTGTACTTCTCACACTACTATATCTTCTTTGTGAATCCACACATACTATGATATTTTATGCCAATAATTTTTATCCAGTAAAGTTTCTAAGTATTTTGTTTACAATTTTTATTTATTTCATATTTTTTTGCCTTTTTCTTTTATTCCGCTATATTACTCGTTTCAACGTTGCCGTATCGTTTCCAAGCGATTGTTCTGATATCCCCTCCACTAAAAATAATAGCACAAATATTTTTTATTTTTTATCAAAACCACGAGTTAAAGAATTTCCATTTTTTTAACTTACTCCGAATATATTATTTTAACAAATATTAATTTTTCATCAAGATGGTGAAAGTCTTTCAATGAAAAAAATAAATAAAATAATGATCATTTTCCCACCCTTCCCCATGCTATTCACATGCACAAAAATGTCATTTTTAATTTCAATGATTTCATGTTTGGTGTGGCAAATCGTCTTTAAATTTTAATAGTGTGTTTATTATGCTTTTAATGACTTATGTTCCAAGTTTCGAAGACTTCTTGAACTTTTGTATTTGTTAAAGAACTAACTTAAAAGTTAGGCTGATGATATAAAGATTTTTTAAACTTACCTATTTCTTCAAGGGTGGTTCATTATCATAACTGACTACAATTTTAAGAGTGGTCCCAATTAGTGGTGTCATGGTGCCGGAACGCTTTTCCAGCACTGGTTTTGGGAACATATACAGTGAAACCCATCAAATCCGAACCCCGGAAATCCGAAATCCCGGGAAATCCGAGCGCAAAAAAGAGGAACTTATTTATAATGTCATAAAACAATTATGTATATATTCTACATTATAACCTTATTTTACATAATTAGTTGAAAAATTAACAAAGAATTACAGTTAGCATAACTAACAAAGTGTAAATGTGTCTACATACTTATGTCATCCAGTATTGAAAAACGGTAAAAGTTACTTATTGAAATTCTTTAAGTTAATCACATTGCAAAAACAATGAAATAATAATAGAAACACACAAAATATATTTTTCAAAATTTTCTATGTATAAATCTTAATTTGTAACTAATTTGAAATATTTGTGATAGACTGATGATGAAGGCAATGCCTTCGAAACTATAGTCTCTAGAAATAATTAAAAATTATTTTATTTACAAAACAGAAGACTCTCTCATTTTATTTTATTTTTAACCTAACACAAAATATCACCTAATCTTTCACTTGATAGCAGTTTTCTTCAATTGTCGAAGCTACTTTCGGCTAATCCGAGCAAATTTAAATCCAAACAGGATACGGCCCCAATTAGTTCGGATTTGAAGGGTTTCACTGTATTTCCAAAATTTTCCGAAGGAGGACCCCTGGGTCCCCCAGATCCTCCGGAAGTTCAGCGTTCTGGCAATTCTAAATTTGCAATGACACCACCCAATTCCATTAATCCAAATTTATTGAAAATCAACATTAACACTTCTCCTAAAGTCCTATTTCCTTTATCATATGGAGAACATATTTTAATCTATGTTTTAATCTATTATTCACGAGTGTCGCAAATTTTAGGTGTTCTTTTTACGATAATTTCTTTTACTTTCTCTACTATTGAGATATTATCTAATTAAAAGAACGTCAACTTAGGAAATCGAAATGTGGAATACTAATTTTCTGAAATTTATTCTTTTTTAAATAAACTATATTTTAATAGTTTTTAAGGAATTTGGTGTTGGTACTTGGTGAAACATTTTTAAAATTATTGGATAAAAAATACTTGGTAAGTTTCACATTAAGAAATAAAAAATAAAACGAATTTATTTTTGGAGAGTCTTTAATCTCGAGATATAATATATATTTCGGGTGACTAACCCATCTTCAGGAGCAACAGAAAGATTCTCCAAAAATAAATTCGTTTTATTTTTTATATCTTAATGTGAAACCTACCAAGTATTTTTTATCCAATAAACTATATTTTTCTTAAGTAAACTAAATGGGGGTAAAACCACCCTAACTTTTACACTAGTCCAGGAGTAAAATAAATAAATTTTTATAAAACTGTTTATTAAATCGAATGGCCATTATTTATTTTTCCATTCATTTCTTTTTCATTCTAAAATGAAGCACCGCGTTGTATATGAACCGTTTATTCGTTGAATTCGATAAGATAATTTCTTTGGCTCTCTCTGTCTTTAGTCGATTGGAAATATTCAGGGGGAACAGATCTAAAGTGGATTCTCTTTTAATACAAGAATAGTTTAACATTCTGATTGATTTTGACAGGTGATTATTAATTATTTAATTTTTGTAATTATGAAAGAATTGACTAGGCAGTCAAGTATTTCATTGATTTGGGAACACATGGATAATTTTATATTATTTTTCCTCAGATTAAATAAATTTTATAATTGCATAGTGTTAGGGTCTTTTAAAAAAGTTGTTACTATATTAATATTTATTGCAATTAATGAGAAAAATGAACTACTTTCAATAAGAAAATTCTATTTCTTAATAGGCATATATTTTCAATTATTTCATATATGGTAAATTAAATAGTTTGTAACATTAATTTAATTTTTTTATTTTTTAGCTCACAACAGTGAATATTCAAGGGAGTTTTCTCAATCAGCCCCACCCCATCTCCTCAATTGTAAGTGAAATTTCATCAAATACTTTTCTATTATTTAATATATATTTTAATTTATTTTATATAATAGAATTATTATTTAGAATGCAAAATGTAAACCTGATGAATTTGGACTATAATTTCTGTAGCCAAACTGCCCTTTCTATTAAAATATGAGCGTTGATCAGAGAATAATACTAGACAATGATCTCATCTCCATTTTCAAGGAAATTAATTATTTTATTTTATTTAATTAATTTGTTTGATGATAGATAATTTGGACAATAAAAACCACTCTTTAAAAATTTTGTTTTACAATAAAATGCTGACTAGCCTATACCGGCATATGCCACTCATCTAGAGATTATTTTCGAAATAAGTTATTTTTACATTAATGAGAATTATTTTTGATTGCGCTTTTTAAACAAGATATATATCGCGAGACTACTGTTGGTTGAAGCTATTGGAGTCTGCTGAGTCTTAAGTCTGGACCAAGAGAGAATGAAAAATATGTGATCCATTTGGCTATAATCCAGCATCATTTCGCGATTGGCCCGCATGACACTTTTTATATCAAACACTGATATGGATCACCAAATGAATTTGAAATCTGAGATGTTATATATTAAGATCCAGACTTAAGACTCAGCAGACTCCAATAGCTTCAACCAGCAGTAGTCTCGCGATATATATATCTTGTTTAAAAAGCGCGATCAAAAACAATTCTCGTTAATATGTTAATTATTCTTTGATATATTAATGAGAAAATTAACTTTACTATTTCAAGTTAGAAATATATAAATTCAGATATTATTTTCACTTAACATTTGACACAAATCATCTGTATTCGATTCGCGATTGAATTAAATATAGGAAACTTATTATTAAGTAATTTTTATTTCAATAAAATGTATAATTTCAGTTACATAGCGAAGTATAAAAGTTATTGCATTTTTCTGTAGGTTTACTTTTCGAAGTATTTTATTTCCAAAACTATAAAAGTTAATTAATAAAAGAGAATATAAGTATTTGTCATTGAAGCGAAACCATTTCGTAGTTTTAAAAAGACACATCATTTTATAAATTTAGCGACTCCATATGCACAAAAAATAAAACAAGGGAATACTCTACAGTGAGACAGAGAAAGTTTAAATAAAAAGACGAACCCGTCACTAGCTAATTAATAATTTTCATTAAACACGGTACTTATTCTTTATTACCCGCTTAGTTATAAAAGTTAATTCATTTGGAAAACTTCAAGTATATTATTAGAAGTCCTTAATATACGAGGATGGAAACTGAGTTTAAAAAAAAAATAAAAAAAAATAAAATGGGTTTTGTGCCCATCAGAACCAAAACTCACCCCAAAATTTACTTGTATGTATATATATATATGTGTGCACTGACATGCTCATAAGTCATATAGAAAAGAAATGTTAAATTTAAGCTAGTGATCATGATAAATTTTTGCTTTAAGTCGACATACCCCTATTATCCCTTTTTTGAAGGTTGGGGTGGTTTTTATTTGATTCGAACGACTTTTTTTTGATTTACCAATTTTTTCTTATAAATGAATTATAACCTTAGTTGTTTCCAAGTTTAGAAGTTTGCGAATGAGTTTGTTTGTAAAATAAATTTTAACCCTTATCAAAACTTTTTCCTCCTTTTATATACGGATTGCAATTTAACAAATAAAATTCTATTTTATAGAAAATCAAGAAATATGGCTAACTAAAAAATCGAATTATTATAGATAATTTTTATTAAGGATTGTAGTTTAGAAGTTAACCACCTTCGTTAATTTTGCTTAAACAATAAATAACTGTTAAAAGCAGCTGCATTAAGAAAAAAATCCTTGAAAAAGGTTTGAAATTTTATTAAACGTTTTTGACGTTTCATTTATACAATAAAACAATCAATAATTTATTTTAACTACGAATATTTTTATTTGTTAATAGTCTAAGATCCCGACTTAGGTCGACCTTCACCTATCGAGTTTCCTAATGAAATTAATATTTTGATAATATAATGTATTAATAAACAAAACTTGATAGGGTCGACATCCAATTTCTCTGCATTGCTATTTTTAATAAAAAATTAAAGTTGTTAATTTTATTACATAAATGTAGTTATCGAGTTTCCGGATAAATATATTACCAATCGAGAGTAAAATATGTATATACAATGCCAAAGTGGGGTCGCCATCCGTGCTTAAGTCCAGTTAGACAGGGTATCAAAAGGTAACTTCCAATTAGTATTTTGTAGCTATATAGTTTCCTTTATTGTTATATATGAAAATGTAGATAATTTTATTGCGAATTAATTAATTTATTTTATTTTTTATCAAAAATAGCTATGCTGGGAAATTGGATGTCGACCCTATCAAGTTTTGTTTATTAACAATAATATTATAAAAATATTAATTTCTTCAGGAAATTCGATAGGTGAAGGTCGATCTAAGTCGGAATCTTGTACTAAATATAAGGACTAGCTTCCTTCAACGTTTGGTCTTCATCTTCTGAGTTTTTTTATAAATATTATATTTCTTTTTTCTTTTGAGGATGAAGATTCAATTGAATTAATATCTGTTTGTAAATATGGATCATTCACTTCAAAAAGGACTCAATTTATTCCCTATAAAAAATGTCTAATTGAATCCATTTTTATTATCAGCTACACAGAAATGGTTGTTTGAGAATAAACACCCCAGGCATTTGTCCAATCGAACATTTCTTTGCGACACGCAAAATACATTACTCAGAGTTTTTGAAATATTGAACTGAACTGAGTTGAAACTTCCAATATTTCGAATCAAGGAAAAATATAATCTAGATTTTATATTCAAATATACAGTCTTATATTTATTTATTTACTTTGAAAATATTATGTTTACTTTCTGCTTAAAGATATTAAAATGAAAATTCAAAAGTTTTCAAAAATCAAGCTTATTTTTTTAATGAGAAATTCGAGGAACATGTGAAAACAAATTTTAAAACTTGGTGCACTCTGTTTAAGTTTATGGATTTAAAAATTTTCTCTTCAGGTTACAGTTTGAGCTTGAAAAATAATATGAATAATTTGAATAATATGAACTTTCTTGATAAATTTCAGCTTATTTTAAGAAAATCAGAAGACTTTGTCATTTATTAGATCCGAGATTGAATGGATTACTTGAACTACTTAGTTATACAATAAGTCCATAGGATGACACATAGATGGCGTTTCATATGATATAATTTTTCATATGATTTTTATTTAGTACTAACTTTCAAACGATACGTGTATAAATTTGACAGCAATCTGACTATTGATTCGTGAAATATAGCATTTTGTGTGAAGCAACTTTTGTTATTGAAAAAAAAATGGAAAAAATGAATTTCGAGTTTTAATAAAGCATTGCTTTTTGATGAAAAAAATACAATGGAAACCAAACAATGGCTTGATAAACATTATCCGAACTCTGCTCCATCGTCGAGACAAATGGTAGAGAAGTGGATTGATGAATTTAAACGTGGTCATACCAGCACAAATGATGCAGAGCGCAGTGGACGCCCAAAAGAGGCTGTTATTCCAGAAAACATAAAAAATTCACAAATTGGTTATGAACGATCGCAAATTGAAGGTGCACGAGCTAGCTGACATTGTAAAGATATACGATGGTAGTGTTTTTACCATTTTACACGAACATTTGGGTATGCGAAAGCTCTGTGCAAAGTGGGTGCCGCGTGAGCTCACAGTCGACCAAAAACAACAACGAATCGATGCTTCAGAGGAGTGTTTGGCGCTGTTAAACTAGCGAATTTTTCCTGTTTTCAGATCTCAAGAGAATGCTTGCTGGAAAAAAATTTAAGTCCAATGATGAAGTAATCGCAGAAACTGAGGCCTATTTTGACGAGAAAGAGAAATCGTACTATAAAAGTGGTATCAAAAAGTTGGAAAATCGCTATACTCGTTGTATCGCCCTCGAAGGCAACTATGTTGAATAATAAAATCGAGTTTTGTCAAAAATTTGATTTTTCTTACTTATCCTACGGACTTATTGAATGACCTGTTATATGTCAGAAGGGTCGTTGTTTTTTCCATCAGGGATCGAACCCTAGAGACAAAATTAGCAATCCTGACTAATTGGCTATCCTGTGAGGTGAACTACTCTGACATATGTATCACGCTAAATATTTCACTCAAATATTTAAAGTAAAATTTCGCAGTCTAGTGATTCTAAATTTAAATACATAGCCATGCTTTATAGTTAAAAGGTGGTTGTGTGTTTCGAATTTGATCTCTTGTACTTAAATTTCATGATGTTTGTATTTGATTTACACCATATAATGCTGTATAAGAGCGAGTTCTTTGGTAAATGATTATAAAAAATTATTCTATTAAATATAAGAGAGGGACCAGGTTTATGGCATAGTCATGTGGATGGCCACATCAGCTTATTTTTTCTGTCTAGGTAGATGGACTCAAATATATCTTCAATAATATAAGAACGAAAAGTCATAGAAAGTTCATTCTATTACCAAAATGTTTATTTTCCTCAAAATGATTAGATTTTGGGCTTTCTAGCTTCATAACTTCAGGTTTGAAAGTGAAGAAAAATCTTTTTTTCAGGGTGATCACTCAAACACGATTTTCAAATTCCCTGTTATTTCCTGCTTTTCCCGGTCAAAAACGTCAATTTTCCTGGTCGGCAGTATCCAGGCCCACCGGGAGGGGGTCACAACAATAATTTCTATACTTTTGATGTGTTAATGGTTATTGCTAAGGTGTCATGAAACATCCGATATAATGAAAATTAATAAATAAATACAAAGATAAGATTTAGCAATTATATAAACATTTTTTGAATTGAAATTAATTATTTAGTAACTTATAATGTTTCACCTAGAACCGACACCTAAATCCTTAAAAATTATTAATTATTTAGCTTAACTTACAAATTTTATATCATGGAAAAGTGTGCTAAATTTCTTTTGCACACATGCACTCTTACTGTCTCTATTAAATATTAATTCACAAGAAATTTTTATCGATGCTAATACAAGAGTATTTAGAGAGACCAAATACGATATTTGTTTTTAATATAAAGCGAAAGAATTTAACTTTGACACTCTAGAAAAAATCTTAATTGAATACAAATGGTCCCCCTTGTGGTCTGAATTTTGATTTTCATAGAAAACTAAACTATTAATTAATTTCTCATATATTTTTATCAATTCTAATACAAGAGAATTCAGAGAGACCAATACTGTATTTGTTTTGATAAAAAGTGAAAAAAATTAAATATCAATCTCATGTTGAGTTAATTTAATGGAGGTTCTTTTATTTCACACGCCTCTGGTCATTACAAAAAACATCTTTGTATTTATTTAAAAGTACCTGGCCACCAAGCGATGCTCGGTAAATTTTTGCTTCAATTAATAGCTATATATTAATCCCCGCCCCCCCCCCCGGACCACCACCACATTATGTGTAATAGGTATATAAATAAATACGGTATAATTATTTTTTTTAATTAAATAACAATTTTTGAGTTCATCAATTAAATTGTCAAATTAATATTTGTGGGATTTAAAACTCGATTTTAATCAATTAAATTAAACCAATTATTTTACATGAATTAATGTATACATTGTATTTTAGCTTCGACTCCGGAGATTACTTCTCCACCATCGAGTGTCCTTGATCATCTTTTTAGTCCTTGTTTTTAATAAGAGGAAAAAACTAATTAAATAAAAAACCGCTTTTCCGATAATTATTTCAAATCCATTATCGTCTCCCCAATCACTTTTAAATCAATTAAATAAATTTTATTAAACCAATTATTTTACATGAGTTATTGTATTTTAGCTTCGACTCCGGAGATTACTTCTCCACCATCGAGTGTCCTTGATCATCTTTAGTCCTTGTTTTTAATAAGAGGAAAAAACTAATTAAAGAATAAAAACCTCTTTTCCGATAATTATTCCAATACCATATTGTTCTTCCCCTTTTCACCCATCCCCAATCAATTAAATTGCCCAATTTTTAATATATAATAATAATTGTAATAATCTTATTGTGGGATATAAAATTAAAAAACCAAATTATTTATTAAAAGGAAATTGAATAAAAATGTAAATAAACATTTTTATCGAGACAACCACCTGTGAATAATTATTTCAATTAACAAAAAACCCATCAAAAACAACTTAGCCGATGATGAGACCGTGACAGATCGAATGTCCAACACAAAACTCTCCCAACCAGTGAATTTCATCCAAATCGTTAAAGCCGTTTTCGAGAACCCGACCGGATATATATATAATATATACAAACTTTGCTCGTTTAATATAATAAGATAAGATAAAGTTGTTTCTGGAATTGTTTTTATTATTTATTTATTTAGCGTATGGTGTATTATTTAGCGTATGATGAGTCATTATAATTGAAAAAATTTCCATTTTTTCCGGTTTTCCCTATTTTCCCGGTGAGTGGCCACCCTGATTATTTTTTGAAATTTTGATGCGTACAAAGCTTACTTGATGTATTGTTAATCGTTCTATTGTTTGTATTTATATTTATATGTTGATTTTGTTGTTAAATAAATGTTTTTAATGAGATTACGAGTTCTTAATTAATATGATCGTAATATTGGCGCCCGAACAATTTGAAAATGATAAAAAAACCTAGTGGACCACTGGCGAAGAGGAATAAGAAAAATGATTTTTCGAATATGGAAATAACGAGGGAGGAGATATCGAAGATCAAGGATCATATAAAAAAAGGTGAGCATAGAGTAATGGATTTGGGAGAGGAGGTGAATAAATTAAAAAATGAATTCAAAAAAATAATAAAAAAGTTAAAAGATGATTTGGAAGAGGAAAAAACAAGAGGATAGAGTTGGAAGAAATAATAAAAAGGAAGGAAAATTCGGAAAAGGGAAGTGATTTCGAGATTAATAGGAATATTCAATTAGCAGACGTGGGAAAATTCCTTCCGGTGTTTAGAGCTCTCCCAGAGGAAGATCCGAAGTTATTTTTAAAAAGGTCGAGAATACTCTATTAAAATATAAAGTACCGGAATATGTTTGGCTCATGGTGGTTTCGGATCAGTTGTTAGATAAGGCCAAGACATGGTGGCGGGTGGTCAATCAATTTCCAGCGTTGGATTGGAAAGATTTTAAAATGAAATTTCTCCGAGAATACGATAGTTTAATCGTAGTCTCAAAGTTAAAGGTTATGTTTTATGAGGAGAAACAGAGAAAAGACGAACCTATAAGGTTATTTATTGAGAATAAGATGGCTTTATATAAGAGAGTTTTTCCGGACGAAGATGCTGGTGCAATCCTTCAAGTTTTAGTGGAGATGATTACTCCACGTGTTAGATCGTCCATTAGGGAATGAAATTCACTGATATTGAAGGGTTTATGCAGACGGTAGAAGAAATAGAAAGGGATTTAAAGGATATGGATAAAGAAGAAATAGAAAGGGATTTAAAGGATATGGATAAAGAAGAGAAGACAAGTCCCACTCAGGATAGAAGTTGCATTCAGGATAGACGTTTTTGTGGATTCTGTAGGCGGGAAGGACATGGGGAAGACACTTGCTTCAAGAAGGGAAACGAGTGGAGGGGCAAGGAAAAGGGAGTTCCTTGTCCAAAAAGCAGTAGGATTCCCTAAGAAAGTAGGAATAGAAAGTGAGATCGCTAGTCATATTATTTGTTGTGTGAATAAATTTTCGGAAATCATTAGGCCATCAATGGAATTAGAAATAGAGGAAAGTAGAATGGCATTAACTAATGAAGATGATTTAATTCCGTACTGGTTGAAGGAAGTCAAGGAGGATGAGTTGAATATAATGGAAGAGGAGAAACTAGATGCTGGTCAGATGAAATTAAATCAAAATAAGGAAGAGTTACTTCATCAAATAAAATTATATTTAGAAGAATCGATGGATGGAGCAAAAATTATTGAAAATGGTCAAGAAAGGGGAAGGTTAGTTAAATATCATTCGAGTTATTTTAAACCTAGGAAGAAAGAAGAATGATCCTGTGGGAAGCTGCGTCCGTGTTCTAAGGAGGGGAGAATTGATGCGTACAAAGCTTACTTGATGTATTGTTAATCGTTCTATTGTTTGTATTTATATTTATATGTTCAATGTCAAACAAATAAATAATATATATACAGATATATCATCTTGAGATATATGTGTATATGTTTATTTGCATCAAGCAGAGGACAACCTCTTTGTTTCTCTTTGTGAATCAACAACTCTGCTACTCTCGGCAAAACAAAAACTTTTCAATTTATATGTTGATTTTGTTGTTAAATAAATGTTTTTAATGAGATTACGAGTTCTTAATTAATATGATCGTAATAATTTTCACCCAAAAAACTTAAAAAACAGGGGTTTCTATAAATAAATTGAGAATGGCTTATTGTTAAAGTTTACCGGGAAGAGTCTATTCTCTAGCTCCATGAAACAGCTTAACTTCCTCCCTCAGTTCCCCCATCTGCAAAATTCGCGGAGATCGAACAGTCTTGAAAATGTTTTCATTTTTAATATCGGAAAGCAATTAGGCACAATAATAAGATATTTAATTTTACTTGAAATGAGTTTATAAATAGAAGCCAGGATGTTGACAAAAATACTAGAAAATGTTAATTACTTTTCGGTGATCATTCGGAAATAATCTCCTCAGAGGATCTATCTTTTTCGTCGAGAACATTTTGTGTCTTTTCCTTTTAAGGCAAGAGAATTTTCTCCATGATAGATTTTCGATTTAGAGCTTTGATTTGTGAATCGCATGCAGACAGAGTGCTAAGAATGCGTCCTCCTCACAGAATCAAGGTGTATTCCAAAATAGAAAGAATTCGGTTTTTGAGTAGAGATACACATAAGTTGTTGAAAAATCGTTTCGACTTGAAAGAAAATCCAAGATGCTTTATAAAAAATAGTTACAAAAGAATCGTTCCGAAATGGGAACAAGCGTTAGCCAAGATTGACAATTTTCACAGAGCTTAAAATCCAAAATAGCCATCGATTCCCATCTAATACTGATGTAATATCCATTCTGCGTTGCAATGTTGAACTTTCGAGCTAGTATGGATAAAGTCTAGCAACCATCGCTGTCACATTTTTTTTAGGGTTTCGTTTAAAAGTAAAACGGAATCCTATTAGTGTCACTATATCGCCCGTCTGTCTGTCCCCTCTGTCAGCCATTGCAACTCGTAAACTCAATAAAATGCAAACGTGAAATTTACAAATGAAGTCTATTTCTTTCCTCCGAATTCAAAAATTATATTAAAATCTTAATCGGGTGAATATTTTGCATAGGATTGATTTTTTTGTGGGATCACAAATAAAAAATATTTCTTACAAAGAGGAGTGAGGTATTCCTGTAAAGATCTCTTTATATTCGACCCTCCCCAAAATATTAATTAAATTACAATTTTAATTCGAATGAATACATATATCTGTTAAATTTTATGTTTTTATCTTATTTAGCTTTCGATGTACAAAGAACTGAAGACGGACAGACAAACTTTGTTGTGGCCTTATTAGGGCTCCCGTTTTACTCTTTAAACGGAACCCTAAAAGTAAAATTTATTTTTATTATGAGAGCTTTTTAATGGAAATCAAGGACAAGTCTTTTCCGTGATTTTTTTTATTTTTCACCAACGCTTCGTCGACTTTGCCGACTTTTTCAGGGGTTCAATAGCTACTGTTGTTAGAGTTCGTGGCTCTGATGAAACTATATTAGATGAAGGAGGAGGTATCAGCCAAAGTTGGATCCGCTGGGTTCAATAAAACACCCTGAATAAAATGTTTCGCCTGAATTTATTAGGCCATCTTCAGTTAATTGGCAATTATACACACACAATACGGTACACAAATGTGATCGAACCAAACCTTGTCAAAAAAAAAATTGTAGCTTCATGTAAATTTATAACGTGCCTGAGCCCAAAGGTTCAGAACGAATGTATTGTAAATTCAGGCCGAAACGTTTTATTCAGGGTGTTGTATTGAACCCAGCGCATCCAACTTTGGCTGATACCTCTTCCTCCATTTAATATATTCAAATAGTTACATCACACATTCATCTAAAATACATTATTTTTCTTTATTTCTGTTACCAATGACCATCAGAAATTCAAAAATTCAAAAAATCCGCCACATTCACATAAACAATACTTTATTAAACAGTTTTAGAAACAATACATACAAATTTTTTAAATTTCATATTTCCAAGTATGAAAATGGATAAGTAAAATGATTCTGTTCTATTAAAGCAATTTGAGCCGCGAAAGTTAAATAATGTAGTCAATAATTTCTTATGCTAATTCTACATATTTAGAAAATTATTTTATTATTTTTTGAAAAAAGAAAAATGAATTGAGCACCATACGGGATTCGAACCCGTGTCTCTCTCTTTTAGTCGAAGAGCACCTTTACCAACTAGGCCACTGAGGATCCTCCCAGGAAAGCTCTTTAGATTGAATGTCATTTTCTTTTTCGCGGCTTTTTCTATTTAAAGTATAGTTACTTATGTTTTAGACAAATTAACTTTTTAAAAGTTAATTTTAATTTTTTCTTAAAGCAATTTAGGCTGCAAAAGTTCTATTAATCTAAAACTGTATTGTGTCTGGTTCTGTATGTATTGTTTCTAAAACTATTTTTCTAATTATTCTTTACGTGAATATGCCGGATTTTTGAATTTTTGAATTTCTGATGGTCATTGGTAACAGAGATAAAGAAAAATAATGTATTTTATACGAATGTATGATGTAACTATTTGAACCCCTGAAGAAGTCGGCAAAGTTGACGAAACGTCGGTGGAAAATATAAAAATCACACAAAAATCTTGTCTATAATTCCCATTAAAAAACTCTCATTAATACACATTAAGGACGAAAATGATAATAATATTTATTTATTTTTACATATATTATTTTTAAAACCAAGTAGCTTTAAATTCTTATTACCGTATTTACCTTTATTTTATCAAATCAAAAGCCACCAAATTCAAAAGTTTTAAAAAGTTTTAATAATATTGTTATATTAAGCAGAAAATATAATCTTTATGTTATTATTGATCAAGTTCACTTGTTATTTTACGATTGGTTGGATAAGAAAAGGGTAACAACTTTTTCCATACGTATCTAAACATTTTGACTAATGGTATAGAATGTGATTGGAGAAGAAAGAGGTCGTTAAGGAGATTAGTTTAAAAATAAATATTTCGAAATCTCTCACTAGAATTTACATTTCAATAATTTATTGTTAACTCAACCGTTGTACGAATTGTCAACGCAGAGTTCAGCTGACGGCGTTTTCTAGATTTATATCGTTATTACAAGTGGCAGCAAGCTAGAGAGTCAAACGCGAAGAGCATTCATATTTTAAATTACGTTTTCAAGATTTGTTTATAAGCGAAAAAAAATCAATCATTCGGAAAAATAAAGGAGATATTCCTTTTTATCATCGACTATTTCTCGATCAGCCTTCAACTTTCTCTTGTCAATAGTTAGAGTTCTCTAGGGCAGTGTTTCTCAACATTTTTATTAACTGGGACCCCCTGCAAGAATGTGGTACTTGGCGGATCCCCAAGTAAAATTTTAAATTCTAAAAAGTTTGGCATAATTATACTATGCTTAGATTATGCTTATTTTTAAATACTATAAAAAATTTCTTTTGAAAATATTAGGAATAATTATTATACAAGGAATGTTTAGAAAATGTTGAATTCTTATAATTTTTTTATTTATGCAGTCCATAAAAAATACATTTCAGTAACAAAGTAAAATTTTAAATGTCACTGAGGTATATTAGTTTTATCAACCAATTTGAATCGTCAAAATATGTACGTAACTTGAATTTTTTTACTTTATTTTTTCTATTAAAAACTGTTGTCCATCTGATCGCATATTAATGAGTCGTGTCAGAACTTTTCTCCGGGATAACCAACGTATGTCAGTATTTAAATTTTTGGTAACAGCTATTTAGTACCTTAGTAAATATCTGTTAAAAATTAAAAAAAAATCACAAACTAAATTAGTTTGTGAAAATATTTAAAAAATTACTATTCGCATTTTAATTTATTCATTTTTTTAATGGCTAAAGTCCTCAATTTACAAAATTATAAAATCATACACCTACAATACTCGACAACATCATATATTACATAATTAATAATAAATCTGCAGCAAGGAAGATTGGCTTCTTATTCAGGTCCAAGCGATTTTACAAACCCCCACAACTTCTCACCATCTACAAGGCCCAAATCCGCCCCTATCTCGAATACGGCTCTCATCTGTGGAGAGGAGCCTCAAAATATTCTCTTGCTACCCTTGATGCAATTCAGAAACGAGCCGTCAGGCTAATTGACGATTCTACCCTCACCGACTCCCTCGACTCGCTGGCTCATCGAAGAGATGTCTCCGCCCTTCCCTTTTCTATAGATACTATCACGGCAGGTGCTCTGATGAGATAAAATCAATAATTCCCCCCAAAGCATGCTTTGCACGCAGCACACGTTTTGCCGACTCCCAACACTCTTCGCGGTCAAATTAGAAAAGTGCCGGACCACTTCATTCGCGAATTCATATATCCCCATGACTTCAAGGAACTGGAACTCTCTCCCAGCCTCTATCTTTCCCAGCACCTATGATCTTCAAACCTTCAAAACCAGGGTGCATAGACACCTACGTCTACACCCTCTCACTTAAACAACTTTCCTTCTCTTCGGTAATGCAAGGGTCTTTCGAGATCCATAGGGGCTACATCTTTACTGGTGCACCCCTTCTTGCATTCGATTGCATTAAAAAAAAAAAAAAAAAAAAAAAAATAATTATACATCAGCATTATATTAATTATTCATAAACAAGTGTGAGCTTCTTATATACAGCCGCTACCTTATTAATTTCAAAAAAAAATTCCTGAGGGTCAACTAATTTTTGTGCTAACTCAATGTAACAATGAGAGAGTCTGAAGACATGATTTCTATCAGGATGTCTACCAGAAGGCATCTCTGGATAGAATGGCATTATACTACTTAATATATAATTAGGGCTATATATAGGAAAGAAACCAACAAGCTCTGTACATTTCACTTGATCCGACATAATTTTATATACAAATATACAATCAGAGGCGATCATACAGAAATTAACAGAAGAACATATATATATTTTTTCTTTCCTCTCCTTTAAAAATTATAGAAATTACAAAAATAAAACACCAAATCAAAAAATAAATATAATAATAAAACTTGAGTAAGATACGAGGTAGGTTTCACAAAAAAAGAAATAAAACAAAATTGAGTTTTGAAACCTACCTCGTAGCTTACTCAATTTTTATTATTATATATTAAAATGTTTCACCTAGAACCAACACCGAACTCCTTAAAAGTTATCAAAAAAGAAATCTTAGCAGCAAGTGTCTAGTCATGATTAAATCTTGACATTTTTAGTTAATAGTGAGACATCTGATGGTTTTCTAAAAGCAATTGCAGTAAATCTAGTCTTTTCTCGGTTTTGGGCGAAAAATGGGTTCTTTGTATACTTCGCTTCTTCTGTATACTGACATACGTTGGTTATCCTGGGGAAAAGCTCTGACACGACTAATTAATATGCGATCAACAAATTTTAATAGAAAAAGTCAAGTTTAGGTACATATTTTGACTATCCAAATTGGATGACACAACTTACATATCTCAGTGACATTTAAAATTTTTCTTAGTTCTTGAAATGTATTTTTTTATGGACTGTATAAATAAAAAATTATTAGTATTGAACATTTTCTAAACAAATTCTTGTAAATTTTCAATGCAAAAAACTGATTATATTTTAAGCTTTGAGTACTTCAGAACTTCCGATACAAAAATGCAAAAAACATAATTTTTCATTGATTTTGTTGAAACTTTTCTTTCTTGATTAATATTTTAAATTATATTCTGAAGAATTGTTTATATGAAAAATTTCATTCTCAAAAATAAAAGGAAATGATTCTTTTTTTTTCATTTTTTTCTTTGATCAGAAAGGGAGGACAGCCCGTCGATTTTCTCTTTTGAATAATGTGAAATTTTCAAAGGTGTCTGTCTGTCTGTCTGTCTGTCTGCATGTCAACAGGCATACAACATTCCATTTGAGCACTTTGTCGTTCCATTTCCCTCTCTCACGAATATTACTTTTTCGTCGCCCTGTATTTCTCTCTCTCTCATCCCTTTCTTAATTGCAACACAAAATCTCATTTCGAATTGGAATCTTGGCATTTAAAATGAATCCAACTTTTCTTTTTGTCATTTTGTATTACGAGATTTAATTAATATTAAAAGATCTAATTTCCCTCTTTATTCCGTATTCCTTATAATAACATTTTCTTTGACGTATTTGTGAATGAAACTTTTCATTATTTCCATTAGTAGGTTTTTAAAAGATATACTTATTTAATATACAATACATATATATTAATTTGTTCTTGATAAATTAGTAGAAAAGAGAATCGGGAAGTCATTTAAAATGTCTGGCAATTAAATGGAAATTAATCGCAAATGGCATTTCAATTGAAATTCTCTCTAATTAGCAGGATATCGAATAGAAGAGAATAGATGAAAGAAAAATGAAATATATAATTATATTTATTTACCTGTCTGATTAATTTGTTTTATGAAGGGGTTTCGGATTGAAAAATTAAATAAATTATAGAATATTCACTTATACGAATTCCTTAATCGTTAAATATTCGGACTATTGAAAGACTTAATCTATTAGGTTGGAAGGGAAAACATTTCGTTTTTAACCCTTAACTTTAAACACATATTGTATATCTTGGCTTAGGAAAAACTTTATTAATCAAAATAAGAACCATTCGAAGCAATAAACTTTTGTCAACATGAAACAAGTTTATCTATTCCTGCTTCATAAAATTCCAGGGTTCTGGAGGCGATTAAGTCGTTGAAGGAATTTTGGGGATCACAAACCAAGACGATGTCAGAAATGCCTTCAACGACTTAATCGGCACCAGAACATTGGAATTTTATGAAACAGAAATAAATAAACTTGTTTCATGATGAAAAAAGTTTATTGCTTCGAATGGTTCTTATTTTGATTGATACAGTTTTTTGTAAGCCGAAATATATGTGTTTAAACTAAAGAGTTTAATAACGAAATTATTTTTCTACCAACCTAATATTTAAAAATTTAAAATAAACTGCAACGGATCGTTGCTAAGCTATATCCAAAGTCATTTGAAATATGAATATGTTTATTCCTTTATTATTAATCAGATATCACTGGCTATTTGAAGTACATGTTGACTTAAAATCAAAAATAACTATCAATTCTTATCTAAAATATTAGAGGAATAATCTTATTACATTCCATTTTGGATGTTTTGACCATAAACTATATTAAACCGATCAAATGAATAAATTTTAAAGAATATATATAAAAGCCATTGTCAGACAGTAACTGTGGCGCCTTAGCGTACGATGTTGGAGAAAAAGCAACTAATATTTAATGACAGTTGTTATATTGTCAAATTTTACAAACATAACATATCTATTTTCTATATTATATATCTATAATATCTCTATATATTAATATATTCCTCTATTAGATTTACGGCGTGCCTCATTTGAAATTTTAGTAGGCAAATTTATTAATTTTAAATAATTTATATATTAATATATGTTTAATTTTTTGGAAAAATTCATACCGCGAAAAATAATTTTTTTTCTGGAATTTAAGAAAAATATAAATTCTTTAAATTTTAGTAGACAAATTAATTTTAAAATATATAGACTATATATTAGGTATATATTTTTAATTTATAATATAAGTTTTAATGAGATATGATTTAATATGGGATAATGAGATTAATTCTTAATTTATTACTGCGCGGGTCATTTGAAATTTTAGTAGATAAATTAATTTTAAAATTATTATATATAATTAATTTAGAGACACTTTTTAGATAAATTTAAATATTGAAATGTATTATTAAAAAAGAAAAAGGTTTCCAACCGATCGGGAACTTCGAGAGAAATGGTTGCATGCTCTAATAAAATATTTATAAAGCATTTAATGATATTTTTTTATCTTTCTTTGATTAATATTCATTATTCAAAAAAATATTTTTTGAAAACATATAATTACGGACAGCTAATAATCACATCTCGAGACGCTGCCCGCCAGGGCCACCAAGGCACGCCAGGTACTTAATAAATAAAGAATAAAAATGCCTTAAGCTCTGGAGCATTCAATCGACTGGACTCGCCTAGCTCTTACGCAGCTTTCATACTTCTGTGCGCAAAATGTTGTCTAAATACAGGCGCACCAACTTCACAAATCAAGTTTAAATTCAGACTACATTATGAGGATTTTAATTAGTACAGTTATTTATTTATATTTTATAATTCAATATTTTTCCTATACGTGCGAAAAAATTGAATTGGTTAAAAAGTTTTAAATGAAAAAATAATTCAAATTGTGTTTGTTGATTTAATTTCAAAAATAGGCATCGATTCTCATCTAATACTTGAGGAATAACAATTCTATGGCACATTGGATTTTTGACGCTCGATTATTATTGGTAACTATTGCTGAAGACAATGTGGAATCTACTTAAAATCAAAAATAACGATCGATTCTTATCTAATATTAGAGGAATAACCTTAATGCATTTTATTTTTGATGTTTTAATTATTAATGTTAACCTCTACTCCTAACATAGAAGAATCGACTTAAAATCAAAAAGACAAATTCTTTTTTGGAAAAGAACTCAAGGCTGAGTTGTTTACTACTTGGCCGGCTTTTATTTTTCGTTGTTGAGTGTATAATACCGCTCTAAAAGTCCCCAGACAGTATATTATATAATAATCTTTCAAGAAAATCTTGTTCTCATTTAACTAAAGAAAATTACGATTTGATTTGTCAAATTATATAATCTACTAAATAAGCATCTTATTTCCAATTAAGTTGTCTTGTTTTGGTTTTGATCCACATCAGAAAGTGTTAATTTCTCATTTCATTATATCATAAGTAAGTTTTGAGTCAATTCAATTTTCTTGAGTAAAGATATCGTTCACTGAACTTAAGTTCATTCCCAATTTCAATCTAATCATCATTTGTTTCATCTTTGTATTTTGTATTCCAATTGTCTATTCATACGTATATTGCTTGTGTGTTTTTCTTTATTTCAATTAATTAACTCGAGTGGAAAATTGTGCTGATTTCTCTTTCTCGTTTATTTTATTGTTTTCACCATGAAAAAGACATAAATACTACAAAGTTGTCCTTATTAGCATTTGTATTAAGATAGAAGAGGGTGAGAGTACATTTTCTTAATTCATACCGGTGGAATTAATTTTAATTAATTTTGAGTAATTGGTAAAGGAAATAAGAGTTCGTACACTTTGAGGTGAATTCGTTTCGTTTCTTGTGCTACAATATATTAAATTCCTATAAAACGATAATTTAGTTTCCCTTTTCGTTTTATATGGATTCTCATTGCAAATGACTCAAAGCAAAGAACTGGAGTTTTATATTATATCCTGTTAAAACGAATATTGAATAAAAAAAAATACCTTTGGAATAAAATATTTTTGATAATTCCTTTAAAGGAGAACATTGAATATAATTGAAAATCAATTACACACTTTGTAAAAGATAAAATGAAATTTATTATGCTCTAAAATATTAATTAAAATATCTTGAAGAGGAATTAAAGAAAAAAAGTGGATTTTCATGATAAATAAAATATTTTTTTGTGAATTGAGTTCAAATAAAAGTTACTAAATACTTATTAGTCCAGGCAAATTACGATTTTAACAGGAAATAATTCCCGGTAAAGGTTTTATTGCAGGAATACCTTTATAGGAAATCCAATATTACTACACTAAGTTTTCCCACAAATCTGTGTTGTGGAAATTTTTCTGCGCGCCTCAAAATGAGAAAATTTCGGAGTTTTTTCAGTTTTATTTAAATAACTCCTAAAACGGCTTATCATATCAAAAAGGTATCTTTTAGATAAATTAAAGCTTTTTAAATTACGCGTAAAATCATAAAAATTTCATTTATTTAGATTCAGTAGAACCGGTGCTAGCGCCTGTGTGTAATTAGTAGTGATAAGTGAAAGTCGAGTTTATTTTTTAATGCAATCGAATGCAAGAAGGGGCGCACCAGTAAAGATGCAGCGCCTATAGATCTCGAAAGACCCTTGCATTACCGAAGAGAAGGGAAAGTTGATTAAGTGAGAGGGTGGAGACGTAAGTGTTTATGCACTCGGGTTTTGAAGCTTTGAAAATTATAAGTGCTGGGGAAGATGGAGGCTGGGAAAGAGTTCCAGTTCCTTGAAGTCATGGGGATATACGTATTGGCGAATGAAGTGGTCCGGCACTTTTCTAATTTGACCGCGAAAGAGTGTTGGGAGTCGGCGCTGTAATCACGGTTAAATATAATTCATAGTGATCAGTGAAAATAGTATGACGTACTATTCTAAGCCGATTAAGATTATCTATGAAGATAAGCTATTAATAGCTTGCACTAATTGGTATCGAGGGGTAAATAAGGAATGTAGATAAAGACGATGTGAGAGGAGGGGGGAGATGGGAACAGTGTGGTGAGGGGGAGATAGGGACAATGAGAAGGGGTATATAAGGGGGGAGAGAGAGAGAGAGAGAGACTGGGAGAGGGTCAGTGTGTTTCAGGCAGTGGCGGATGAAACATTGACGGGTAGTATTAGAATATGGCCTCTCCACCTTCATTCACCCTTTCAGCTGGCTCCACTCCTCACTAATAAACAACCCTTCATCCCTTATATTAATTATATGAATAGAATTAGTGAAACCATTAAATATAATTCTATTTCTTTCTAGTTATTATACTTTTAGGTATGTAGAAATTGTATGTAAATGTGTGAGTGTGTTTTTTTAGTGAAAGTCAATGTGCGATTTCGGTTTAAAGGATGGTAAGCTTGACATATATATACACTAGAAATTGGAAGGATTTTTGTCTCAAAGGTTAAATCATCTATCCGAAAGTTAAGCAGATGGGTTAGATTCACGGGGCGGGAATCCTTTTTGAAATTTAAAAACAATGTATTTACTAAGAACTTTGATTCTGAACTTTAAATTTAAGTTATTTAAGAAATGTTACTTTTTTAAAAGAAAAACAAGCTAGAGCGTAATTCTTACCACTTGACCTTCATGAAATTAGTGTCTTTGGCCACGAAAGCTCAGAACTCTTGCTATAGTCTTAAATAAAACTAAGTTATACAAGAGATACAATCTTTCATTTATTTTTTTTCTTATTAATTAAAAATCCGATTACTCTCGGCAAAATATTATTTGAATTTTTTTTCCATCTTCATATAAATTTTCTGACACAGAACTCTTTTGAAAACTTTTCTCTTCCATCTTCAATAAACTTTCTATGATTTGGTTGATATTATTTTGACTTCTAATATTTCAACCTCCAAATTTAATCCGAGGTCTGTTACATTCTAATAATTTACTTTCCGTGTTTAAGTTAGCATGTTTATTTTAATAGAAACAGACACTCAAACAGATAGAAAAACTCATACATGAAAATGACATATCTCCAAGGTTTCTACCAAAAATAAACAATTAAAAATTATAGATAACTATTCTCAAACGCCTCCCAATCAATCACAAACCCAAGGGTTGAAAATAATTTTTTCTCTTTGCCCCGGGACGCAATCACAATGAGGCCTCGACATATGACAATTATTAATTTAATTAAATTAATGAACAAATAAAAGATTTTTTGTATTATAGACAAAAGGATAAGCCAGGATTCGAACCTGGGATCTTTGCATATGTACTGCAATGCTTTGTCATAAGAGCTTTAGCTCCTATATCTATTGGGAGGCGTTTGAGAATAGTTTAAAATACAGTCAGGCCACTACAGAGCTGTTAAAATATGAACGAGTAAGAGATTAAAGAAATTCCATAATTCATATAGACATTTGGTATTAGTTTAGGTTCAAAGATCAGTAGCTTAGTGGATATAGGAGCTAAAGCTCTTATGACAAAGCATTGCAGTACATATGCAAAGATCCCAGGTTCGAATCCTGGCTGATCCTTTTGTCTATAATACAAAAAAATATTTTCTTCGTTCATTAATTTAATTTAATTATAGATAACTAGGATACTGAGGCAGGCAGTGATATTAAATGTAGCTACTTCTGTTTATTGGACAATAAAACAAAATATTAAATATTATTATATTAAAAAGAGCGTCCGCTTTAAGACCTAGCCCTGGGCCCCGCTTAAGCTCTCATGGGCACTTCCACCAACTATTAACGTTTACTTTCAGGGTTCTTAGGTGCCTTTATAGATATAAAATTAATCAACTAAAATTATCTTTTCTCTTGATGAACAATTAAATTTTGTTTAAATTTCCTTGAATGCCATATATCTATATGTAAGTTAATTTCTTTAATATATTCTCTTTTCTACAAAGAGAAATTAGATTATTCGCTCCGCATGGCTCATGAATCATACATGAGCTTTTAATCTAATCAGGATAGAAAATCAAATGCAATACTTATTTGGGAAATTCAATAATTCATAAAAAGTAAATTCCGACAACGAACCAGGCATATACCTACAGAACTTCACCGCAGGAATATTTTACAAAAAGTGAAAACTTTTTCAAAACGTGGTTCGTTGTTAAAAACTGAGATAGGTAACAATTTTTCTTCGAAGAAACATTTGAGCTTAAAAGTTAAAACTTTTCACAAATTTGCAGTTTATTTACATAAACCTTATGTGCTAAAGTGTAGCTCATTAGTTAGAATCGTATGATAGGTGTTCACATGACATTCAATTTTCCTGATTTTATTTGAACTAGAAGTTTTGAAGATATTAGTTCAAAATATAAGCAGTCCATTATTTTAAAAATAAATAAATTTTGGTTATAGAACAAACTTTCTGCGACTTCTTGTTTTCGAGTTATTATCTTACTCTAGACACATAGACACACACAAAAATCGTGTTTGTCCTGACTCTCGACGGAAACTTCTTATTCAGTGGTTAAGTCATATTTAAATATGAATATAGAGAAAGAGAAAAAGTGAGTGGAAACAATGGTGATTGAAGCACACCTTCATTGTCATATATACCTACATATTTTGTTATATATACAGGCCTAACGAGAGGGGGACAAGGGGGGGGCAGGGCGGGTAATTACCCCGGGCCCTGGCCCCAAAGTGGCCCGGCACTACCACTGTTAAATAAATTTTTGTAATGCTAAAATCTATTACTTATTATAAACAAAAATATAAAATAGCAAAATTAGATAACAAAGCATATTAAGTAAAGGATTTATTTATTTGTTAAATAATAAAATATTTTACAAATGATACGATTTTTGAAGATTTTGATTTGGTTTTATGTGTTAATTAGTAGTGGGTGGTCATCGACCTTTAAACTGCTGCTTCTCGACCCAGAAAATAAATACCCTTTAGTTTAAAAAATAAAAGTCATTTGTTTTATTGATAATATTTAAAATAATCAATGTTTAAAAAAGTAACTTTTTATGTATTATTATTTCTCGTGATAAATTGATAAATTTTATACTATAAGTTTAAATAAAACCACCTACATAATTTTTGCAAACAGTTTGGACTAGAAAGCTGAATCTTGGCACTAAGTTGAAGCTTATTATTACATATTTTGATAAATTGAAAGTTTCTTTTTGCCGAGAGCAGCAGAATTTTTATAATTTAAAGGAGTCAATAAAAGAGCGTGTCTTCTGCTAGAATAATAAATTTTTAATTTATTTATAACGAAACTATAGTCTCGTTATAAATAAATTAAAATATTTATTATTCCAGCAGAAGACACACTCTTTTATTGTCTCCTTTAACATATTTTGTTATGGAATAATGGTGTAGGTTCTTGGGGAATCGTATTTTAATAAAGTAATGAAAATTTAAAAAATATAAAAATTCTATTTTTGTGAAAACTAGGTACTTACCTAGAATTTTTATATTTTTAAAATTTTTTTAAATTTTCATTACTTTATTATTGATACATAATTTGTATAAGAATTCAACTCATTAGCTTAACCGTTCAAGAGTTTCTCATATAACGATCCATTTTTTCTGATATTTTGCATTTTTAAACCTAACGTTCTGAAGTTTTAATCTTTAATATAATCAAAATTTTGAATGGAATTATGTACAAACATTCTGGCACCAAAACGAACTTTTCATGTCCTTGCGCTTTTTAAAGCTATTATTATTATATTTGTGTAATCGTGGGTTTCGGAGAATAAATTGACAAGTTCTTATGTGGCCATCCACTTGACTTTACCATACACTTCTGGTTGAGTTTGGTCCAAGGGCCTAGATTTTCATTTTTGAACCCCCCTCCCCCGCCCTTCCCCATTTTGGATGGTTTATTTTTGCATTTTTAGTGTTCTGGAGGCTCATTGATTATATATACAAAATTTGGTTGAGTTTGCTTTCAAATGGCCTAGATTTTAATTTTTTGACCTCCCTCCCCTAATTTTAGCCCCAGAAAAAAAATATATTTTTGTTATTATGAGTTCATTTTATATTATATTTCATTTTTCTAGTTTTTTTTTACTTTGAAAATATTATAATTATACATTTTAACCCCCCCTCCCCCCGCCTCCCTTAAATTTAATAAAATGCACCAAAATCTAATCAGCTCTTAATCTCAATGTACCTACCAAAACTACGTTTGAAATTTGGTTTTGATATTCACTCTAGTTTTTGAGCTAGCTCGTGCATAAAATTTGTAGAATAGCAGACTAACTAACAGACTAACAGATATTTTGATAAAACAGTTATTATTTCAAAAATATAATTTTTTCGATGTTCACTCATTTTTGTAGACCGAAATGCCATGGTTTTGCCCAATTTTTTTTAATCATCAAAATAGTTTCAGCCGTTTTTTAGATATTTAGAAAAAAAGAAGCAAAAAACACTTTTTTCATGCACGATTACAATACTTGATCATAACCTGTATGGTAAAGTAAAAAACACGTATGAAAATCACATTTTTTCATCATTTAGATATTTCTAAGCTCGTAGAATTTTTTTTTTAATTTTAATTTCCACCCCAACCTCAAGCTTATGAATTATTGTAATTTTTTCTTAATAATATGAAAATTATATACACCTAGTAAATTGAAATTTGTTAATTAAATGGAACTTTCTCATTCTTGATTGATTAAGAATGTATTTCATTCACAAGCTTGCTCTGTTGAATAATTAATTTCTTGTGGTAAGACCCAAGTAAAGTGGGGTGGATGAGAATTTCATGCTTTGCATTTCGTATCTATTTACATAAGAATACATCACAACCGACTTTAACTTTAATAGATAGAGACAAGTATCTTAATTCAATCAGAGTATTACTCAAAGGGATAAAAATCATTAGAAATTGGATGTAATGTTTAAAATATTAAATCTAGTATACAATTTTTTATTTATTTTTAGTTTTCTTTAATCACCTATCACATGTTCTTTGTTGTGTATAAATTTTATAAAAAAATATACCTATGATTCTGAGAGGAACCATGTATTTTGGTTTGGAAAGATTTTGAATTCTATATATGTAATTTTATGAAAGAAACGCGGAAGACAATAAATTTACAAACTAGATTTTTTCATGTCTGTCTGGACTTTCAGATTCGAAGTTACTAAAGAACGAAATATCGTAGAAAGTTTCCTCTAGTTCTAAAATGTTTTTTATTTTCAATATGGAAAACTGATTAGATTTTAGATAATAATTCCATAGAAAAGGAAAAATTTTATTGATTAATTAAAACAGGAATAGCAGGGAATTGGACAATAAATAAAAAAAAAAACAAGAGTTTTTATTAAATGGGCCAGACGTTTCGGCGATTTATTTTGACTTCCTCAATGGCCTATCTTATCACTGAGGAAGTTGAAATAAATCGACGAAAGGTCTGGCCCATTTAATCAAAACTCTTGTTTTTTTATTTATTGTCCAATTTCCTGCTATTCCTGTTTTAATTAATATTTATTATGGATGCGAATGATATACAATTTTATTGATTGTTTTTAAATATTAAACAAATACAAATATTTTATAAAAATTTTTTTGAAAACGTTTATTTTTAAACCGGATTTTTCAGGAGAAATTCTCCCTTTATCAATGGAATTATGTGAAAATCTAAAAAAAAAGAAAAAAATCCTTTCTTTAATTCTCTAAAGTTTAAACATTAGAGAAATCAACTTTTTTCTTTTTTTAAATTTAAAAAACAATTCCATTGATATAGGGAGAATTTCTCCTGAAACTTCTGGTTTTAAAATAAACGTTTTCAAGATTGTTTTATAAATTTATGCCAAAAATCAGAAAAATTTGAAACTTTTCATAAATCATTTTTGAGCGATAGGAAATAAGCTGAAACTTATCACCCAATTTTGTCTTAATTAAATATTAATAATCTGAACCTTATAGCAAGGTTCAGGGTTCTTCTCAAACCGTTTGCTGACGAAATATTTCTAAATCACCAACATTTGAGCTGAAGATGCTGAATGTTAAAAAAGTTATCAGAAATTAAGTTAATTGTTCAAGGAGCTATCAAACTGTTGTAGTAATGTGCTGAAATTTAGTGTAAATATTGGTATTTTTAAGTTTCACCTTTCTGCTGAATTTCATTTATTTAGGTCAAACTTTACTCTGACAAAAAGCGATTCCAAGAATCAGGTTTTTATATGTTCTAAAATCTGAAAACCAGAATTTTTATTTAATATTTTCACAAATTTTTGGTTAAATTTCACCGCGAATTTCGCTAATCATGCCTTGAGTTACAAGTACCTTACTCCAAACTCTATATAATAATAAAAAAAATTAGGTAAGATTGCGAGGTGAGTTTCACATAAAATGAAATAAAACAAAAGTGAGTTTAGATTTCGATATATTGTCAGCCCATCGTCAGGAGTCAGAGAAAACTGAATATAAATTAGAAAAATGTTTACATATAATAATTTTTGGAAACAGGTATGGTGAGGGATAGTGAAGGGAAAGAGAACAACTAGTACTGAGAATTAATATTTCTCGAAAGATGGAACAAGTGAGTTTTTTGACAGGTGGTGGGAAATAAGTATACATGGATTTATAAAAAGGAACATAATGATGGTAAATGGAAAGTGCTGTTATCTTAATATTAAATTGAAATATCCGAATAGAAGGAAAGTTGAGTTATTTATTATAAGAGATATCAAATTGAAAGTTTTTGCCGAGAGTAGCAGAATTTTTATATATTGAAGGAGACAATAAAAGAGTGTCTTCTGCTGGAATTATAAATTTTATTTATTTATAACGAGACTATAGTTTCGAGGGCTTTGCCCTCTTCATTCTTCTTAACCTAACCACATGAAAGATGTTAACCTTTCATTCATAAATTATTTCCTGTGAATACATTGTAATAGACTGATGAAGAGGGCAAAGCCCTCGAAACTATAGTCTCGTTATAAATAAATAAAATTTATAATTCCAGCAGAAGACACACTCTTTTATTGTCTCCTTCAATAAGAGATATCAATAATTGTATTTTTATTCACTTCTAGTTGTTTATTTAAAATATTAAAATTGTTTGAAAGGGCTAATTTAATTTCAGTAGATTCTAAAAGATCCGATTTCAGCCCTTTTCTTTCAAAACTAATTTTTGTTTTATTTCAATTTATGTGAAAACCAGTTCGCAATTTCACATAATTTTTTTATAAAACACATTAAATTTTTGGAGTGAGAAATTATTATTTTTTGTGATTTTTCGGGTAAACTCATTCGTATACAAATGATAAAAGAATAATATCAAATAATTTAAACTCCTTCGTATTCAAATGATAAAACAATAATATGATTTGTATACGAAGGTGTTTATCCGAAAAATCACAAAAAATAATATTTTTTTATTATTATATAAAAATGTTTCACTTAAAACCAACACCTATCTCCATAAAAGTTATTTTTCAAACTCTATGTTTGGGCTACATTATTTTACTTTATCATACAGGATATGGTCAAGTATTATAATCGTGCATGAAAAAAGTGGTTTTTTTCCTTCTTTTTTTCAAAATATCTCAAAAACGGCTCAAACTATTTTGATTAAAAAAATTGAGCGAAACCATGGCATTTCGTTCTACAAAAAAGCTCTAATAAGTGAACATCGAAAAATTTATATTTTTCGAGATAATAATTTTTTTGTAAAAATGTCTGTTAGTTAGTTAGTCTGTCCGGTTGTCTGGTTGGGTGTCGGTTAGTCTGTGCGTTACCAAATTATTGTGAACGAGCTAGCTCAAAAACTAGTTTGAATATCGAAACCAAATTTCACACGTAGTTTTGGTTCATTGAGATTAAGAGCTGATTAGATTTTGGTGCATATCGACCCAATATTAAGGGGGTTAAAAATTAAAAATCTAGGCTATTTGAGCAAACTCAACCAAATTTTGTATACATAATCAGTGGGCACACAGTAATCTAAAAATGCAAAAACTAACCCCCCCCTACATGATTATAAATAATTTTATTAAATATTAAATATAAGTGAGAGGCCAGGTTGTATGGTAAAGTCAAGTGGATGGCCACATCAGAACACGTCAGCTTATTTTTCTAAATTTTCAATGAGGGATGCAATTTTTCTAAAATTAGGGCTGATATTAACAAGACCATTTTTGAAAGGTTTTTCTATCAACGATTTTTTTACTTTTATTATTTCTGGATGCAATATTTTTAGTAGAAAAATATTCTATTATACATAAATAAAAAAATAATTATTTATTCTTATTTAATTAAAGATCCGGGCCCTACTAATTATGTATCGTGTGTTGCAAGTATTCATTCGATATGCTGAACTTAATACCTCATAAAACTGAATTAAATTGTTTCTTTGTTTCGTATTAATTAGGATATTAGTAAGAGATACCTCCATGCATTACTATATTAGTGTCCATGGTCCATTTCGGTCATTTACTTAATGTCATTTACAATTCTATCTGTTTTACCTCATAATATATTCAGGATATCTAGTTAAATTTGTTTTAATCAAGTTGTTTAAATTAAATCATTTCGTTATTATACTAGTTTGCTATTTGCATCACATTCTGATCAGTTATTCCTTTTCCTAAAAACGATTTGAAATTTACATTTCCTAATCGATTTTGTAAATTTTAATTATTCTAACTGAACAAAAATACTCAATTAATATTATTACTTCGTTTTGTAATCATGTTTATTTTCACTTAATTGTGATAAGTGTATTTATTGGCTCCATTTAATTGAATTCAATTAAAATCTTTATTTATTTATTTTTATTTTTTGTAATACATATTCATGAATTAGGCCCGTGTTGAGTCTATTTGAAGATGATTTTTTTTTTTTTTTAATAAACTAAACATGATGATCTGAGATCTAGTTGTATAATGAAAATACGAATACATTGTGCATGCAAAAGCGTACCTGTATCCGAGGTGCGGCAAATTACTTCGTCAAACATCTAAGAGGAATTCCATTCTGAATTTCCCTCTAACAACAATTAGTTTGGGATTTTTTTTTGAAGTTCTAAAAAGTTATAACAACGTCCAAAACTTTTCAAACTTTTGAACAGTGCGTTGTATCGGAAAATATATGTAAAATGTTTTTTGTTGTTATCTATATTCTATAGAGAACATAAATCATATTATATGTCAATAACCTCTCTTGTAGCTTTTTGATATATATTAACCCTTCTAGTTTGGGAAGAAAGAAATCAAAAAAATACAAGGAACATTCATAAAAATGATAATGGGTGTTTCAAAGATACACCGGATTATTTATGGTGAAGAAAGAACAGAATTCAAGTTCTGTATTAAGAATTGATCAAATCGCATTTCAAACGGAGTCTATACCTACCACTAGGGTGGTCCTTATTTTGGGTATTTTCGAATTTTTACGCTGACAGAGGCTCATATAGTTCGAAATAAATAAAAAAAATTATTCCTAAGTTTCAAATATCTATCTCAATTTTAACCTGTGCGACACAACGATGCAAGTTTCCCATCTAAATAAGATGAGGTTTTTGGAATTGAAATATCAATTTTTTATTCCAGTCAAAGTAATGGTTCAAAAAATTTGAAACTCTATAGGCTTTATCCTTATAATAGTAGCTACCGCTAAATTTTTTTACAGATTTTTAGCTACACCGAGGTGCAAAAAATCGAGCAACCAATAAAAAACTTTATTAAGGTAGTTCTTTCACAAATGCAAAAATTCAGAAGTATGAAATTTGGAATATAACTCATTAAAAGCATAATATACATACTGTTAAAATTTGAAGACGATTTACCACACCAAACATGAAATAATTGCAATTAAAAATGACATTTTTAACGTAGGGTAGATAGGGAAAGGGTGGGGATATGTTCATTATTTTATTTTTTTTCATTGAGACTTTCACCATCTTGATGAAAAACTAATATTTGTTAGAATAATATATTCGGAATAACTTAAAAAAAATTGAAATTATTTACCTTGTAGTTTTGATAAAAAACAAAAAAAAAAAAACATGTTTGTGCGATTATTTTTAGTGGAGGGGATATAAGCACAATGGCTTGGAAACCATCCGGCTAGTATGTGTGTGTCCATATAAAGATTTTGTAGTGTGAGTGGACAGTCAGGTAAAAAAAAATATCTTAAAATTTTAGTTCCATTCATATTTATAGAGTGGTAACGTGGCTATAACTTTTGGTGTGGATTATCGCAAAAGAACCTCCTTAAAGAGCAAATTAATTTTATAATTTTTACAAATAACCATATAATTTGTTCTATTATTAAACTAACAAATTCAATAAATATTGTTGATAATATTTAAATTGTATAAATTACCGCGGTCTGCTTGAACTTCAGAAATATCCATTTATACAATATTTTATCTTTCATCAATGATGCTTAATTCAAAATTATTCATTTGATTGATATTTCAAATGAATTTTGATCTTTTATTAAAACTTTATTTAAATGTAAATTGATATGGAGAAGTATGATTAATAAAGTATTATATTTTAATTTAATTTTACTTTTTTTTATATAAAATACAAAAATTATCAACAATATTTATTGAATATGTTAGTTTAAGAGTTAATAGAACAAATTATATGGTTATTTGTAAAAATTTTAAAAATAATTTGCTAATTAATAAAGTTTTTATTGGTGGATCAATTATTTGAACTGCAGTATATTTTTATTTTGGAGTCTATAACTTACTAAGGCTAACATATAGCAGTATTTTATCTAGCTGTAACTCCAAAACTATAATAACTAAAAATCTGTAAAAATTTTGAGGGATAGCTACTATTATAAGGATAAATTCTACAGAGTTTCAATTTTTAAACGGTTATTTTGTCCGGAATAAAAATTGATCAATCACTGTCAAATACCCTATATTATTTAGATGGGGCTTGCATTGCTGTGCGGCACAAGTTAAAATTGAGATAGAGACTTTAAACTTGGGGGATTTTTTTTTAAATTTATTTCGAACCATATGAGTCTCTGTCAGGGCAAAAATTCGAAAATACCCAAAATAAGGACAACCCTAACGTTACACCCTCTATTGGTACTTGCCAGGCTCTCTCCAGGAAAATAGTTATAATCTTAAGACAATCTTATCTTCTTAGAGTTTCAACCTTAAAAAAGATAAAATATAATTAATACTTACATTATAGTGCAAGTGAAAGTTATAATATTGAATGTGGATAATTGAGAATGTTGTATGATTGGCTAAAAGCGAGTCATAATGCATTGGAATATTCTCTTCCACTCTATTAATCAATTAGCCATTGCTATCAATAAATTGAATTCCGTTTGTTATGTCTCTCTAAGCCGCCATTTTCCTACGTCCGTTTGGCACGAGCATCGTCATCTGCAAACTTTCAAGCCATCTGTGAATATCCTTCTATATCTAAGTCATCCAGTTCAATTCTACATTCTCTCCAATTCAACTCATTTTTAATGATAAGGGCGTAGGGCGAAATTATAATTACTTTCACTTATGGAGTAAGTGGGAGAATTAAAAAAGGCTTCGAAAATTCTATTCGAATTTGCAACAGCTTGAGGTTTGAAAATTGTTGAATTGAAAATGGAGCTATCAGCTTCTTAAAAAAAATTAAGTTTCTGAAGCTCGGGTTTAAAAAAGTTAGTGTTCAATTAAAATTGTTGTGGTTTCGATTAATTAGTGGACTGTAGATTTATAGGAATTAAATATCTTTCAAAAGGTGTAAAATGAATATGTTTAGATTATCAGGTAAAGAAATTAAAAAGAAAGCAGTTTGGTTTTAAATGATTTTATTAACAAATGGAAAACAAGAAAATTTGAAGAAAACGATAAAAATGAAAATTTAGTAAAATTGATTTTTAAGATCAATGTCTTTTGTTTTTGTGTGGGTAGCCAATATCACAGTTTGCAACGAAAGCTTGAATAGCGTTGCGGTAAATGGATACGGTTCCTTGGAGATCTTGTATGTGGGTAGCCAATATCCCAGTTTGCAAAGAAAACTTGAATATCGTTGCAGGTGGGTACGGTCCCTTGGAGATCTTGTATGTGGGTAGCCAATATCCCAGTTTGCAAAGAAAACTTGAATATCGTTGCAGGTGGGTACGGTCCCTTGGAGATCTGTTTAATTTGGGTTTATCCCGGTAAGATGTCGGACCTTATCGTCCGATCATTATGCTCAACTCATTCAATCTAAAAGTAACGCGACAAAATTATGGTCCACATATAGGTTTTTATATAGGATTTGTACACGGAAAGACTGGTTTTGAGTAAGAGGCCTGTCCGAGTGGCATCTCTGCTTAAATAAGGTTTCCGGGAGTCAAAATAAATATTTGAATAATCATTTGGTATTTCCCGGTCAATGTTTTTAATTGAATTTATTATAGTAATCATTTTAGAAATAATTATATCGAATTTTAGGCCGAATAAATGCTAAATGTATATTTTGAAATTAATTAAAAAAGCGCGGCGTATACGAATTTTGAAAATCTTTGGACTTGCAATTTTGAATTTTTTTTAATAAAAATTTGAGCTCATTTCGCAGCTCCATTCTCCGCCCTTTTTTAAATAATTTATCTAGAGTAAATTATTTAAAACAAAAAAGATGATTAATTTTGGACAAAGGATGAATATATGTTCAAAGTTATTTTTCAATATAGCAGATTTTTTAATAAAATAATTCTATTGTGATTCTCTTATATGAAGCTGATTTCAAAGAAATTAAAATTGAAACTTATTGAAATATTAAACGTATATCCATCAATGTTTGTTGTTAATCATTTATAATAATTCTCATGAAGTCAGTTACCATGTGATCAATGAATATGTTTCATTATCTTGGTGGTCAATGTTAGTTTCACGAGGAACATTTATTTTAAAAACAAGTGTTTTTATTTTTAATTTTAAATTGAAATGAAATTTCTCAATTATTTATAAGAACCTTCGTGAAGTGAGTACTAAATAAACCATGAAAGGGATTCATCATTTAGCATTGTCTGGTTTCACGACAAAGATTTATAATTTTAAACAAGTAATTTTATAAGCTGATTTATAAGCTTAAATCATAACTGCATATATATTGTATATATTTTCGAAATTGATATTAGAAATTATTTCAAGAGGTGAATTTATTTTCAAATATTTGCTAATTCCTTTTTTATAATTTGTTTATTAAAAAATTGTAAAGTGTTTAATCAATATATTTATGTTTTTAAAAGAGAATTTATGGAAGTGTTTGAGAATATTTATCAATTTTCCAATATGTTAATTAATATGAAATTTGACGATTTTTAAATTAAACAAGATAACAAGAAAAATTAGACGAATGTGTGGCATGACTATTTGAAGCTTTGATGAAATCGGCAAAGTTGACGAAATGATGGCTGACAAATAAAAAGTCACACATAAAAAATTTGTCCTTATTTTCATATTATAAAGTTCCAAATTTTTAAAATAAATTTATTTATAAATTTCATTGGATTTGTATAAATACACTTTTCCAAAATAACATCATAAAATTTTTATTATTAGCCAAAAAATTTTATATATATAAATTTTCACTTTTTTAATAAACAAATAATAATATGCTGTGGTTTAAACAAAATTAAACTATATTTTTTCAAAGAACGATAAACAAATGTTTTCAACTGACTCGAAATTTTCACACAAAAATTATATATATATATATCTATAAAGTATATTACTTTAATAATTGAGTTTATTCAAATTTTTAAAAAGAAGATTTACACAGTTTCATAAAACTGTAAATTAAGGATTTGCTTAATGCTTTATCCAATAAAATAATGAAAGAAGATATTTATTTAAAAAATGTTTCATTAAATATCTTGTTGAATAAATGAAAGAATGAAATTCAATGAGTTGATCCATGAAATGTATTTTAAACATTTAAGTATGATCAAAGAATTTTATAATCATTTATACCATATATATATATATAAATATATATTTTTATAAAGTGCACATTATTCTTTTAAGGGAAATGATAATTATTTATAAAAATATATAAACAATTCACAGATTAATACTATTCAAATAGGATATATTTTTTGTACGAAAGCAAAATTTAAATTATCATTTATATAAATTTATATTGTTTAAATAAGCCATATGATTAAAATAGGAAAAAACTGTTAACAAACTTTAAAAGTAATCAATTTAATCTATTTTTAAATTAATATAACCCAAATAGGCTGTATTCTTGTTGCAAAACAAACATCATCCCATTTAAAATATTCATAATTTTATATATTTTAAATACGTTTAAAAAACTGCAAACAATTATAAAATTTTGCAATTAAAACCAATATTATATTTTGTTTGTAAGACAAAATATAAATGATTGAATTTAAACTAAGTTATAAATTGATTTTATTCAAAGACTAAAATTGTAAACAGATTTAAAATTTTAAAAAATTAAAACCAATATTATTATTTTGTTTGTAAGACAAAACATAAATGATTGAATTTAAACCTATTTATAAATGATATTTATTAAAAGACTTAAAAGTTATAAACAAAATATAAAATTTTAAAAATTAAATCCAATATTATTATTTTGTTTGTAAGACAAAATATAACATGTTCCAATCTTAAACTAAGTTATAAATGATATTTATGTTCTTATCTTTTGTTTCAAACAATGTTATCCAATTTGAAAGTATATTTGCGAAAGTTCACAATTAGAATTTTTTATCCGAGATTGTTTTTAGGCTTGTTTAACCTAATTTTTCAAGGAAAATCATGCGTGGGCGAAAATCCATGGGATTCGAATTCCTTTAGAATAAGTTCCACTTTTTTCCTCGTAGATTGCAATTTATTTGCAAACTCTTTGGAAAGCGTTGTGCATTGGCTCCCTGAATCTAATAAAATGCGTGCAGGGTTTTTCGAATTATATTTATCAATGACATATAAGACTTCCGATGAATTACTAGCTGATTTATTTGTTTTTCTCCATATATATCTATGCTGAACGCGTTTGGTTATTTTGCACGAATAAAATGGATATAAGTTTGACCTTAATTTGTCTAAAATAAAATTAATTTTCAATTTCAGAGGTTGTATGATATTATTTCTGTCACGGCTGCAAGGCAAAACAGATTTTGAATCAAACAAAGCTACTGAATTATAGTTTGTTTTAATTTTATTTAGATCAGTGATAAGGGGTATTTTTAAATTTTTAATATTGAAGAAATGAATATTGGACTTTATAGGAATGAATGCTTGCAGATTTAAGACATACGGTACAGACCATTTTATTTTCATTGAAAAATTATTTCTTAATTTGTCTTTTGACCATTTTTGACTTACCAAGTTTTTAACATTTATCATTTTACCAGTAGATAACATAACTTCATTTTGAATAATCTTAGTTTGGAGAATGTGATTTTTATTATCATTAAAAACCAAATGATTATTCTTACATTTATTAGGAATAGGATATGGAGTAGTATTTGGTACCTTAATAGTGTCGTTGTTGCAGTTTGATTGTTTACTATTGAATAATACACTTACTTTGTTTGGTAATGTATCGATTCTAGTTTGAATTTTGTAACGCACAGACAATAAGTGGTCCTCAATTAATAAAACATTATCGTAAAATGAATCCACGTCGGAATCCAAATTTTCGAGTGTTTCTAAGATACTCTTTATATCGATGTCCTTCTTATTTAGACCTGCAAAAATCAAATTTAACTTATTAACATCATCCTCTCCATCAACTTGTTCCATTATTTCATTTAAAGAGCTTTTCAATGAAGTAATTCTTTCCTCAACCTCGAAACATTCCATCAAAGACGCCATTTGAAAGATATTTAACCAAAGAAATATTAATTGAACTTGAATCTGATTCGCAGATAATAAAATATATGCTGCAAGAAGTGACCATAACAATTAATTGAACCGCTGATTCGCAGATATTAAAATATCCGGCTCGAAGGACCAGAAAATGGAGCTATCAGCTTCTTAAAAAAAATTAAGTTTCTGAAGCTCGGGTTTAAAAAAGTTAGTGTTCAATTAAAATTGTTGTGTTTTCGATTAATTAGTGGACTGTAGATTTAATAGGAATTAAATATCTTTCAAAAGGTGTAAAATGAATATGTTTAGATTATCAGGTAAAGAAATTAAAAAGAAAGCAGTTTGGTTTTAAATGATTTTATTAACAAATGGAAAACAAGAAAATTTGAAGAAAACGATAAAAATGAAAATTTAGTAAAATTGATTTTTTAATGTTTTTGTTTTTGTTGGGTAGCCAATATCACAGTTTGCAACGAAAGCTTGAATAGCGTTGCGGTAAATGGATACGGTCCCTTGGAGATCTTGTATGTGGGTAGCCAATATCCCAGTTTGCAAAGAAAACTTGAATATCGTTGCAGGTGGGTACGGTCCCTTGGAGATCTTGTATGTGGGTAGCCAATATCCCAGTTTGCAAAGAAAACTTGAATATCGTTGCAGGTGGGTACGGTCCCTTGGAGATCTGTTTAATTTGGGTTTATCCCGGTAAGATGTCGGACCTTATCGTCCGATCATTATGCTCAACTCATTCAATCTAAAAGTAACGCGACAAAATTATGGTCCACATATAGGTTTTTATATAGGATTTGTACACGGGAAGATTGGTTTTGAGTAAGAGGCCTGTCCGAGTGGCATCTCTCCTTAAATAAGGTTTCCGGGAGTCAAAATAAATATTTGAATAATCATTTGGTATTTCCCGGTCAATGTTTTTAATTGAATTTATTATAGTAATCATTTTAGAAATAATTATATCGAATTTTAGGCCGAATAAATGCTAAATGTATATTTTGAAATTAATTAAAAAAGCGCGGCGTATACGAATTTTGAAAATCTTTGGACTTGCAATTTTGAATTTTTTTTAATAAAAATTTGAGCTCATTTCGCAGCTCCAATATACTAAAAATAAAAACGGTAAGTCTTATAACTCAACAGATGGTAACAAAAAGCTCTTCTGATTCTTTAAAACTGAATAAAATAGGTTTATTATTTAAATAAAGTATTTTCTACTTTGTATTATTTACTTTTGTACTATTTTCATAGAGAATTTTAATTTATTCATTAAATTTTTTTATAAACATAGAATAATGTTAAACTGTTGTCCTTGATCACATAAAAAACAATACTTGCGTTATCTAACACTTGCTAAGGGGATTCGTGACTGTTTATCATTTTTAAAAGAAAATTCTCAAATTTTTACCATCGTATCATTGTTGTATTAAATATTTATTCCCGAAATTTGAAGTTGATCGTCTGTCCCATTATCAAGAAATAAATGATTGAAAATTGTCCTTTTAACATGGAAGTAAATGGACCGAAGTTTTAAAAGGGTTATAACTTCTATACAAATTATATCATTTTCAACAAATTTATACAGATCAATAATTTTTTTATGAATCGAATGAAAAAGTTATTCACAGCCAACAGAATATAATAAAAGCACTAGTGTAGAATTCCAACTCTATTTCTTGAATGCTTTTTTCTGTTAAATAAATGTTTTTATAGTGAGAAAAAATTTATCTCAATATTCTTTTTATTAATATTATCAAAACAAAAATTTCTATTCGAAATAAACCTCATTATTAACAATTTTTTTATTAAAAAATTTAGTATGCAAACGTTGTCACTCTGCAGAAATACAAAAGATTTTTTCGTAGATCAACCAGATAGATAAGCTGTTTCGAACCTCCTTAGCTAGGTTAACCTACCTCGCATCTTTATTAGTTTTATTATTACATTAAAATGTTTCATCTAGAACCAACACCTAACTCCTTGAAAGTTATCCTTAACTAGGATTTATAGAATGTTAGAATGTCTTTAAAATGATCTGTTATTTATAATAAAGATAAAAGTAAATAAATATTATATTTATATGATTTGATTCTAGGTCACTTATTTCACATTAAAATTAAAAAATTAAAAGATATAAAATTTCTTTCTTTTTCAATATATATATATTTCGGGCTATCAAATCCAAAAGAAAAGGATTAAGTTTGGATCTTCTTGAATCCACGGAAATAAAATATGCCTTGTCGAACGATGAAAATATTATCAATAATCAACTTGATGTAAAACAAAAATATAATAATTGACCTATTAATAACAAAGCCAAAAATTTATTCCCAACGTAGAGACACAAGTCAATGAACTTTTAACTTTTCTTTTATCTATCAACACCTATGTCAACAAACCACTACCCAACCTGACATTTTCACTTAACAATAGTCTAAGAGAAAGTGTTCTTTAAAATAATTCAAACATTCTTTACCCCTGTTCAATAAACATATATATATAACCTGTTATTCAATAAGTTGAATTAGTTACTTTCTGTACTTCCTGAAGATGGGTTGATAGTCCGAAATAATATATTGAAAAAGAAAATTTGTTTATATCTTTTAATTTTTTAATTTTAATGTGAAATAAGTGACCTAGAATCCTTAACTCATAGTAAATCAATAACGCACCAACACCACAATCTCTACTTAATTATTGTTATTTATAAAGTGTAATAGTGTTGTACTTATATAATTTCTCAGTATATTGTAGAAAATAACTTGTATCTGCTCTATGAGGCATCTCTGTCTCAGAGCATTGTTTAATAAATAAATAAATAAATAAAATGGGCAGGGGGTTTACTTTTCATGAAGCTGAGGGTAGAGTGAGTCATGAAGCTAGGGGGGGGGGGCACCCCTGTGTTAGATAAGTTATTAACCGTGCAAAATAAAAGCAATGTGATGTTTCAATGTCACGTGAGGTATTTTTTAAAAAATGTTTAAATAGAGGATTTTATTTTTTATTATTAATTTCTTTTTCGATTTTGATCCGAATTTATTAAATAGAAAATATAACTCCTATAAAATAAATTAGAATTTTTTTAATCTCTAGAGATAAAACAAGTTGATTCATTTTGTTTCATTAAATCAATTTTTTGACAGACATATTTAATTATTCAAGTTTTTAGAGAACTAGAATTTAAATAATTAACTTTTTGTCTAATTTGAAAATGTCAACGACTTTCTTCTTAATTAGAAAAGTTTGAAACATGGACACAATTTTGGTTAAAGATTTGATCATTTTAAGAATGTCTACAGAGTAGAGAACTAGAAAATTTATTGACGTTTTTGATTAGATACATAAACTTTAAGCAGATTATCTTTTACTTAACTTTAAAAACAAAACTAATTAATAATAATCGTTTTTTTCTTATATTGAAATTTGTATGCTAATCTCCATTAAAATGTTTAATATTTTATCTTATTTGCTAAATAATTTAATAAGTCTATCATAGTCTGCAAATACTATATTTTAATTAAAAAAAAATAATTTAAGAAAAATTATAGTAAATATTCGTAAAAGAACTAGTTATTTTTTGGTTGTGAAAATGAGTAAAATATACTAAAATATGTAATTTCTGCAATCTTATCTATTTTCAGGGTTCTGTTCAAAATTAAAACATATTTTAGTGTCGATTTGTGGCTGGTTTTTGGGTACTTAGACTTAAAATAAATTGAAAGTTAAAATTTTTTAAAATTTAAAAAGTTAAAACTAAAGATTTGAGCATCTTTTTTTGAAAATAGTTGGAATGTTTTTCAAAAATCAGCTCGGGTTAAAACCCAATGTATATTAAGAGAGAAAGAATTTAATTTTTAGGACAAAATCTAGGATTTTAGTAGAAATATTTTTATATTGCCATATCAGAAGGGATTCATCCCCTCAGGAGTTGAACCTGAGAACTAACATGCTTTCCAGGCAGTTAATTCAATCCTTGAGACAAAATCCTAAATTTTGTCTTAAAAATTAAATTCTTTGTCTCTTTAAGTTAAAATTTTTTAAAATTTAAAAAATTTATTTTCCAATTTATTTCACCTCCAAGTACCTAATAACCAGTCTCATAAGAAAAATCTTCAGAATGGACGATAACAACACCAATTTAATTAGGTCGATATAATGTCTGTCTGTCTGTGAAGGCAATGTAACTTGTAAACTATATTATGAGCGATAAACTTCAAATTTACAAATTATATGTATTCATTTTTCTCAATATTAAGAAGGATATTAAACATTTTAATTCAATGATTATTTGGGAGCAGGTCGAATTTTTTTCTGGGTCGAAAATAAAAAATATTTTTTATTATAGAATCTGAATAAAAGGATATCTTTAAGTAGAATTAGGTTATTTTTTGAAGTGAAACTTCTTTAGCGACGTATCTGTTTGAGTTTTTTGTTACAATAAAGGGGAAATGACTCATTAGAGAGAAAATAATTTTTTTAAAACCCGCTAATATTTCATGACAAATAAAATTTATTTAAAATTAGGAAATATAACTTATTATTTTAAGACCCGCTAATATTTCATGACAAATAAAATTTATTAAAATTAGGAAATTTAAATTATTATTTTAAAACCCGCGAATATTTCATGACACATAAAATTTATCAAAATTATTTCAATAACATCTTCAGAAGGGTTTGGAACTGAGAAAGTTTATTTATTAATTTATTATTATTATTATTATTTTTTACTTTAACATTTATGTTCTATAGAATACAATGGGGAAGTATTGCGATTGCCTGTCTGGGTCTTGACTCAATGAATGATTTAGGAAACCTCAAAACTATTCCGATAAAAATTGAAATATTCGAAGCCCTTAGAATACTCCTTTCACTTACTATAAGATAAGTAAAATTAAAAGAAATATAATTAAGAACCTATTTGGAATTAAAAATTAAAACTAATAATATTTCCAAAGAGAAACCATTTTAATTAAATGATTAGTGTAAATCCCTTTAATGAATAATAATGTTGATAGGAAATTCAAGGGAATATTAATTACATAGTAGAGGCTCTGAGTTGGTTAGTAATTGCCCTCGGAAGGAATAGCCGTACTTTTGACTTAGACTAAAGTTCGAACAACTTTGCCTCATTGGAATTCCTATGGAAAATATGGATTAACAGACCATTTAGGGCTTCTTTTCGAAGTATTCGGATCAAATGTTATTACAAATTGATTAAAGCTTTGGTGGTTGAATAGTTTATTAGAACTATTTGAAATAAAACATATTATGTACTGTTTTATTTATTAAAGATCTAACAACTAAAGTCATACACAAAGACACGACGTTTTGATCTCTCAACTGTGATCGTTTTCACTTGAGAGATACCACGGCGGAGGCCTGTAGGTTTCGCCGTGGAATCTTACACATTGAAATGATCACACAAATTAAGTAAACATCGTGGATTGGGTTTGTTGTATATGGGTGATGATTCCATGTCAATTCAACGATGTTTTGTCGGTGACCATTTTCGATTTATTTAATTTTTTGATATGTTATTAACTTATTAAATATGTAGAAATAAGTATCCACATACATTTTTAGCTTTCTATCTTAAGGGGGTTCGGAACTGTTTATCATTTTTATAAGAAAATTCTCAAATTTTTGCCATCGAATCATTGATGCATTAAATATTTTTTCCCGAAATTCGAAGTTGATCGTCTGTCTCGTTACCGAGAAATAAATTATAAGTGAATAATTGAAAATTATCCTGTTAACATGGAAGTAAATGGACCGACCTTTTAAAAGGGCTATATAACTTCTATAAAAATTATACCATTTTCAACAAATTTATACAGATCAATAATTCAACTTTTATGAATCGAATGATATTTTTCGATAGATTTGACAGTCTAATTAATTAGTTATTCATATGTGTAAAAATAAAAAGTTATTTGCAGCCAACAGAATATAACAAAAGCACTAGTGTAGAATTCCAACTCTATTTCTTGAAATCGTTTTTGTGTTAAATACATGTTTTTATAATTAGAAAAAATTCATCTCAATATTCTTTTTATTAATAATATTATTATCAAATTAAAGATTTTTATGGGGGGTCGGGTAGGCTAGGCGGTAGCATGTCGAGCCAGCTAACCAAGAGGACCCGAGTTCGAATCCGGCTCGAGGCATCCGGCTAAAATCTGACCCCCGAGGTAGAGACAAATTTAAAAATAAAAATAAATAGTATCGTAAATGGCTTATGGCTACCATTGGCCGAAAAGCCAAAAAAAAAAAAAAAAGATTTTTATTCGAAATTAACCTCATTATTAACAATTTTTTATTTAAAAATTTAGTAGGCAGACGTTGTCACTCTGCAGACATACAACATTTTTTTCGAATATCAACCAGATAGAAAAGCTGTCCCGAACTACCTTAACCCATAACGAAATTTCGATTTTTGAAGAAAATCGTTTAAAGTATTATTAAAATATTCATAGCTTTGACAAGAATAAAGATATTCTAAATTAATAGGGGGTCATTTTTTTCGTTTTTTAATTTACTTTTTGAAAACAATTTCAAAAATTAAAAAAAAACATTTTTATTGCTTTTTTTGCCTTTTTTTTATCAAAGAATTGGATTTTCTTTCGATGGGACACCTTAGATATTTTTCAAAAAAATTCACAAAATTCAACGTTAAAAAACAAAATTCTTGAGCTATTAACGAAGAAAAGATTCAAATAACTTCTAATTAGAAAAAAAATTTCGATTTTTTTTTTGCAAATTCGGTTTTTTTTTGTTCTGAGATCCTTCTGGGGTCCAGGGGAAAAGGTGAGGGGTCATGGGGCTGCGGAGTCCATGGGAGGGGAGACCAGGAGATAAGTTTACTGGGTTGGAGGGTGATCACAGGCGGGGGTGAAGTTTCGGGGTTGTGGAGAGGGTCGGTGGGATGGATAGTGACTAGTAGATAAGTTTACTGGGTTGGAGGGTGATCACAGGCGGGGGTGAAGTTTGGGGGTGGGGAGAGGGTCGGTGGGATGGAGAGTGGTTGGAGATGGAGGAGAGCGAGGAGTGTCAGCGATTGGAATATTTCGAAGTACTTGGGAGTATTTGGAATTACTTGAAAATATTTGGAAGTACTTGGAAATATTTGGAAGTACTTGAAATATTTGGAAGTACAAGTGGAAATAGGTGTACAGCATATTAGGTCGCGGTTCACCCCTCGTGGGAGAGGGAATGTTTAAGTGACGGGGGTCCAGGGGGCGAATCCCCTTGGCTAGCAAGAGACCCACCGAAAGCGGGCATTGCAGCTAGTATTTAATAAAATATTGTACTTTCATATTAGCTTCAGATTCGGCTGTATATTATATTCATGTAGGGAATTAATTATGTCACTTTCAAAATATAAACCAATTTATCAATGATTTTATAGTATTTCTAATCATACCTAAACAATAAAAACAAATATTGATACAACCATTAAACAAACTCTTCCTTTATAATAGCGTTCCATTAAACCGCTTGCCTTTGTTTTCAACAATATGATTGAAACTTGGAAAAAGTGTTGATTTAATAACGTTTCAATTAAAATTTAATGCTAATTAGAGAGATTACTTTAATAAGAGAAAATGAATAATTTTAGATTATTATATAGCAGCTGACTAATGGGCCTAACCGGGCTAACTCAGGAAGCACTTGAGCTCTGTCAAAATGTTTTCGAAAACTTCTGCTCTCCAGATTAGAATATTTCGACCAAATAATTATGGACATGGGATGCGAGACATTTAGAGAGATCAAAAAGCTGGTTAGCATGGGACAGAGCCGAGTGGAAACGAATGGTTGTGTCAAACCAGTCTTAGGACTGCATATTCGAAGATGATGATGATGATTAAGGTAAAACCTACTAAAAATTTGTAACGTTTTTTCTGAATTTATCTCATTACCCAAAATAATTTCCCATACTACTAATGATAAAGTAAAAACAATAATGAAATATATTGTTGGGTTTGGTATAAGACAGGGCTGTCCAACCCGTGTTCCGCAAAAAAACAAGCTCACTATGAGCTAAAAAATAACAAAGTTCTTATTTTTACATTATTAACTATCTTTTTTAAATAGCAAAAATCAATAGAATTATAATATTTTCGTTATTATAGGCTCATTTTATAGTATATTTCATTTTTCTTGTTTTTTTAGTTTGAAAATATAATTTTAAATTTTAACACCCCCCTCCCCGTTTAGCCCGTTCATTTTGGGTCGATATGCACCAAAATCTAATCAGCTCTCTCGGCAAGGTTTGGCGTGGGCTCGGGTTCTGTGAGAGTTGAAGCCATCACACTCTCGTGGAAGGGAGTGTGGTGGCATAAAGCGGTGCCTCCCTTTGTCGCCCTGGGAATTTCCCAGAGAACTTTATGTGATATGACCTTCAGGGCGATGAGGGGTTCTTTGATGAATTTTTACAGCTTCAACAGGAGAACTTATAGGGAAATCGCCATGCGCTAGAAATTGTATATAGAAGAAAAAAAGAAATTTTTTTTGTAAATATATTATGTAAATGTTCCTATAATTATGTTAATACTCCTATAATTAAATTCACCCGACTATGTAAATATTTCTTGTTAGTGGAGGCCCCCACCTGAGTGGTCCAATAAACGAAAAATCAATCCACCAAAACTATGTGTGACATTTGGTTTTGATATTCACACTAGTTTTTGAGCTAGTTCGTCCACAAATATTTGTAACCCACAGACTAACTAAAAGACTAAAAGACATTTTGACAAAACAGTTATTATTTCGAAAAATATAATTTCTTCGATGTTCACTTATTAAAGGTTTTTTGTAGACCGAAATACCATGATTTCGCCCAATTTTTTAAATCAAAATCGTTTCAGCCGTTTTTGAGATATTTCGAAAAAATAAGCAAAAAATAACACTTTTTTTATGGACGATTATAATACTTGACCATACATACCCTGTATGGTAAAGTAAAATGAAATCTTACCTACGATTTAATAAATATATATACTTACATATATTAATATATAGTCTCCATAAACTGAACGTAATCCTTTTTACAACTCATTGCATTTAAATTAAAGCGTCACTTGAACCACTAGGAGAGATATATTTCATATGCAATTTAAGGACGCTTGAATTGACAATAAATTATCGAAATGTAAATTTTCAACATTTATTTTTAGAGACTAATATCTTTCACACTCTTTTCATTTGATTTATTATATTATTATATATTACTTCCTATATTTTAACTGCCAACAGCCTTGGCATGTTAAAACCACCCGTACCCAGATATGTCGTAATTTATGCACAATATAGAATGGCTGGTTCTTGGATGGGACAGGACAGAATATGATGTCAAATTATGAAAGCTGATTCAATACCAGTCGTGTTGCTGGCATCCCAATGGTATGAAGTGGGTGAAAGGGGGAGGGGTGTCTTAAATTCAGAGACTGAATTTAAATCCTTCATTTTCAAAGATCTTGCAAATACCAAAGGGGTTGTAACTATCGATGGGTATTTTCTATAGATTTTAATTTAATTTTTGAGTATTTTTTGTGTTATACTACGTTTTATATTTTAATAATAAGTTTCGGAGAATTGTGTATTGTGTATATGAATGTGGATAGAAATCTCAGACTAAAAATTGAAATGATAGTTTATTTGAAAATTGCCGAAAATTAAAAAGTTATAGTCAATCAAAAATTATCAGTGAACTAGAAACAATTGGCGTGACGTTATTGATATGGATAGATATTTTTGTCCCATTTCTCGATTAAAATAATGCATTTTAAATGCATGTAAAAGGATCATTTTGTTTTAAGCTACTGAAAACAAAAAATTTAAATTAAGAAATTTATATGTTCTGAAATTAAAACACACTTTTTGAAAAGGTAGAGAGGTGAAATTTGGTATGCTAAAAAATAATGCTGGTAAATTGAAAATTTGAAAAAATTTAAAGATTAAGGGTGATTTTTTTTTCATTCATTAGTAAAATTTGTGCCTAATTGGATCGGATAATAGGATTTTAAATTCATTAAGGTAGTTGTTTCACCATATGAGTTTTTTTTAGAATTTTTTTGAAATTTAGAAAGATTATTATTTAAATAATTCTGCATCGATTGGTGGCGATACGAAATTTATGAATAATATAGTTCCGGAGATATTAAATTCCAAAGATAGAGTTTTTCAGAATCATACATTGCACTATACGCACCTCCTACACCCTCCCACCCTACCCCACCCCCCACCTACACCCCGTACATCCTCCGGACCCCCCACCACTGCAACCCACCTCCTGCACCCCCACATCTACCCCCACCCCCACCCACGCACCCACTTTTTGCATTTCTAGCCTTCAGTGGCCCACAGATTATGTATATATAGGTATATAAATAAATACGGTATAATAATTTTTTTTAATTAAATAACAATTTTTGAGTTCATCAATTAAATTGTCAAATTAATATTTGTGGGATTTAAAACTCGATTTTTAATCAATTAAATAATAATAATAATAATAATAAATTTTATTGAACATGCATTAGCGTATACATTTTATTTAAGCTTCGACTTCGGAGATTACATCCCCAGCATCGACTGTTCTAATCAATTAAATTGCCCAACTTTTAATATATAAACATAATTATAATGATCTTATTGTGGGATATAAAATTAAAAAACAATTATTTATTAAAAGGAAATTGAATAAAAATGTAAATATACATTTTTATCGAGACAACCACCTGTGAATAATTATTTCAATTAACAAAAACCCATCAAAAACAACTTAGCCGAAGATGAGACCGTGACAGATCGAATGTCCAACACAAAACCCTCCTAACCAGTGAATTTCATCCAAATCGTTAGAGCCGTTTGGAGAACCTGACCGGATATATACTAGTATATATATATATATACAATTTTTGCTCTTTTAATATAATAAGATAAGATTAAGAAAATCTTCTTACCATTGTTATAAAAAACTAAACCAACATTAAACAATAACCAATACATTTTTAAGAAAATTTTAATTCATAGTTACAACACAGTTTCTGAGATAATAATGAATAAATAATGAAAAATGTAAAATGAAAAATTTACACTAAAAACAAGCTGGCAACAACGCATGTATTTAACCTAAAAAGTGGGTTAACTTTAGTAATTTTTTTGACGTTTTTTCGCTTCAGCCATTGTCGCAACAGCTTTCAATCGCTTACTAAGAACTTTTTGTTTTATAAATCTCCCTTTATAATGTACTTTATCTGAAATTTCTATGATAAAATATATACAAGCTCGGACAGTGTTGCCAGATTTGTCAAACGAGCACGGGATTGGCTAGTAGTGGTACATAAACAGAAAAAAGTTTTGGGCTTATGAATTATGAATCCATATTGTCTGTTCTATATACTCTAGCATTAAATTTTTGCTAGTATTGTCGCGAAACAACTACATTAAAATTATTTATCTGTATGAGTCGCTCAGAGGCCAATGCTATTATGTACATAAAACAACAGTTGAAATTTTTTTTTATAGTTTTTAAGGAATTTAGTGAAACATTTTTTAAAATTATTGGATAAAAAATACTTGGTAGGTTTCATATTAAGATATAAAAAATAAAACGAATTTATTTTTGGAGAATTTTGAATCTCGATATATACTATATATTTCGGGTGACTAACCCATCTTCAGGAGAAACTGAGTTACTTTCTGTTTCTCCTGAAGATGGGTTTGTCACCCGAAATATATATATCGAGATTAAAGATTCTCCAAAAATAAATTCGTTTTATTTTTTATATCTTAATGTGAAACCTACCAAGTATTTTTTATCCAATAATTTTTTTTTAATCCAATTTCCATAAGAAAGCATATTGCGACGAAATAAAAAGTTGGCCCTATTGAGGAAAACCAAAGTACGGAATTAATTAAACCTTTTGTATTAAAAATAATAAACCTAATTTGTTGGATTAGAATTTTCGATAATTTAGAAATTTTCCAATTAAGGACTTAATCGCATTGGCTTATGAGTGACTTATATATTAATTAATTAATATTCCAAAATATAATTTTTAATTAAAAAAAAGTGGAAATCTGTTTCTGCGACAAAATGGACGACAAGTTGAAATTCCGTGTTGAGAATAAATGAAATGTCACGGTTGATGTGACACGTGCGTGACCGAGAAAATGACACGCAACGTGGCACGAATATATGTTTTCCGACCATAATGGTAGTTGGTTGGTACTTGGAATCACGAACGAGATCCAATCCAATGGACAATTAACCAACCTCCTCGATTCCACTCTCAGGAGGAAACTTCAAGCCATTTGTTTCCAACTTCTTGAGAGATTTAAGCTAACTCCATTCTATTGATTATGCTTTTGTTAGGGCAGGGGTTAGTTACTATACTATGGTTTTCCTAGATATTGTGTTACACTAAGACAAATATGATAGTTGAAGAGCCAATGAACTTAAAAATTAAATTAGCTCATTCCGAAAAATTAAAAAAAAAAATTATATTACAGAAATAATGGGTGATAAAACTTTTATTTCAACATAAAACGTTAAAATAATTATTATTATCATTTTTGTCCATAATGTGTATTAATTTGAACGTTTATTTTGGGAATTAATGACAAGTTTTTGTGTGATTTTTTTATTTTTACAACCGTTTCATCGACTTTACCGACTTCTTCAGGGTTTTAAATAGTTACATCACACATTCGTCTAAAATATGGTATATTATTTTTCTTTATCTCGGTTATGAAGAACAATCAGAAACTTAAAAATTCAATAAATTCGGGACATTCACATAAACAAATTATTTTCTCTTTTTTTTACTATTAATTTAATTAGATAAATAGTTGTTTTTTTTGGCTTTTCGGCCTTTCTAGCAATAAGCCAATTTACGATTCTAATTATATTTTTTCTAAATTTGTCTCTACCCCTGGGGTCAGATTTTAGCTGGATGCCTCGAGTCTGATTCAAACCCGGGTCCCCCTGGTTAGCAGGCTGGCACGCTACCACCTAGCATATCTGACCCCCCTGATAAACAGTTTTAGAAACAATATAAACAGAATCAGACAACACGGTTTTAAAACACTAGAACGGAATAATTTCACTTATCCATATTCACACATAGAAATATCAAATTTAACCCTAGAAAGCACAAGTTTTTTCACAAACTCAAAGTCGCGACCGGCCCTGTCAGACCCACTATAGTTTTATTGGTTTATAATACATTCTTCAATAATTATATTCATTTTTTTTATTAATTTATATCAGGATTTATAAAAATAAATAATACATCAATACTTTTTTACTGTTTTTACTGTTTTGATACCCAGAAAATTAGCGGGCCTGAGAGGCCTGTCTTGTGACTTTGTGTTTGTAAAATGGTTGCAAGAAAAATTAGGTATATGAAATTTTTTTTAAGAAAAATCTTTTTATTATGTATTAATGAAGGAATATTAAAAACTTGAACTTGATGGGACTCCTTTTCTGAAAGCTATTGAAAAGAAAAGGTGTGACTGAGCCTGACAGGCCCGGCTTATGCATCATCATCACTGAGTATACAGTCCTAAGACTGGTTTGATGCAACAATCCGTCTCCACTCGACTCTGTCCCCCGCCAGCTGTTTGACCTCTCTAAATGTCTGGCATCCCATATCCCCCAATTATTTGGTTGAAATATTCTAATCTGGGTCTTTCCCTTCCCCTTTTCTTTCCGACCTCCCCCTCCAAGATATCTCTAAGCAGTCCCCCATGTCTCAGTGTGTGCCCCATCATCTGACCTCTTCTCTTCTTCAGACTCTTCCACAAGGTTCTTCTTTCTCCTAATTCGTTTTTCCACAGATTCTTCTTCTTCTAATGGGTTCATTGTTTTTTCTTCTCCATAGAGTTCTTCTAGGTGTTCCTTCCATCTATTTGCCTGTTCGCTTTCGTTTCGAATAATGTGGCCTCCTTCATCTCTTATGTTCTTGCTTTTTGGCTTGTCTTCTTGAAAAATTCTTTTTATTGCCCTATAGGCTACATCAACTTTTCCCAATACTAGATTTTCGTTGACTTCTTTACATTTTTCTTGAATCATTTTTTCTTTTGCTTTTCTACATTCTCTTATAACTTTCCATCTTAATTTTTTATATGTTTCTTTCCCTTCTTCGTCTTTTCTGTTCTTAAATTTTCTTCGTTCGTCAATCAGTTGCAGTATTTCGTCTGTTACCCATGGCTTTTTAATTTCGTTTTTCTTTGATTGAAGGACTTCGTTGGCTGTTTCTGCCAGCCTTGATTTCATATCATTCCATTCTTGTTCGATTTCTTCTTCTTTATTATTTGTGGGTGTTTTTTCTTCCAGTTTCTTATTCATTACGTTTTCGAAGAGTTTTATGCGCTTATGCGCTTATGCGTTCTAGGGTTAAAATAAAAAAAATCACACAAAAAACTTGACCTTGATTCCCATTATAAACCTTCAAGTTAAAATAATTCCAACCATTAAACAAATAAAAGAAATTTTTTTTCATTGAATTCAATACCTACTTCGCCTTTCGAACATATTGAATGATAATTATCATATAATCCAGTTTTGTTAAACTTTTTTATATAATATCTCGAAACACGTATTTTCAACGAGTTGGCGGACACCGTCTAGGATTCCCGAAGTTTGGCCTCAAAAAAAAAAAAAAATAAAAAAGTAAAAATAGGGGCGCTAAAAATAGATAAAATAATTTATTGTTTGAATGTGAATCAATCAATAAGTCGTAGGTCTGCTTGAAATCTTTTCTCTCATCTAAAATGTTCAGAGGGAATTATCAGATGAACAAAGAAAAAAAAATGTTTGAAAATGTTTTTTTTGAATTCAACGAAAAAACATTTATTTAGATTTTAAAAACAAATTGTAGAGGAAAAACATCGTTTTTCTAATGGACTATTCATTCTAAATCTTTATCGAAAGAAAAATTTCGGCTCAAACAACCTAGAATGTACATTTTTAATGAGAATCTAGGCTTAAACCGAAACTTTTTTTTCGATAAACAACATAACCAAGCCTTACAAAACTGCAACAAAAATTATTATATGGACCTTTTATTTTGAAAAACCATTTTTTGTTATTTATATAAATACATATATTTATATATACGAACTCGTTAGCCATTATATCGGCCATTAAAGGATTCCCACTAAACAAGAAAACATCTTATCTCATCCTTGAAATATTAGATGAAATCAAGAATCTTAGAGAGGCAGGTAAGGAGGTATCCCTTCTATGGATACCTTCTCATAGTGGAATTAACAGGAACGAGAGAGTGGACAGTCTAGCTGTGAGAGCGATTTCCGAGGGATCATCCTGGCCCCTCGAATTGTCGGCTGATGAAGTTCGGTCTTTAATTAAGAAGAGAATCTATCAGGAGTGGATAAATTCCTGGAAAATATCCAGTGCTGACAAAGGGGGTCATTTCTTCGGAGTGTGTCCGGGAATCCCGGTTCAGCCCTGGTTTGAACGATACCACCTGTCCAGAAAAATGTCTGTACATATTAATAGGCTCAGACTTGGGCACGCGGCAACTCCCGAGTACATGCATAGGGTTGGTCTCAGAGACCACCCTTTCTGTAGATGTGATTCGAGCTCCCGGGGGGACATTAACCATGCCCTTCTTGGGTGTGGGTTGTCTCGACGAAAAATAGACCGATTTTATGACAGGGTTCGGGGAAAGATCCAGTTCCCTACAAATGCGCAGATATTACTTGCCTGCATATCCGAAGGGGGAGAACTAGGGAAGCTGGTTCTTCATTTCCTTATATCACTGGGCTGTGATATTTTTTGATGAGTTTTTAGGTTGCAATTTGTTTATTTATTTTTTTTTTTTTTAATTTTTTTGTTTTGTTTTTTGTAGAGTTAATGTGAATATATTGGCTGGCAAAATGGGTTTGTGCCCGATGCCAATGGATAATAAAAAAAAAATAATATTTATATATATCTATATTTATTTTATAATTTTCTCATTAATATATTAAAGAATAATTAACACATTAATGAGAATTGTTTTGATCGCGCTTTTTGAAAAAGATATACTAGTATATACCGGGTGAGTTTTTTATCTTGAGACAGTCTTATAACTCAAAAACAGTACATTATATGAAAAAAGTTTCAAATAAAAGTTTATTTATATGGAGGGGGAAACTAAACTACGTTATTGTTTGTGGACCTAGAACAAGCTTTCAAGGGTATTTCAAGGTCAACTTCTGTTTTTTAAATGGAAACCTATATAAATATTTCTGTACGGATCCTTAATCTTCAAAAAAAACTGAACAACTTTTATTAGAACTATTTTTTATACATCAAATAAACAAAATATTAAATCAATTAGATCTCAAAAAAAATTTATAATAATTATTTTTAACAATTATTTAACTTAATTATCAAATAATAATGATTAACTAATTAATTATTAAATAAATTATTATTAAATTGAAAAGTCACAACAATGAAAATAAGTGTTTATAATGATATTAAAACTTCGTTATACTCAGATTTAAGAGATTATTTTCTACTTAATTGAACTACTTAAAATTCTTGAGTTTAAAAAAGTTTATTTCTCGTGTCAATCCAGTAGATAGTTAGTTATATTGTATTTCCATAATAAAAATGGAGGATTTTTTGTTGAAGAAAGAATTGAAATGGTCTTAATTTATGTGGGGAATGTGGAAGAAGTGTTATGGGGCTGCCATTGAAATGGATGTCGAGCGTTTTCCTGATAGGAATACACCCTCACAAGCTTCATTTTATTGTGTTGTAAAATCTGTTTAAAAAAATAAAAACAAGAAATGCAAAGGCTACGAAGAAACTTAGGGCCGGTTGTATGTCGCAAAGTAAATGCTTTTTACCACTAACAAACGGTAGATGGTAAATGGAGGGAATGGAATGACCAATCAGATTGGTAAAAAGCATTGACTTTGCGACATACAACCGGCCCTTAGTAAGGCAAAAATAAGGAAATTGGAACTGGAATTCATTCAGAAGATATGAGATACACTCTGGAATGTCACAAACCAGTGTCGAAAAATTATTAAATTATTAATTATTATTAAATTATTTATTTAATAATTAAATATTTGATCATTATTTTTTGATAATTAAGTTGAATAATTGTTAAAAAAAATTATTATAAATTTTTTTTGAGAACTAGTTGATTTAATATTTTGTTTATTTGATGTCGGATAAAAAAATAGTTCTTATAAAAGTTGTTCAGTTTTTTTTGCAGATTAAGGATCCGTAAAGAAATATATAGGTTTCTATTTAAAAAACAGAAGTTGACCCTTGAAAGCTTGTTCTAGGTCCACAAACAATAGTGTAGTTTAGTTTCGCCCTCGATATAAATAAACTTTTATTTGAAACTTTTTTTCATATAATGCACTGTTTTTGAGTTATAATACTGTCTCAAGATAAAAAACTCACCTGGTATATTGAATCAGATATATAAACATACGATTTATATTTCTTTTGATTAATTCATTAGAATTTTGTACTTCATTGACTGTGATTTTATAAATATGAAAATAAGAAATCTAAGTCTAACTAAAGTTATCGTTAGCACATTTTTTTAAAATAGGACGTGCACCACTTTCCAAAATCAACTCAAGCTTGAGTTGTTTGCCATAAAAGAATTTAGTCTTTTTGATTTTAAGTCGATTCTTCCACGTTTTTCAGTAGAGGTTGCCATTAATAGTCAAAACATCAAACATGGAATGCAATAAGGTTATTCCTCTAGTATTAGATAAGAATCAATGGCTATTTTTGATTTTAAGTCGATTCCTCCATGTCTTCAGCACTGGTTACCAATAATAATCGAAGCGACAAAATCTAATGTAGAATTGTTATTCCTCAAGTAATAGATGAGAATCAATAGCTATTTTTGAATTTAAGTCAACATGGACTGGAAATAGCAAGTGATATCTGATTAATAATAAAGGAATAAACATATTAATATTTCAAATGAATTTGGATAAAGTTTAGCAACGATCCGTTGCAGTTTATTTATTCTAAAATGAAGCAGCGAGTTCTATATGAACCGTTTATTCGTTGAATTCGATAAGATAATTTCTTTAGCTCGGGCTCTCTTGTTTTTAGTAGATTGCAAATATTCAGAGTGAACAGATCTAAAGTGAATTTTCTTTTAATACAAGAATAGTTTAGCATTCCGATTGATTGAAACAGGTCATTATCAATTATTTAATTTTGTAATTAAGATTTTATATAATGGAAGAATTGACTGGTCATTATTAATTATTTAATTTTGTAATTAAGATTTTATATAATGGAAGAATTGACTGGGCAGTCAAGTAATTTTTTTATTTTATTTTAAGGGCGCATCGACTGCCAGGGCCATTAGCGCCATTTATTTATTTGTTAACATTTCGATAATTTTATATTATTTTGACCGGGTTACAATTGCATGTTGTTAAGCTTTTTTCACAAAGCTCCTACTATTAATATTTATTTCAATTAGCAAACAAATTGAAATTCCTTCAATAACAAAATTTAATTGCGTTTCTTTATAGACAAATATTTTCAATTATTTTATATAAATAGATTTTAATATAATATAATTAATTTAATTTTCTATTTTCTAGCTTAAAATGGAATATTTAAGCGAGCTTTCTCAATCAGCCTCAGTTTATCTCGTCACTGGTAAGTGAAATTTATCAAATACTTTTCTTTTATCTTAAAATAGATTTTAAATTATTTTATAATTAATTAATCTTTTACCCCATTTCCAACTAATGTACATATTCTGATAATGGCCGCTCTTGCTGGTGGTGGACAAGTTGCTGATTTATTTCTTAGACATGATTGAGTTTCTTTAATCCTAATTATAAATATATTTAATTATTATTGGATTAGTTTCTAGGACTTGATTGTTTGTTTATTATTACGTATTAAGTTCGAATTTTTTAAAGGATTTAACGGATCGTTGCTAGACTTTATTCATATCCATTTGAAATATTACTACGTTTATTCCTTAATTATTAATCAGCTATCACTGGCCATTTGAAGTCAATGTTGACTTAAAATCTTCTTCTTCTTCAGGATTTCTACGTCTGGCGACGCTTCTCCGTTCCCAATTTCCAAGTTTCACAGTCCCAGACATCCACAATCTCGAGATTTCTGGAACTCATAGCCTCGTTCACCTCGTCCATCAAAGAGCGCCTGGGTCGACCTCTTTTTCGTCTTTCAGGGGGGATCCATTCTAGAGCCTTTTTTGGAATTCGTTCTTCATCCATCCTTTTTACGTGTCCAAACCAAACTAATTGTTTTTTTTTTGGATTTCGTCAATAAGATTCCCTTCCATGCTCATTCGTCTTCTTATCTCTTCGTTTCGAACTCTATCGGTTCTCGTCAACCCACATCTTCTTCTTAGGAAATCCATTTCAGTGGCTAAAAGTCGGCCTCGGTTTCTAACTCCAATATCCCATACCTCAGCCCCATATGTAGTAACACTACGAACGAGACTGGTATAGATTTTCATTTTTGTGGATCTCCTAATCGTTTTGTCCCATAAAACTGAGTTCAAGGCCCTTGCAATCTTTCTACCCTTTATAATCCTTTAATTTACTTCCATGAGGCTATTTCCATCTTTATTAAATATTACACCCAACTATTTATATTTTTCAACCCCCGATAAGATCTTCCCTTCCTCCAATATTAGGTCCGATATGATATTATTTCCGACAGACAAATATTCAGATTTTTTATAATTTATTTTTAAGCCCCCCTGGTTAAAAGCCTCATTTAGTTTCCTCACCATGTAGTCAAGATCCATTTCATCATTTGCAATAACCACTTAAAAAAGACTAAATTCTTTTTTGGTAAACAGCTCTTGAGGTTGCGTTACGAAGCCCACGATAGGGTAAATTAAAACCAAAGCTTGTAGATAGTTCCTTCTGTAGCTGTACCAAAAACGAAGAACTGATTGGATTTTTGTCTTTCTACTTTCGGAACTTGAGGATGAAAAATGCAGAAAATCATAAAAATTCGAATTCAGAGCTTTTGTGATTAATGAGCTGAAATTCATCATAAAAATTTTAATAATAAGCTGCATCTGTCCCAAGTTTCAGTTATCTAGCTCAAACTATGCGCTGCCAAAGCGTTACAGAGTCCTAAACATTTTTCAAATTTCTCTTTATATTATAATAATTACCTACAGAGATCGACCTTTTTTATTTTTTAACGTCACCGGATAATCCGGTCTCTGATAATAGTGGACTCCACTGTATAGGTATAAAAGAGCATACAGAGTCTTGTCTTACACTTGTTGCTCCAATTTAGGTTATCTATTTTTTTTATCCCAATACTTTGATTATTTCAGTGATATATGTTTTCATTCTGTAAATTTACTAAATATAGCAAAATTTGGTAATTTTTAAATTATGAACCCCCATTTAGTAATTTGATCTCTTTGAATTTCTCTCAGCTATTTTTACAATCTAAAAAGAAAAACAATTAAGGGGGTTCGGGACTGTTTATCATTTTGATAAGAAAATTCTCAAATTTTTACCATCAAATCATTGATGTATTAAATATTAATTCCCGAAATTTGGAGTTAATTGTCTGTACCATTACCGAGAAATAAATTATTGAAAATTGTCCTTTTAGCATGGAAGTAAATGGACCGAGCTTTTAAAACGGCTATAACTTCTATACAAATTATACCATTTTCAACAAATTTATACAGAATCAATAATTCAACTTTTATTAATCGAATGATACATTTTCCAATAGATTTTACAGTTTATTATTAATTAGTTATTCATAAATGTAAAAATAAAAAGTTATTTGCAGCCAACAGAATATAACAAAAGCACTAGTGTAGAATTCCAACTTTATTTCTTGAAATCGTTTTTGTGTTAAATAAATGAATAAGAAAAAATTGATCTTAATATTCTTTTTATTAATATTATCAAAACAACGATTTTTATTCGAAATTAACCTAATTATTAACAATTTTTTTATTAAAAATTTAGTATGCGAGACGTCATTCTGCTGAAATACAAAAGATTTTTTCGAAGATCAACCAGATAGATAAGCTCTTTCGAATTCCTTTGAAAAATATTTATTTGTCGCCAAGGTAATAGTTAAAAAATTCAAAATTATATATTTATGCACCAATGACAAAATTACTAGTTTTTTACATTTATCGAATTCGTTAGAATGTTGAGAGCAAACACGAAACGTAATAATATAAAACACCCGGCTCATATAGAGAAAAGCAAACAAAGGATGTAAATATGCAAAAATCTCATCTCTATTGATAAATAAAGAAAAATATTTACATAAATAAACTAGCTACGAAAAAATGAAAAATCTAAAAGCATTTGATTATAAACAAAATATAATCTACTATTTAAAATGAGAAAATGTTTTATACGTAGGATGGGAACTTTGCAATGGAGACCAACAAGCTTTTAACTAAAATTTATTATCATTTAGGTACTTTTTTAAAATAATAAAATAGTTTTTTTCCTTAAGTAAATTAAAATATTATTCTACTACTTGATGAATTATGCTAAATTCCTACAAGCCGGGATTATACATATATACCCTAAAAGCAAACGAACACGCCTCAACCAAAAATATTCATATAAATATCCCAAATCTACGATTGGAACCGTATGTGTTTGTGCAGCCGGAGTCTTAAGCAATTAAAAATTAAAGATTTAAGGCCAAGAGGGAATTCGATTTTCTTGAGTTTACAGAGAAAATGTATAGTTATAGGTATAGTTAGTTCATTTGTATTTGATATAATATACGATTTTTGTGCATTGAGGCTTTAGCAGAATCATTGATCTTATTTTATTAGAAAAATGTCTTAAACATATCAACGAATTGACTAAATGCAGAAAACATTTTTTCATTGATATTATTAATATTTTAAGGCCATCTTATAATACAGTGGAACCCCGATTATCCGTGGTAAATGGGGTAGAATGCAAATTTTTTTGCATGTTGTAAAAATACATTTTGGGTGGTCTGGTTCCACGTCCCACCACTCAAATGGTCTAGGGTGAATATATTATGTTTATAATTGACTATAAATTATAATTTTTATAATTTCATTGTGGGTCACACATATGTATTTTTTACCGCACTCACACCATGCGCAATACCTGGTCCACCTGCTTAGACCAGCCAGACTGGCCATTCCTTGTACAACTATCATAGACGGTACTATTACGCATTATTTCTAGTTGGGTCAAATCCGTACTCAAAAATGTGTCACCAGCTCTTGGACTATTAGTGGAGGGGATATAAGAACAGTCGCTTGGAAACGATCCAGCAACGTTGTAAGGAGTAATATGGAGGAATAAAAGAAAAAGACACGAAAATATGAAATAATTAAACATTTTAAGCGAAATACTTAGAAACTTTAGTGGATAATAATTATTGCCATAAAATAAAATGAAAAAATAGTGTGAGAAGTACAGTCACGTTAAAAAAACATAACCTAAAATTTTAGTACCGTTCATATGTATAGAGTGGTTACGATGCTAAAGTTTTTTGTGTGGATTGTCGCGTAAAAACTACCTTAAACCCTGTTGAAGAAAGGAAGATCATCCGAATCGTCGGATTTTTAAGAAGATGAAAATGATCTAATAATTTTTTTTATTCGAAATTTGTGGTTTTCATTACCTTTGAGCATGCCTTTGGATCAATTCATCATTGAGTTTTATCATTTCGTCTTCGATACAAAATACCTCTAACTGAATACATTCTAAATGAACCTCATGTGTCTTGTTTGGGAAACCATTTTTTATCTAATCGAACTGAGATCCACAAAATCGAATCCGTGAAAAGTTTAATAAGTTCAATTCTGGGAACCCGTCGGCTTGCGCAAAGGAATAAAAATAATAAAAAAATAGACCACCTCTCTTTCAGCTAATCCTTTTCTTGTGGCGGAAATGAAATAAAAAATTAAAAAAATTTTAAAATGAAACGAAAAACGCGGAATAAAAAATTAATATCTTGGAAAATGTAAATGAACATTTGGAAGAACTACTATAAACACCAAACTAAAATAAACAAATTTACATTACCATCGATTAAGGGGGAAAGAAAGGTGGTGGTAGAGGGGCCTCTCATATCAGCGATCATGATGGCTATATTCAGGCCGGATTTAGGTTCGATGCCGTCTTAGGCCCTATCCAATGTGCCGCCCTTTTTTCTAAGTAAAAGTGATTGTCAAAATTATATGGCTAATTATCAAATATTATTTTTAACCGACTTCAAAAAAGGAGGAGGTTATCAATTCGACTGAATTTTTGTGTGTCTATGTTACCTCATTTCTTCGCCAATTATGAACCGATTTCGATGATGTTTTTACTTTATCCAATGCGAAGCATGGGGAAAGTATTGTAATCGGTCTCGCGGCAAGCGCAACTTCAAAGGGTTCTCAGGTAAAGACTACGGAACCCATGGACTCAATTAAGGGCACAAATTGTAGTATTCAATTAGATTGAATTTTAGCACGTGACGATTTTGCCAAAAATTACCTGGGGTCTCGTCGAGAGGCCAAAAAGCGCCATTTTTTTTGGAAGTGCGTGCGGATGGATGGATGTATGTTATCGTTTTTTTCGTCCACGATTTTTTCCACACCTTTGCACCGATTGAAATGAAATTGAAAACCTACAATTCTTTTAACAAAATGAAGCGTTTAGTTTTTGGTACATATCCGCCCACAAACATTAGTACTTTATTTCAGTACTTTTTTAGTTTCTTCTAAATATCTTGAAAATGAATTAACCAATTTTGATGAAATTTAATATCCTAATTAAGTATCTTGCCGACAACAAAAAAGGTTAAATACAGTTTTTAGTAATAGTATATTTTAAAGTTCTTGACTCGAGAGTAAGATAGTATACTTTTTTAAATTCCTTATTTTACCAAAAATTAAAAATTTATTTATTTGATCGGTAATATAGCTCATTTAAACTTGCTTAAGCAAGAAGGTGAGTCGACTGTGAGTCAGTGGGTAGAGTGTTGGCTCGCTGACTCGAAGATCGCTGGTTCGAGACCGAGTCTCGGCAGATAGATATTTGCAGTCGCCTCCTCTTGGAAAGTAATGGCAAACTACCAAGAGTATAATTGCCAAGTGTCCTCTCCAAAATTAGCCGTTCGGAACCGGCGTTAAAAAGTAGGTCCCGTATATCTGTGTAAGAACAACTAAACACACTCAGCACAGGTATATGTGGAGAGGGGCCGACACCCGTTTCGGGTATGGCACTCGAAGAAGAAGTAAGAATGGTTAGGCTTCTCGCTGTGAAATGATAAAAATTTGGGAGGAAATTTTATAAGTAACCATAGCAACTGCGTTGTTTTTTTATCCGTTACCTTTGCTGAAAACATAGAGGAATCGAGTTAAAATAAAAAAATATCGATTGATTCTCATCTAGTACTTGGGGAATAACCATTCATTATTGGATATTTGACGTTTCGGCTTTTATTGGTAACCATTTTCTCAAGCTTGAGTTGTTTGACATAAAAGAATTTAATCTTTTTGATTTTTAATCGATTCTTCCACGTTTTCAGTAGAGGTTGCCATTAATAGTCAAAACATTAAAAATGGAATGCAATAAGGTTATTCCTCTAGTATAAGATAAGAATCAATCGTTATTTTTGATTTTAAGCCGATTCCTCCATGTCTTCAGCAATGGTTACCAATAATAATCGAAGCGTCAAAAATCTAATGTAGAATTATTATTTCTCGACTGTTAAATGAGAATCGATCATTATTTTTGAATTAAAGTTAACATGAACTGCAAATAGCAAGTGATATCTGATTAATAATAAAGGAATAAACATATAAATATTTCAAATGAATTTGGATAAAGTTTAGCAACGATCCGTTGCAGTTTATTTGAATTGGGTTCATTCTACTGCCCGATTGCTCCGGGTTTTTTTTTCATTGGTATTGTACCTTTTTTGATATGTAAGTTCATGCATAAGTTCTTTGTTTATGGACCGATTTCAATGATTCTTCTTTTATGGAGGTACCTTAGGGGTGGTCACATATTAATTTGGTCAAGTTCTGATGATATGATCAATGACAAAATAACGTAAATCTCCAATTCTTATAAGTAAATAATCGAAATTATAATAAATAAAATCTTTTAGAAAAAAAAAAACAATCTTAAAATGTTCATAATAAAGGCAAATATTGATAAATTAAAAGATTAAGAGTATACTTACAAACTAAAACTAAATTCCCTAATAAAATTTACTAAAAAGTTTCCATCCATTTATAATAAAACAAATCCAAATAAATTTTTAATTTGAATTATCTCTGTCTTTGTGCCGCCCCTAACATTTTGCCGCCCTAGGCCTAAATCCACCACTGTAGTCCCTAATGACGTCACGGGGCCTCTACTCTGATACACCCGCAATACGGTTTATGAAGGGGTGAACCGCGATTGGAATTAGGTGTACACCGTCTTTGGAATTACTTGGAATTACTTTGGAATTCATTAAATAATCTATTGTCTTCTATTGGCTTCTACTTGGAAATGAAAGTAGAAGTGGAAGTAGGTGTACACGATTTTAGGTCGCGGTTCACCCCTCGCGGATTATCAAACGTCGAAAAGTTTTCTCGGCTTATAAAAAAATAAATAATTGAAAATTATCAAAAATACTACAATACAATAAACAATGTTGAGAGGGAGACTTTCCTACCAATTAAAGTGTTAATTGGAGTGGAGAAAAGATTAGAAAATGGTATTTTCTCCCGAAAATGGAAATACATCAAGATTTTTTTGAAGGGAAATAAAATTCACTAGGTTAATGATTTAAAAACCGCTTAACTTAATGGGAGTTAAGCATGCTTTGAATAGCTTAAGAAATTTACTGATGGATAATTAAATTATATTATCAAATATTCAATACTTAAATATTTCAGTAACTGGCCACCGAGCGATGCTCGGTAACTTTTTGCTTTAGTTAAAAGCTATATATTAATCCCCGAACCCCTACCCTTGCCTCAGAACCCCCGCCACTTCACCCCACCTCCTGCACCTCTCCAACCCCCACCTAGACCCCCACCCAAATTCCGACCTCACCCTCGAAACCACTTCCCTATATATATATATATACACATATAGGTATATAAATAAATACCGTATATTTTTTTTTACTTTATCCAATGCGAAGCATGGGGAAAGTATTGTAATCGGTCTGGCGGCAAGCGCGACTTCAAAGGGTCCTCAGGAAAAAACTACGGAACCCATGGTCTCAATTAAAGTCACAAATTGTAATATTCAATTAGGTTGAATTTTAGCACGTGACGGTTTTGCCAAAAATTACATGGGGTCTCGTCCAGAGGCCAAAAAGTGCGATTTTTTCATTTAGTGCGTGCGGATGGATGGATGGATGGATGTATATATGTTATCGTTTTTTTGGCCCACGATTTTTTCCACACCGTTGCACCGATTGAAATGAAATTTAAAACCTACCATTAGTTTAACAAAATGAAGCGCTGATTAGTTTTTGGTACATATTGGCCCACAAACATTAGTACTTTATTTCAGTACTTTTTTAGTTTTTTCTAAATATTTTGAAAATGATTTAACCAATTTTGATGAAATTTAATATCCTAATTAAGTACTTTGGGGACCACAAAAAAGGTTAAATAACGTTTTTAGTAAAATTATATTTTAAAGTACTTTACTCAAGAGTAAGATAATAAAGGAATAAACATATTAATATTTCAAATGAATTTGTATAAAGTTTAGCAACGATCCGTTGCAGTTTATTTAATTAAATAACAATGTTTGAGTTCATCAATTAAATTGCCAAATTCTAATACAGAAAATACGCTTGTGGGATTTAAAACTCGATTTTAATCAATTAAATTGCCCAATTTTTATTATATAATAATAATTGTAATAAAGTTGATACAATTTGATGGCTGTATATGTATATAATTAAGTAATGGAGAGGGATTCAGCCAATGGGTAGCCTCTGCTGAATAAAAAACTCCCAATTATAGAAAACGTTTCGGCTTTAATTAAATAATGCCATCATCAGTTCCTAAGAGAGTATTATCTGATATTTGTACTTGAGACGTTGCCCATATCAAGTGAGAGCACACCACGATTTATGTACCATTTATAATTCATATAATTTTGTATATATTATGATAAAATCCACAACAACTCTGCCTGCGGACAATTTATTTATAAAATTAATTGTGTCGCTAATACTCTCTTAGGAACTGATGATGGCATTATTTAATTAAAGCCGAAACGTTTTCTATAATTAGGAGTTTTTTATTCAGCAGAGGCTACCCATTAGCTGAATCCCTCTCCATTACTTAATTATAATTGTAATAATCTTATTGGGGGATATAAAATTAAAAAACCAATTATTTATTAAAAGGAAATTGAATAAAAATGTAAATAAACATTTTTATCGAGACAACCACCTGTGAATAATTATTTCAATTAACAAAAAACCCATCAAAAACAACTTAGCCGAAGATGAGACCGTGATAGATCGAATGTCCAACACAAAACCCTCATAACCCGTGAATTTCATCCAAATCGTTAGAGCCGTTTTCGAGAACCCGACGGCATATATATATATATATATATATATATATACAAACTGTGCTCGTTTAATATAATAAGATGTTGAATTTTTTGTCGATTTGTGACTTTGATTTATAAAATGCAATAAAAGTCCATAAAGGAGAGTAAATATACGTTTATATTAAAAAGGTGAAATTGAAAAATAAATAAATAAGAAGAATGAAAGATAAATATTATTGAAAAGAATGGATTCAAAAAAGAAATAAGAATACTAACTACAATAACCCAGTCCTACGGTATATCATATATTTACCAAGTCATAAAAATAATATAATAATGGAAATAGCAATTTTTTTAATTTTATTTTCGAAAAAAAAGAAAAGCTTTTTCTAGATACGGCAAACTGCATGCAAATTTGAGCTATTTAGCAATTTTTCAGCCATCGAATGATTAAAGTTAGAAAGTGGAAACTTGTCTTAAAGTACACACTCTTTCTTAATAATTTTCACTATCGAAAAAAAAAATTTCCGCTTAAATACTCAGATTGCACATTTTTAAGGAGAATGTCTTATGAATAATGTGCACCGTGATGGGACTTTCTTATTAAATTCAATCTAATTGGCTTAAGTCGAAACATTTCTTTAAATAAACAACTCAACTTCCAAAGCATCAAAATTTAAAAAAAAAATGAACATTCTTTTAATTTGTTTGTTAAGAAAAAAATAAGCTGAAGTGTTCTGATGTGGCCATCCACTTGACTTTACCATACAACTTGGGCCCTAAAATTATTTATAATCATGTAGGGGAGGGGGTTAGTTTTTGCATTTTTATACTTCTGGGGTCCCACTGACTATGTATACAAAATTTGGTTGAGTCTGGTAAATGGCCAAGATTTTCATTTTTTTGACACCCCCCCCAATTTTGGGAGGTTAGTTTTTGCATTTTTAGACTTCTGGGGGTTGAATTTGCTCAAATGGCCTAGATTTTTAATTTTTAACCCCCCTCTACCCCCCCTTAATTTTTGGGTCGATATGCATTAAAATCTAATCAGCCCTTAATCTCAATGGACCAATATTACGTGTGAAATTTGGTTTCGATATTCAAACTAATTTTTGAGCTAGCTCGTCCTCAAAAATTTGGTAACGCACAGACTAACGGACAGACAACCAGACAGACTAACTAACTAACAGACATTTTGACAAAACAATTATTATCTCGAAAAATATAAATTTTTCGATGTTCACTTATTAAAGCTTTTTTGTAGAGCGAAATGCTATGGTTTCGCTCAATTTTTCTAATCAAAATAGTTTCAGACGTTTTAAAGATATTTCGAAAAAAAGAAGGAAAAAAACCACTTTTTTCATGCACGGTTACAATACTTGACCATACCCTGTATGGTAAAGTAAAAATCAGCCAATTGAGAGCCTGGCTCACGCGCTTAAGGATATAAGGAACGATACGAGGGAACAATGTACCATAAGAGTCGAGCGTTTTGACTAACTACTTAGGGCGTGAATAGGGCGTCAAATATTTTTCTATTTATCATTTAAATTAATTTTTGTCAAACATATTCGACTAATCTAGTTTCAGGAAGTTTCTTTTAAGATTGTACAGGGAACTGTGAAGTTAAAATAAAAATTTCAAGATAATATTTAAAAATTTTAAAAAACCTAATTAATGATTCTCCACTTGATGCATTAGTGCCGGAAAATTTGTTTTGATCAGTATTTTTTATGAAAGATAATAATTTGCCGATGGTAATAGATTCAAATTTACTAGAAAATTATAAAATGATGTCATCTATCAAATCCGATGGAATGGAATATTTTCAATTATATGTCAGAGGGGTTGTTATTCACCCCCTCGGAAATCGAACCCGAGTGCCAGTAACAGCAATCCGGGCCATCTGGCTCACCTGCAGGATGCGAACCTCTCTGATATATGTACACGCGTAAAATATTTTACTCAAAGATTGTTATCTTAATTTGTAAAATTTCGCGATGTAGTGATTCTAAATTTAAACATATAGCCATGCCATATAATTTAAATAAAGGTCGTTGAGTGTTTCGAATTTCGATTCCCGAGGGGATGAAAAACAACCCCTCTGACATATAATTAAAAATATTCGATTCCATCGGATTTAATAGATGACATCATCTTATAATTTTCTAGTATTTTTTATATTTGGTGAGATGTCTGAACATTTTATCATCAATGATGATTAGACTATTTATGAATTAATAAGGTAACGGGAGTGTAGTTTCACAGTGATTGAAATAAAACTCAAAGAGGCTTATACAAACTCAATATATTTTGGATTATTAGTCCATCATCAGGAGTTTACAGATTAAAAATTATTTCATTTACTGTAAATCTACACTCCCTTTAATTTATTAATTAATATCATGTTTCACTTAAAACTTACACCACTTTCCCTAAGTAAAAAAAGACTATTTATGGACTATCAAATTCTAATTATATGCAAAATTTCAAGTTTATAGCTCTAATAATTTAGAAACTACTCTGCCTATGCCATATTAGGTAGGCAGATAAAATCTCCCGATAAGTAAACCCTTTGGTTGATGAAAATATTGAACCGGATATAGTATTCAAAGGGCCATAGTCCTTTTTTTGTCCTTGTCTCTCGTTTGGGTTCAAAGATACAGTAAAAAATTGATAATCATGGTTAAGATGAAATAACAATTGAATACTCAAAACCTATCTATAACTTTCGGTTTAATATTTACTTTCCCATACAGGGTATGGTCAAGTAATGTAATCGGGAATGAAAAAAGTGTTTTTTTCCTTCTTTTTTTTGAAATATCTCAAAAATGGCTGAAAGTATTTTGATTAGAAAAATTGAGCGAAACCATGGCATTTCGCTCTACAAAAAAGCTCTAATAAGTGAACATCAAAAAAATTATATTTTTCGAGATAATAATTGTTTTGTCAAAATGTCTGTTAGTTAGTCTGTCTGGTTGTCTGTCGGTTAGTCTGTGCGTTACCAAATTTTTGTGGACGAGCTAGCTCAAAAACAAGTGCGAATATCGAAACCAAATTTCACACGTACTTTTGGTTCATTGAGATTAAGAGCTGATTAGATTTTGGTGCATATCGACCCAAAATTAAGGGGGGTGGAGGGGGGATTAAAAATTAAAAATCTAGGCTATTTGAGCAAACTCAACCAAATTTTGTATACATAATCAGTGCGATCCCAGAAGTCTAAAAATGGGAAAACTAACCGCCGAAAATGGGTGGGGGAGGGGCATCAAAAAATGAAAATATAAACCAAATTTTGTATACATACCATAATCAGTGGGCTAACAGTAATCTAAAAATGCAAAAATTAACCCCCACCCCCCGTACATGATTATAAATAATTTTATTAAATATTAAATACAAGTGAGAGGCCAGGTTGTATGGCAAAATCAAGTGGATGGCCACATCAGAACACGTCAGCTTATTTAAACCTTCATCAATACATGATTAAATGTTCTATAAGTTAATGTGTAATTCATTCATGAAGCCGAAGTCAAAGGAAAGTTCTAAAGTCATTTCTTTGAGATAAAGATAAAATATAAATCCTTTCAAAAAATAAAATAAAATCACCCGGGTACCAGTCAAATATACAAATGAGAAAAACATGAATATAGTATCTAAGAAACCTCTCCGAAATAAGTAGGTACTATTCTATAAAAGTTGCTTAAAGATCTGAAAACTCTTTTAAATATCTCAATGTTAATTTCCAGAATATAATTTTAATTTTTCAAAATCAATACAAACAAAATTCAATTTTTGACTTGTTTTCACGTAACATATCTCTTCTACTATCTTTTAAAGACCACTGCTATAAAAAAATAGTACCTGGAGGCACCGAGCGATGATCGGTAACTTCTTCCTTCAGTTAAAAGCTTTATTTTATTATTATTTTTAATTTAAAAAAGGTCAATTTTTATTTGAGAGCCGTTTTCTAATTAAAAAAATACAAATATATATGTAAATTGTATCTCCCGCTTATATAAATTATATTAAATTATCTGAGGTTGGTAGTATTGCATAGTGTCCTCGACTCAACTATGTTCACTCTTAATAGACCACATGTTATGACATTAAATGAGTGTGTATATTGATGAAAGGTCTCTTATTCAATTCTACTATACTTTCAGGTAACTATCATTTATAACTTATCTTGTATATTATCTATTGCATTTATAAATAAAACTCTACTATACTTTCAGAATCGTCTAACGTTCAATTTACCCAATCCACACTCTTACAAATTGAATAAGTCGTTTGCAAACATGGACACCCAAAAATTCCACGTACACATAGTGAAAAAAGAAGAAAAATTTTTTGAATTGGCTGGAGTATCAATGGACAAAAAACAGTGGTATATTCTTCCAAGAGAGAACAGAGATATTCAAAACCATCAAGTATTAATGGCAAATAATATTGTTATAAATGCTATTAAAGCAATTAAACCAATAAATGGATTTAGAAAAGTAAGTCTTAAATTAAATAAGGATATAATAGACAATTATTTCGATGAAGGAGAGAATGTATGCTACCAAAATATTCCTTTAGAGGAGTACAATGAAATATCAGAAGAGAAGGATAACCTACAAAAAAAATTAAAGAACTAGAAACGAGACTGGAAGAAAAATTCTATATTCATGAAAAAATTGAAAAGAACTTCATCTTGGAAAAATTTAATAATAAGAAAAATAATGCAAGTGAATGGATAGAAAAGTATGAAAAGGAATGCTCCAGACATAAAATCATGAAAGAAGAACACAAAATAGAAATTTTGGAACAATTTTTGGAAGACACAGCAAAAATTTGGTATGAATTACATAGCAAGAACAAAAAAATTCAACATGGATAGAATGGAAAAACTCATTTCTAAACCACTTCTCAAAAAAAGGTTGGTCAACTATTAGAAAAGCATATAATTACAAATACATAGAAGGATCTTTGATAGATTATCTATTGATTAAGGAAAAACTATGTACAGAAATAGAAGATAAGATGACTACAACTTCTAAAATCAATCTAATGGTAATGGGCCTTCCCATCCACATGCAAGAAAAATTAGATATTGAAGAAATAACATCGATCGAAAAACTTATGATAGAAATAAAGAAAATAAATAATTCGACATTCGAAAGAAGAAGATTGGAAGTTACAAAAAAAGAAGACTTCAAGAAATTAACTATACCGAACAAAAAACCATGTGCAATATGTGAAAAATTAGGATATAAAAACCGCTTCCATTCAACCCAAATATGTTGGAACAACACAGCTTCCATAAAGAAAAGCATAAATTTAAATGAGGAAGAAATGGAAAATGAATATTTACAAATATCAGAGGACGAACAAAAAAACGATTGAACCCGGGAAAATCCAATCCACAGCCACTTATCAAAATAAAGGTAATTATAGACAAAAATAAACTTATAAAAGCTATCTACGATAATGGGTCGACGTGCTCATTAATCAACGAGAAGCTAATAAGAACAATTAAAGCAAAATTATATAATAGCAAAAGCTTATTAAAGTCTATAAGTGGAATGGATTTTTATAAAACCCGGGCTACATTAAATCTAAAAATCGGAGAAATAGAAGATGAACTAGAATTTATAGTAATAAAAAATGACAAATTTAATTATGATATGTTACTAGGTCTTGATGCTATAAAAAAATTCAAATTAATTCAAGATGAAAACCTGAAAATAAAACAAAGAAAAATTGATAAAATAATAGAAATAAAAGATGATAATAACATTCAAAAAAAAAAATAATCGAATCTCAAGAAGAAACGGAAACAAACACACATATTATGGAAAACAAAGAAATAAATATCGATCATTTAAATAAAGAAAGACAAGAAGAACTAAAGAACATGATCAACGAATATCAATCATGTTTTGCAAAAAACAAATTCGATGTCGGCAAGATTAAGGATTTTGAAGCACAAGTCAAACTTAAAGAAGATAAGTACATAGCAAAAAAACCTTATAAGTGTTCACCAAGAGACCAAGAAGAAATAGAATATCAAGTTACTGAGTTACTGAAGAATAAATTAATTGAAGAATCTGATTCCCCATATGCGTCCCCAGTTACACTAGCTTACAAGAGAGAAGAAGGAAAAAAACAAGGTTATGTGTTGATTATTCTGAATTGAACCGAATCGTAATCCCAGATGCACAACCATTTCCAAAGATTGATGATATAATTATGGAAGTAAACAGATGTAAATGGTACACATCAATAGATATGAACTCAGCATTTTGGTCCATACCTATAAGAGAAAAAGATCAAAAGAAGACAGCATTTGTGACCCAGAAAGGACATTGGCAATGGAGAGTGTTACCATTTGGATATAAAAACAGTAGTGCGATCTTCCAAAGAGTTTTGGCAAATACTATAAGAAGAAACAATATGGAAAAATTTTGTGTAAATTACATAGATGACATCCTAATATTCTCAGAAACGTTTGAAGAACATATGAAACATCTAAAACTATTATTTGAAGTTATAAAAAAACAAGGATATAAAATAAAAATGGAAAAATGCGAATTTGCAAAACATTCAATAAAATACCTTGGACATATTATAGAAAACGGAAAAATATACCCTATTAAGGACAACTTACAATCCATCAAAGATTTAGAAAGACCCAAGAATAAAAGAATGGTACGTAAACTAATTGGAAAGATAAATTTTTACAGAAAATTTATTGACCATTGTACACAAAGATTGAGCCCACTTTACAATCTATTAAAAAAAGACTCCAAATTCAAATGGACAGAAGAATGCGAAAAATGTTTTCTGGAAACAAAGCAATATCTAATAACACCACCGGTTCTGGCTATATTTGACAATAAAAAGGATATAGTATTAGAGGTGGATGCAAGCAGATTAGGAGTAGGAGCAGTGCTGAAGCAAGTCCAAGAAGATGGAAGCTTACATCCAGTGGGCTATTTCTCAAAAAAATTGACACCGGGTCAAATGAAGAAAGAAGTGATGTTTATAGAATGTTTAGCCATGAAAGAGGCAATCATATATTGGCAATACCTACTTATAGGAAAATCATTTACTGTCATTACCGATCATAAGCCGCTGGTAAACTTAAAAACAAAAGCAAGAACGGATGAAGCAATAGGTGATCTAATGCTTTATTTATCGCAATATAATTTTAAAGTGGTGTATAGAGAAGGTAAGGATAATGTAGAAGCAGATTTTCTTTCAAGAAACCCAATATTAGAAACTAACGAAAATAATGAAGATTGTATTCAAATAGTGAATATGATCGAAATAGATGAAATAATCAATGATCAAAATAGAATAAAAGAAGAAATTAAGAATACAAAAGGAACAATGAATAATGGAAACATAAAATTTAAAATCATGAAAAATAAGAGAAGAATATACATCTCTAAAGAATTTGGTATAAATCTGATAGATAAAATACATAAATCCTATGGACATACAGGTTACAAACAAATAGCAAATAAGATAAGACCTTTTTATTATTTTAAGAAGATGGATGGCATCATTAAGGATTACTGCAAAAAATGTGAAATATGTATAAAAAACAAATCCAGAAGTTGTAAACCTTTGGGTGAATTATCAAGATTGGGACCAGCAAAATATCCATATCATATAATGTCTATGGACACAATTGGAGGATTTAAAGGATATAATTCCACAAAAAAATACATGCATCTATTAATAGACCATTTTAGTAGATATGCGTGGATAATGACATCGAAAAGTCAAGTCCCAGAAGATTTTATAAAATTAATTAATTTAGTAACAAAGGAAAACAAAATTGAAACACTATTGGTAGATCAATATAGCTCATTAAAATCAAAAAAATTCAAAGAATACATGAAAGAAAAGAAAATTAATTTAATCTTCACGGCCGTAGATAGTCCCCAATCAAATGGAATGAACGAAAGACTGAATCAAACAATAGTTAATCGGATCAGATGTAAAATAAATGAAAATAATAACAAGAGACCATGGACAAAAATTGCTGAGATATGCATCGAGGAATACAATAAGTCAATTCATAGCTCAACAAAATTTTCACCAGCAGAATTATTAATAGGAGAAACATCGGAAATAATTCCAAAAGAAATACAAAAAAGAAAAACAAGACCTTGAGGAAATCAGAAAAGAAGCTTTCAAAAATTCAGAAATCAGTCACCAAAGAAACAAATTAAGAATTGATAAGAAGAGAAGAACATACAAATTAGAAAAGGGTGATTTAGTTTATGTCTCCAATGGAAATAAATTAAATAGAAATAAATTAGACGAAGTCAGAAGAGGACCATATGAAATAAAAGAGAAAATTTCTGATACGATTTATGAAATTAACAGCAAGAAAAGAGGGAAGGAAGCAAATCGATTCCATATATCAAAACTAATTCCTTACTCTTTTTCCTAGGAAAAAGACTCCTCGAACGAAGGGAGGTGTAAATTGTATCTCCCGCTTATATAAATTATATTAAATTATCTGAGGTTGGTAGTATTGCATAGTGTCCTCGACTCAACTATGTTCACTCTTAATAGACCACATGTTATGACATTATATGAGTGTGTATATTGATGAAAGGACTCTTATTCAATTCTACTATACTTTCAGAATCGTCTAAAGTTCAATTTACCCAATCCACACTCTTACAAATTGAATAAGAAGAGAAGAACATACAAATTAGAAAAGGGTGATTTAGTTTATGTCTCCAATGGAAATAAATTAAATAGAAATAAATTAGACGAAGTCAGAAGAGGACCATATGAAATAAAAGAGAAAATTTCTGATACGATTTATGAAATTAACAGCAAGAAAAGAGGGAAGGAAGCAAATCGATTCCATATATCAAAACTAATTCCTTACTCTTTTTCCTAGGAAAAAGACTCCCTGAACGAAGGGAGGTGTAAATTGTATCTCCCGCTTATATAAATTATATTAAATTATCTGAGGTTGGTAGTATTGCATAGTGTCCTCGACTCAACTATGTTCACTCTTAATAGACACATGTTATGACATTATATGAGTGTGTATATTGATGAAAGGACTCTTATTCAATTCTACTATACTTTCAGGTAACTATCATTTATAACTTATCTTGTATATTATCTATTGCATTTATAAATAAACCTACTATACTTTCAGAATCGTCTAAAGTTCAATTTACCCAATCCACACTCTTACATATATATA